>JAUMJL010001158.1:0-547625 GCA_033558185.1 Dromococcyx pavoninus | reverse complement strand
CCTGCAAGGCGGGGCGCTAGAGGGAAGCACCACAGAGGGGCGCGTCGCTAGCGGGAAGCACGGCGCGAGGGGGGGGGGGGGCGCTAGTGAGAGGCGCAGCACCCGGGCCCGCCGACAGGGGGAGGCAGGGCGCAAGGGGGGGGGGACTTCTAGGGGGAAGCGCGGCGCCGGGGAGGCGCGGTACCCGACCGCGCCGCTAGGGGGCGCCACAGCCCCGGCAGACGGCGCGGGGGCGCGCGCTTGGCTCGCAGCCGCCCTGGGTTGCGGGGCGGGGGGCAGGAAGAAGAGGAAGGGAAGGAGCGGGCACTCGGTGCTTCCCCCCCCCCCCCCCCCCGCCGGTTTTGCTTTTCCCTTTCAGGCGTGAAGGAGAGAACCACTTTATTTATTTATTTATTTGATTGTTTGTTTCCCCTAAAGGGCGGGGGCGAGGGGAGGGAAAAGCCCGGGGACCTGCGCAGGGGAGGAGGAGAAGAGGAGGAGGAGGAGGCAGCGCCGTCACGGCTGGAGGAGGAGGAAGAGGAGGAGGAGAAGAAGCCGGCTCGGAGCCTCGCCTCGCAGCCCCCGCCGCCGCCGGAGCCGCCCGGCGGCCGCCCCGTCCCCATGATGGCCTCGACCGCCACCTGCACCCGCTTCACGGACGAGTACCAGCTCTTCGAGGAGCTCGGAAAGTAAGGACGGAGCCTGCGGGGCGCGACCCCCTAGAGGGGGGAGGAGGAGGGGACGAGAGAGGGGCTGGGGATCCAGGGGGCGCAGCGGGCTGGGGGAGCTCCGAGCGATCCCGAGGTCGGGAGGCTCGAGCGTGGAGGGGGAGCTCAGTTGTTGGGGGGCACGGTCAGTGAGTGGGTGCTGAGGGAAAGGGAGAGGTCTCCGTCGGTGATGAGGGAGGTGCGGCGTGTCAGCTCGGAGGAGGGGGGTCTGTAGCCGGGGGAGGGGGGTGTCTCCGTCAGTGGGAGGTAGGGGAGGGGGGCTCGGTCAGTGATGAGGGGGCTCAGGTGGGGAGAGGGGACTCAGGGTGTGTGTGGGTCTCTGTCGGTGAAGGGGGGGCGGGGGCTTGGTGCTTGAACCCGGAGGGGGGCGGAATCAGTCGGTGAGAGACTGGGGGGGGTCTGGGTTCGATAAGGGGGGGCTGAGCCTGTGAAGGCGGCGGGGCGGGGGTGATTGTCGGTAAGGGACGGCTGAGTCAGTGACTGGGGGGTCTCGGTCGGTGAGGGGCAGCAGGGGATTGAGGGGTTCTGGGTTGGTGATGAGGGGGCTGGGGCGGGCGGAGCTCGGACGAGCGGGGGGCCTTGAGCTGAAGGGGGGCTCGGCCTATGGGGGGAGGGTGATTTCTGTCAGTGAGGAGGGGATGGCAGGAGACGTCTGGCTCGGGGTGGGGGGACTCGGTCAATGAGGGGCAGCGGGCTTGGAGGGAGGGGGTGTCAGGCGGGGGATTGGGCGCGCGCCCCCCAGCGGCGGGGCGGGAGGCGCGAGGTGTGCGTGGCCCCTCAGGCGCGGTCGCTGTGTTAGTGGCGGGGGAGCGGACACAGGGTCACACACAGGCACAGGGTCGCCGCCACATCGTCCCTTTGGGGCAAGGGTTGTGTCCCCACATGCTGTCCCCGTGGCGTGTGTTATCCCTGGGGCAAGGAGGTGTGTTCTCACGCTCTGTCACCACGGTGTGTGCCAGCCTTGGGGCAGGGGATGTGTCCCCACACACCGTCCCCATCGTGTGTGCCAACCTTAGGACACAGGACATGTCCCCACACGCCATCCCTCCCCATCGTGAGTGCCAGTCGAGTCACACGGCTTCTACCTATGTTCATCACCAGGGTTTGCCTTTTCCGTGACTAAAACACTGATCGTCACTCTGTGAAAATCCTTTTATTTCCTAAATTCTGCTGACACCCCGTCTCTCACCGAACCCTGTAATGGAGCGGGATTGACACTGTGTTTCCTTCTTTATTTCCAGAGGGGCATTCTCCGTTGTGAGGAGATGCATGAAAATCACCACAGGACAGGAATATGCTGCCAAAATCATCAACACCAAGAAGCTTTCAGCTCGGGGTGGGTACACTTTAGCCTAGTGTTTGTGGTGCTCTCTCCCCTTTGTTTGCGTTAAAAAAAAATTAAAAATAGCTAAAAGCATTAATACATTTCTTAATCAATTTTTTAATCATTTTCTTGGGTTTTTTCTTCATTTCCGTGGTGCTTGGTTTTTTTCCACGTTAAACGTTTCATGGATTGACTGAGGTCTGAGGTTGCTGTAAAGTATTTCAAGAAAAGATATGCAAATGTTAAAACAACTTTTCATAATGCAGCTTCTTCATATTAGTATCTAAATAACTTCAAATATCGCCAGTTTTTTGGGGAGGGAAAGTTGGGAATTAAGTTTTTATTATAGCTTTTTGCTTTAATTATTATAGCTTTACTGAATTCTGTTTCTGTTCATGAACATCATGGCCTGTCTGGCTAAATGCATGAGAAAAAATGTGCCACCCTTTTCTGAACGTTGTTTTTTCTTTTCATGAAAATTATTAAGGAAGAAATTTAAAATCTTATGAATTAACTGTTTGTGAAGCAAGTCATTCTGGTTAAATGCTGAACAGTTTCACTGTTACAATCCAGCCCTGATACCTGCTATAGAGCTTGTTTATACTTTCCATGTGCTGTGTGTATTTTCTGTATATTTCCTGTATATTTCAGTGTCAGTGGGTGTGTTTTTACCTTTGAGTGCTTGTGTTAGGATGTCAGGAATTACAGATTATGCTCTGTTAAGGTTACCTGTGTTTGATATGAATTGATGGTGTGGTAAATGGAAATGAATAAGCAAACTGTGTCAGAGCATAAACCTGTTGACAGCGTGGTACTTTTGGAATCACTGCAAATGGTCTGTAGTAATTCATTAAATTTAAACATAAAAAAATTCATATTATGTTATGGCATGTTCTGGAAATACGCTGCTCTCTGATAAAGACTTTTCAATATTGTATTAGTACTTTTCAGATGACAGAAGTTGTGTGAAAATTTATTTTTTACTGAATTTATTTTTTTGTTGAGTTTTAGTCTTCGTGCTCTCCCTGTGTTTCCCCTCTACTTTTCAAGAGGTACTGAAATTTAAAATGTTCTGTTGTAGAGTCATGGATTTAAAGGGAGAGAGGTTAAGAAAATGCTTAATACTCAAGAGAAAATATTTTCACAAGTTTACTTAAAATGGATCTTCTTTTTTCTTTTTTCCTTTATTAGCACAGTAACGTGATCTGTTGAATTTTTATGCTTAAAATAAACCACCACATTCTGTGTGATTTCATAGATGTACTTTTCAATATGAAAAGCTGTTGCAGCATCAGCACCAGGTGATTTATTTGCTGTGGGTTTTATGTATGATGGGAAAAATCTTGAAATGTTAGGCTAAGTTAATAACAACTCTGTCTTCCTTAGAATTTATCATTTGGATCATACTATATTTCAACCTTTAATATTTGTACTACTTTGACTGTTCATGCAGGACCAGATTGATCCTTGGTGTAGTCACTTACTGAGTGAAAACACATATGAGAGCATTTGGCTTATGAGATAGAATAAGGCAAAATTCACGCAGAATTTTTTCTACAGCTTTAGCACATGAGCCCCTAAAGGAAGAAGGGGTTACATTTCAAGCTAGACAGTGAAATTTCCTTTCTTACCAGAACACGTGTGATGCAGTGTCCATGAATGCAGGGAATATGTTTCTATTTTCAGAGATCCAAGAAATATTTGAGGCTTTTTCTTTGCTTATTGTTTTTTGTGATGGTTGTTTTGGTTTTCAGCTTTTGGAAATTGACTAAAGAGTTTTTGAAGAGCAAGCTTCTTTGAGAAATCTTCAGGTTCTTATTAGGCAATTCTTTAACTGCAAAAAGGTCCACTTTAATTGCACTTGTGGTGCCTGTCCTTTGTACAGTGCCTGGCTCTCTGCAAGGGTTGTGAGCACCATGTTGAATTTGGGGCTTTTCACTTGCGAGATTGACAAAGAGAAGCTTCAATGTGTAATATGGAGGACTCAAGACTAAATAAAACTTCCTTAAGGTAGCAGTTATTTAACTGGTTTCAGCTCCGTCATTACAATACGTCTCCCCATCCATCCTTCACCTCAGCCGTAAACGTTCTTGGTGATTTATCCAAATCCTTACTTTAGTCGTCCTTCTAAACTGAGGAACTGATCTGGTCACAGGCTTATGCTGGTGAAGGTGTGTTCTCATCTGTTTCCGTGTATAGTTACAGGGAAGTCGCAGGCTAATTGCGTGTATGCAGAGGCATGGGCTTTGGTTTTAATGTGGAGGGGAAAAGAAGCTATGCCCCCTGTTATAGCAGAAGTAACCTTTGTGCTTCTAAGTTGATGATCAGTTATTTATATCTGCTATTCTCCTATTTACCAACCATAGTCAAAAATGTAATGAAAACACTTAAAAAGAAATCACCGGTTTAAATATTTGTTTTTTATTTGGCAATTCCAATTCCATGTTTTTCTAATTTTAGTAATAGAAATAATAATTATTTGCAATTTAAAGATTTTTATTTCAGTATAGGGAAAATTCTTTTGCTGATTAGAATAACATATTCTTAAAGTACTCTTAAGTTGCACTGAACAGTTCTGAGCTTTGACTTTGCATTTGCTAAGTCAGTTCAAGCATTAAATCACTATTAGAGTATCAGCAGCTAGTTTCGTATCAACAAATACGTTCTGGACAAACTTGCACGATTTTTTTGCTCATTTTTAAAAGGGGAAAAAAGAAGTATGCATGTAACCTGCCCCTCTAAAATTAACTGCAACAGCAAAAAAAGCACAGAGGAAACTACAAATGAAGAGAAGAATGTATGTCTGCTGGTCTGGATTCTGTATCGGTTCTTCTGATGAAGTCATCCAGGATTTTCTGTTTCAGACTTCTCTGTGTTGCTTTTCTTGCATTGAAAGCAACGTAGATAAACACAGCCTTCAGTGATGTGACTTTCCTTTTCCCCTGTCTGTTCTAAATGCCAAATAATTAACAAATCATGTTTTTCTTTTTGTCTTTAACTGTACAGCTTTTATCGTCTCTTTTGAGAGTCTCCTGACTTTGATCCACATTGATTTAATATAAACAGATTCTGTTTTCTTAGCAGGTTTGGGCCCCGTTTCCCCGTTTTCTGACTTAAACACTTGCCTAATTTTTTTTTTTCCTTCTCTAGTCATGCTTGAAAAGACCAGTTACTAATGTATTTTCATTGGGTGTAATTTGTGCCAGTAACTCCTATTGATGTTTCCTCTGTATTAGCCAAAAGCGCTGTGCCTTTGATGGCATCTGTGGGAGAAGGATGTTCCAGTCTTGTTTTCTAGGGTGCATTTCTAAATGTTGCCTAGACACTCCTCTCCTGGCCCTTGGATTGCTGCGGCAGGAGCACAAATCTCTTCGTTTATGGGCATAGATGCTGTTAAGAGTAATGCAAGAATCGGCTGGAGCTTATCACTGCTTTGTGAAAAATCTCTCATGAGCTTTCAGGGACCAGCCATTCCATTAGCTTCAGTGAGGTTCTGAGCTTTAAGCCTCCAAGGCTTCACTTATTACTTATCTTCCTTCTTAGCAGGAAATTTCCCAAATCTTTTTCAGCATCTTCCTGTGCTTTAAAGAGGAGAGTATTTGTTATGAGCTGGTGACTGCAGGTGCAAAGCATAACTAGGGGTGACTAGAGCCATTATGCTAACCTGTGACAGCTAAGATGGGCAAAGATGCTGGATACCCCTCCTTTCAGAGGTTGTATTGAGTAATCTGGCTGTTGGAGGAGTATTTCAATGTCTAAAGCTGACAAGTAGAGCACCTTGTGATCCCTAAAGTGATTTAGAATGCATTGGGGAGATGAATGAAACTGAAGCTTATAGAGTAACATTTTTCAGCATAGTTTTTCATGAGAGATAAAGGTTTTCGTTGTGTCACTAGACCAACGTTTCATTTAGTCAGGTAGGCTGTGTCAGTCAGTGCCAACTGTTTTATAGGAAGGTAGGCTCTAATACGGCTTCTTCAGGAAGAACTCCACAGGAGGAAAAGATGGTTCTTCCTAATCTAGCTAAAGATCTTAATCTCTGAAGCACACATTTACCTGTGCAAATTTATTGTAACACATCTTTTTTAATGCTAATTTCTGTTTTGAAGTACACATTAAATTTTTCCCATACATAGAGTACTATCCTGAAGGGCATTTATTTGCCAATGAAGCAGATTGTCTTTGTCAGGACAAGAACTAAGCTTAAGATTTTATCTGTTTTGTTCAGTATCTTGCTCTAGGCCATTTGTCAGGTTAATTTCCATGAGCAGTATGTTTGCCTTCTCCCTGTCTTAAGTATGTTTTTAAAAATGGGTTTCCATTGTGGAGGCTTAGCTGCAGTAAACAGGTATGCTTAATATATGGTTGACATTTTTAAACATTTGTGCTATTTCTGTTCTTAGTCATGGCATTCTATTGAGTTTGGCAGAGATGTTGTGATTTTACATGGATGCTTTTGCATATTTATCTGATAGTTTTTGATTTGATTGAAAACTGCCATAATTTAGAAGGCTACTGGTTCTATTGGCGCTAAAATTGAGTCCCGTCAGTCCATTCACAGAGTAGCTGGGAGCACTTGTAGGAGAGTTGTTTAAAAAAAAAATCAGATTTTTTTGTCAGATGTTTTGTTTTGAAGGTTTGAAGCTTTTGTTATATTTTGGTTTTAGTGAAAATCTGAAGAGCCTTTAGTACCAGAGAGAACAAGGACGTTGAAACTCATTGTGATGAGTGCTGGTTGGGAGTAATTTATTCTAACAGTTTAAATTATATTTTAAATTATTTTTCCTGGCAGTTCATAGTTAAATTATCCATAGCAAATATTAAATGATTTTGATAATGTCACTTCTCTTTTTCTTTGCAAAGGATGTATTTCTTCTCTGCATTGTGACTGGTTTTGCTCTTACGAAGGGAGTTTCTCTTAATAACCTAAAACTACATCAGAATTCGTAGATGTGTGGTCTTGCTACCATTGAAGCTTGCTGTTCATGTTCTTACTGGGAGGTATGTACTAGAAAAAGTAGTAGCACACGCTTTAACGTATTCCCACATGCAGGATGAAGTATTCTGGTGTAATCTGTTGCTGTTCTCCTCTCACACTCTAGAGAAATGTCCTTGAGATGTAACTTCATAGATTGAAGTGCTAATCTGAGAATTTAGTCGTTAGAAGTTATTCTGAAAGTTGAAGTTTGTGGAAGTGCAGTCATTGATTGCAATGGACACAAGACCAAAATCCAATATGGAAATTAACTCGGGAGAGGCATGAAGAATGAAAAAAAGTTTGCATCATCTATCGTCTGAGTTTGACCAGACTGGGGGGGGGGGGGGGGAAGAGTACATAACACGTGTTTTCGTTCAAATTCCAAGATTATTAAGCAGGCCTAAAATTATAAATCAGTTAAATGAATCTGTCCTGCTTGGAGCTTCCTGTTTTCTCTCATTGTGTGTCACCACAACTTTGGCCTGGACACCCTCTCTGCTTTCAGATCCCTTCCACTGAGAAGTTAACAACAAAGAGATTTTTTTGGAACTCATTTGGCTACCGCTTTCCTGGTATTTTCTGTCAGAAACTGCAGATTCTGGCATCAGTGTGTGCTTCTGCTCTGTGTGTTAACTTACTGCAAACTAAGACTAAATTGCACACCTGAACTATTGCTGGACTTCAATGTCTGCACTCTGATACTGAAATATAGATGTGTTCTTTTCCTCCTGGTCTGAGAGAAGTTGTGTTCCCTGGAAATGTTCAGCTACGTAGGTCCAAATCCTACTGCCAGGTTAAAGCTTTTGATCAAATATGAAAACAAGGAAGTAAGCACAATGGTAAACACTTAACCTTTATTGCAGATTGGTCTGCAATGTCTGTTTGCACATAACACTGTACATAGAAAACATTGGTTTATGTCTGTTGTAATCTGAAGCCACATGTCAGCTGAGGCATTGAAGTGGCTTGTCTGTCCTCCTTGGCATCAAGGTAGAAAGTATATTTGTTCCTGGAAGAACTGAGACTGAATTCTGAAGGGTTATTCTGAATCTCATTTCAAAATCTCTCTTAAGACTAGGAATGGTATAATGAGAAAGGCCTGCCATATATAGATCTATATTTGTCCAAATACTACCAATTTTTATTCACTTTCTGGGGTTATGAGTTGTTCTTGAAGTCATCTGTGCTGCTTTTATTTACACTTATGATTCCAAGGTCTGCGTTTGGGGTTTTGGTTGGGTTGGTTTTTTTTCAGTTGGTGGTCATTTTGACTATTGCTTGGAAGGTAGGAGAAGGCTATATACATATATATTTATCCATTTAATTGAGAAGTGCCTGATTTGAAAGATTGAAGTAAAATTTAGCTAAATATTTTGCTTTACAAATGTAAATACTGCCCAAATACTGCTTTTCATGTATCTGTCCTTCGTTTGACCTCCTGAGAAATGTAGGCCAGGGTATTTCATATGTCAGAGTCCAGCTTCCTTATTTGTATACATTTATTGCACATTTGTCAAATGCTTCGTAAGGGTATTGAGGGGATTTTTAAAAGATTATGTGAAAAACATAACTTCTTGTTCACTGAAAAGGTTAATAGAGAGCAAAAACCTAGCATAAAGATGGTAGTTCCTTTTGTTTAATTCTTTATTAAAAAGAATTATGCCTTGAATTCAAAGGAACATCTGCTACGTTTTGGAGGGACACAGAAAGCCAATCTGTTTGTTTATTCCTTGTATGTGCTGAGCTCTGTGTATATCTTTGTGTGCATGTTTGTGCAAACTCCTCTGTTTAATCCCAGTATTAGGAGAAATGTGTATGGTATCAGAGTGGAGAATTTGTGTGACATGGTTTTGTATTTTCTTCCAGGGAGACAGTTGTGCCGTTATCCGGTGTAGTTTTCTAGATTTTTATCAGCTTGTTCTGGAATACATTGAATTTCAGTTGTTTGACGTAGACCACTCATTTTAAATCTTCACAGCCCTATTAATTTCCTGCTGCATCTGATTGGCAGCTGCTGGACATTAAGTTGACTTAATTTCTTTTGAAACTGTTGCTTCTATGTACGCCACTGGATAGAAGCACTGGCTGTACCTGAGGGTCAAAAAAACTAGGGAGGGGGAATTTACGCAAATTGGCAAATATATCTTATCCCTGATTTAGCTTTTATTCTAATCCAGGGCCTCTTTAGTGGAAATTGACAAAGTGCAAATTCTGTTACAGTGTATATTTACTTTTTGTAATTAGGTTTTTAAGTCTAGAGAATGATAGTTAATAAGCTGAGCAAGCTATTGCAGATTAAGTCTATGCAATTGTTGGTTTAAGTTGGTTGTACCTGGTACAAATGAACTTTGCCTACGTGGTAATTTGAGGTAGCTTTTGTTGTGTGAATTCCTGACGTGTCCTAAGTAGGAAGTATTTCACAAGGAAACTTGGAGAATAAAACATGCAGGCTTAATTTAAAAAAAAACAAAACCAACAAACCTCTCAAAAGGAACAAAGTAGATTTAATTTAATAATGGAAATGTGATGGTGTGGATGTCTACTGGTCAAGATGAAACATTTCAGCTTGTGATGGGAGACATTTTTTCTGCTCTTGCCCCAAAGCAAGAATTTATACAGTGCTACAAAAAGTTGATATCCCAATGATGCTTTCCAAGAGAATTGCCTGACATCTATGAAAACAGAATTAATTTATATTCTGGCAGTCACTTTCACCTCAAATGTAGATCATGCTTGTTTGGAGAAGTTCACGACTGGTCCTGAGGCTTCTTTTGCTCAGGTACAGCCAGATCAGTCAGTTGGGTTGTCCGTTGAACGGCTTCTTCCCCTGTCCTAAGTGTACTGGTTTGGGAGTTGATTCTTTTTGGTGTGCATCGTTTTTTACCCTGCCAACACACAACTGACAGTGCTGCAGTAAGGATGGCTGTGGTTACATTCCACTGGATGTAGAACTTTACCCAACTCTACCGTTAATCAGAAGTTATATACAGAATTAAAAACTGCAGAATCTGATCTATAAGCAGAAAATGAAGATGTTATGAACTGACTCTTTGCTGGATTAGATGAGCAAGTGAGTGAATTTTGACAGATTTAAGGTAGATTGAAGACTGTATCACATGCAGTTAGTTCACGGTGGCTATGTTTATAGTCTGCAGGAAAGTAGATGACCCTTCCAGACAATCCTGTGGCCTCCAGCTGGCAGTTCTCCTTACCTGTTATTTGATTTGTACAGTGTTACAGGCAACGCACTGGGTCACATTTTAGAAAGCAATCTTCCACACACTTTCCTTTCCTTGTGCTACAATGGGCAGTGCACCTTGCCCAGCAAGGAAGAGTGACAAACCCCTATGTAAGTGGAAAGGATAACACACCTCTGCTGTAAAGTTTCATCATCTGAGCACGTGAGAGGAGGAGAAACATAAACTTAAGAGTGTCTAAGCTTGTATTGGTGCAAGCAATCTATTGCATGTATTTTCAGATCTTTGTTCCTGATTTAATTATAGTCTAGAACTGCTTACTTGTAAAATTTTCCTCAATGTGAATGCAAGTGTTGCAGCAACAGTCACGTTGCGTATTCATGTTGCTGCATGAACAGATGGGGTTCCTACATAATATCCATATTTGACAATCTGATGGGATTTGCCAAGCCTAAGCTTTCATTTAAATTTTAACCTCTTGAAGAGATAGGTTTGGGATTTAATCAGTCCAGGGAGATCTTGAAGTTATTTGTATTGCATAGCAGTTTTCAAGCTAGTGCTTAGGTGTGGTTTTGGTTTAGGAGACTTTCTTTAGGAATGATTTTAATAAGCTGTTGCTCATTAGAATAAATAGTCACCAAATTCAGAGATTTCTCTTGATACCTTATTCATTTGGCTGATTTTATTCATATCCCTCAGTAAGTGAAGATATATTTTAAAATTAAATAAAACATCATGCAACGTTGACAGAGTTCTGTTGCCGTGGTACTGCCTGGCAGGGAGGATTTTGTGCTGTGGGGCAGATAACCTTCATTTACCCCATGGGGCAGCTCCAGGTGCTGCTAAACTTTGGTTACTGAAACACAATTAAGGACTTGCTTACCACCTTTTTTTTTATAGAAGGATGTAACAAATGTTAAAGTGTCAATTTTTATACAGAAAGCAACCTTTGAAAACTATGTTTTGTTTATTTATGAAACACTACAACTATGAAAATATAAAGCTCACCTTGGTCCTTTTTGTACTTTATATTGCTTTTAAATTTAAAATATTAGATTCAGGTGTAAGGTAGATTGCTTAGTATTTGCTTTCTTTATGCAGCATGGGCAGGTTTGCATTGATAGATGCTCATGGGACTAAATGCCCTGCTGATCATGGCCTAAAAATGCCCCTTTTTCAGTACCTTTTAATATCACCACCCGAAAGGGGGGGAGGGGGAATGTTTTCTGTCAAATTTCAGCTTCTTTCCGTGGTGCTCTTATATATATGCTGATATTAGTGATTTATACTTAGTACATTTTAGCATGTTAAAAAACGTTTCTACTTGCTCACTCTTACAGTTAAAACCTCTTAGTAGTCTTACTACTGGTGTAAGATTTATAAAATGATGTGTACTGGTGCTGGATGGAAGAGCTTCCAAAACCCAGTGGCATTTCTTTTATGCCTATAGCATTATATGATCATTCTCAGCTGTTGAGTTTTTGGGGGGAAGGAAGAAAAGAAAGGCTGCTGCCATAGCACTGTGTATGTGTCTGTGTGTGTGTGTCTGTGTGTGTGTGTGTGTATACACACGTTAGATGCAGAAAAGATCCAGCAGAGCTTGGCAAACCTTATGGGTACCCAGCCAGCTTGTCTGTTGTAGGAAAATGTTTCCTGCTAAAAGACCTATTAACTAAAGTAATTTTACTTGTAATGAGGGCAAGAATTGGTGTCTTTAAATTTTTGTTTATTTGTGGTTAATGTGATTTATCTAAATTAAGTAATAAATTGCTTTCAATGCTTTGTTAATCAAAACATGTTTACTAAAGAGATTAATTTTCACAGAGTAGTAGTTGCTTATGTGTGGTCCATCCTCCTCCTGGGAGATGTATGTTAATATCACAGATATTTTAGGGACCAGATCGATAAGGCGGCTAATGAATGTAAGCTTGGTGTGTCTCAGAGATGGTTTTAGGAGACATGATGTAAGGGGACAAGGACTCCTGAACTGTGTTTATTTCAAATCTATAATAGGCAGAGCGTTTGTAAACCTCAAACTCATGAGATTTAATATTCCATCCGCATTTTTCAAATCAGTCTTATTCTGGTCTCAGAACATTCTTGTAGCCATATAAATATCATTAATCTGTTACATCTCAACGAAGTTCATACTGCTTGAAGTATAAAATACTTGAGAAAAAAAAAACATTTTCTTTGCCTTTTAAGTAGGAGTGGTTCCCCTCCATCCCCTTTAAATAGGAGTGATTCCATTCTGTTCCCAGCCATCTCCTTGCTTGGATAGTTTCGAATGGTAGGTATCAGTCATTTACCACTACTCAAAACAGAAATGAAAGTTAGTCATATTTTTTTTTGTCGTCATTCAGTGTTCTGTTCATGGTTTTCATGTCCCGCTAAAGCCCAGCTAAAGCTGATAACCTTCCACTTTCAAATCACATTTATTCACTGACAGACTTCCACAGGGTAAGAGAATATTTGAGCATCTGTCACCTGGAGTTGGTCTTAGGTGAAAAATGGGAAAAAAATCAAAGTGTATCCAAGGTGAAGTTGAGTCATTCAACAGAACACTCTCCTTCACTGATCAAGATCTATCTTAAAATTAAGGGGAGAAGCTTAGTTCTTTTTGCTCTATTGAAGAGAGAATTTAGTACTGTACTCTTTTGCTTCAATTATTTTTGATTTACAGCCCGAATTTATTCATGGACAGTGTTTGTTGTCTGTGCCTGTGTTGTCCTTCAGATTATTTTTCATCTTTCATCAGTGTATTTGTCAAGGGCAATCTTGTTTCCATTATTTTTTAAACCACCATCTTCCTTTAGTTTCCTCCTGTCTGATAAACTTGCCATTGTTATGGTCATTCTTCTTTATGTATGCCCTAAGCTAGTTTATTTCTACATCTACAGCAGTGGCATTGCAGGAGGCATTGATCCCTGCCTGGAAAAATTCACCAAACTTATGTTTTGGAGGACTTGCTGTACCCAACCAGTAACTGATATGCATAGATGTTGGTTGATGCTGTTTTCTTTTTGTTGGATACAATTTCTCAAGATGGTGCATAATTGAGACCTAACTCAAAACCCATTTTTTTCCATCACAGGAGTGATGTTCAGTTTCTGACATGGCAGCTTTCTACACCCCTGCCATTGCTCTCACCTCTGTGCAAGGTTGAGTGGAAACTGCTGTGAAAAAAGCTCTATGAAGTGAAGCTAAATCAGCAATAGTGGCTGTTGAGTGTTGACTTTTGTTTATGCAACCACAGATGCTTATTTGTTCAGCAAAATGGCTAAGGAAAATGAAAACTGCAAATGTACTTACAGCAGCTTACGTCATTGTTTGTTTAAAGAAAAGTTGTATTGATTCACACACTAAATAAACTGAAACACTTTCAAAACGTTGCTAATTGTTGTTGACTGGTTCAGTCAATAATTTACAGTGTATGCAAATGCCTATCTAGCTCAATGTGGATTTTTATTTTTTTCTGAGTGCATTTCATGACCTTTTTTTTTTCCTTAAGGGTCCTTTCCCTTAATGTTTCTCACACTCTGCTTTATAGACAGCTGGTATTTCATGAAGTTGTGATAGTGGACAGTAGAAGCTTCCTGAACAGGGAAAACGTTATGAACTTACAGTTGTATGAATTATGCTGTGTGTAGTTCTCTTGCTGGTTTGCATTTATAGCATTTTGTGAGGAAATTCAGGCAGTTACTAGTGAATATGTTGGTCTGAGGGTTTATGTAAGCAGACTCAGATGCTGCTTGTCTCAGTAAGTGTCCTGGTGCTTATAGGGAGAGGGACTGGCAGAGACTATGGTGAGTGGCACCTCGCTTCCCTGAGTTCCTGTTGGAGCTCGGCACTTGAGGCTGGTTCCAATTCCATGGTGTACACCTACCGCTTCTTTAAATAAAGGCTAAGTAGGTAGGTTTAAAATCTCACACTCAGTGGATGTGTGTTTTTGGAACAGAAAAGTTCATCATAATTATAGCAAGTCTCTACAATCTGATCTTGAAAATGAGGTGATTTTACCTTACTCAATGGTGGTTGTGCATTCAGCAACACCAATGTGACAACTAACACACTGAATTTTGCTACCAAGTGTGAACATCCATGTGATCAGTACTGGGGTTTGCATCTCATTTACTTTCCTATACTGAAAATAGTAATTTTTATTAAAAACTATATGAAACAGGTTTTCAAACAAGAACATTTATTAGTAGTAAACAAGAAAGTTTCACATAGAGCCACGTGCTCTTTGGCATAACCTTTTTTTAAAAATTTGCGTAGAGTTTTTTATAAATATGGGAGATTTGTATTTAAGAGAATGGAGTATCAAGCTTCCATGCTCTTGTAAACGTTCAGGTTAATTGATTTAACTTTCTCAAGCAGGAGTGTGTCCCTTGATGTTGGGTTTGTTACTTAATAAATCTAATAATGCTTAATCAAAACCTGGTGCTAGACAGTTTAAAAATAAAAATAACAAACAAAGCTCCTATTATTTTTACCACAGTGTTTTTGATAACCTGTTGAGATATTCCATGGCCCCTCCTTGTCCTGGATCATCTTCATTTGGAAGGAGGAAGGGAAGGAGATCGCTACAAAGAGTAGTGCTCCCTTGTAGGACGTTTTACAAGCTGCGAGACAAAGTTCTACAGAAGGAGTGGGGCGGGGAGTTAGTAGCTTATTTCCAGTGTTGAAACAAACAAGAGATATGAAACAAGTCTATGGTAATTCAGAATTAGCATTGACTTCTTTAGTAAATAATGGATTTCTACAAGCACACCAAGTTAATACTAAAATTATTGGACTTCAGCAGCAAAAGTCAATTGAATCAGATGCATATTCTTTAAATCTCTTACATATTCAGCAGTCTATGCAAATTCTATTTTGAAAATAGGATTGTGGGAATGCAAACAGAGTTATGTACTTAATGCTACAATTGCATTCCTCAAATATCCTGATAACACATCAAAGCTCATCTGAAGTTGAACCACCTGAAACTCTATTTTATAGCACAGAGCTACTTAATAATCTTGTCTGTAATTGGAAAAAAAATTAAATTCGCTTTAATTATTTTGCTTAAATGCATTTTCAGCGGAAGTATGTCATACACAACACCCATCTGAACTACTCAAAGTGGCTCCAAAATAACAGGTGAAAAGCCCAACAATTCTCTTATTAAGCAGAGACTGTCAGCTCCTTTGGGAATTTTACACAGAGTTTTTATGACATCATGATGTGTAGCTATATCAGATTATCCAAGAGACTTTTGGGTATTTGCAGACTAAATCTGCTCTGGACTTGCATGCTGGGATGCACAGAGTGCAAGTGTTTGCATTTGATGTGTTATGTCTTTGAAGGATTTCCCTCCCCTGCTCCATGTTCATAAAGTAGTCATTATTTCTTCGCCAAGAAAAGAGTGGATGAAGAAACAATCAAGGAAACTGTGCATGTAGACTTGGTGTGAGAACCTTGGTAGGTAATGTTTGAGCCCATGTGCTTTATTTCGCAACCATGGCAGACTTAATTGCATACAGTCAAGGAATTCCACTCCTGCACAATGATTTTCTTCAGATGCTGTAACCTGATTATGTTTAGTCTGGTACATGTGTCCTTAGCAACTTCTACAGAGAGAACAGAAGGATATGGATAGTATCAAAGTGCTTTTCTTATCTCATGCGCAATTCTTCCACCAGTTTTGCTAAGGTATTCAGTAGCTTCTGCTTTGAGAACCATTGTTCTCAAGTCTGATGCTTCTGAAGGTTTATGAAATTGGCATGTAGGGGTTTGGTGGGGGGTTTTGGTTTTGGGTGGGTTTGTTTGGTGCTTTTGCATTGAAATAGCTACATACGGTCTCTGAGTTGGCATCCTTGTAACCTTATTACAGGGTAATTTGGTTATTTTAAATGTGATCTCTTTCAAATTGTTCATTTTGCTTGAAATGTGCTTGTTTACCGTTTCTGTGGTATGTGACTTGGCAATGGAAAAAAGTTCTTGTAGTTGAAGTTAGAAAATCCTCTTCTAAAATGGATGCTTATTTCAATCGAGTGTGCTTAGGTTTTGGGTATATTTCAATTCTGACATATATTTTGACTGAAATAATTCCATGTACAGCACTTAAGCACCTTAAATGCGCAATTAGTACCATTGCAAACTGTACACTTATACCAGAACTCTTCATGAAGCTTCAAAGCTGAGCTTAGATTTGCTCCAGTTTTATTTTACACTCTCATTGTTTGAACTCAAGTCGGCTCCGATACTGCAAATATACCTTTAGCATATGATTGTGTTTTCTGAAAGCTGCATTTCTTTCATGGTAACATTTCCCCATTCCTACCAGAAATCCATGCTACTTTAATTTTAGTTCAGGTTTCTGAATTTCAGTTTTAACCTATCTATGATCATGTAAAAATAATATGTGAGGTGTAGCCTGGATTTCATGGTGTAGCAGGGGCTCTTCTGTTTACATCATGTGAGCGTGAACTACGTGCCAGATAGAGGGGAGGAGGTTCCAGTGAAAAGGAGGCATTGGCATGAATATTAGCCACCAAGGGTTAATTTCAAGAATTAAATATCTGAAGGGGGAAAAAAGCTCATTAACTTATCTGGAAAGTGTGATGTTCATGTAGCTTGTTGTTATTGGTAGTTTTACCTTTTCAAGAAGTGAAAATATTATCCTGGTATCCCTTTATCTTGTTGTTCTGGCCTAAGTGCATGAACTAAAAATGACTGCTGCTAATACAGTATTCAGTAGTAAACTGTGAAAGGTTTGTCTTGAATGAGCTTGTATAAAAATACAAAGCAGAATAAGGCTTTGCAGTATAGTTAACTTTTAATTGTATTTTTACAATGACACCTTTACCTTATTAGCGTGGGAAGATTCTTCATAATTTCACGAAATTTTCTGTGAAACAGCTGATTAAAATGGTCCACCACTGCTTCAGCCTGATTCTCATTAAATAAATTGCTGTTCTGCGGTGGATTGTGGAGTGACAAGCATTGGAAATGTGCTTGGAGTTTTCCTTAATGACTGAGCTTTCTTGCCTAGTATGAAAATGAAAGGCTGTGCGGGAGTGAGATATGTTGTCAAACCTGTCATCGAGTTCTATGAGTTGGTTTGAGTACTTGTAATGTTCTTCCTTTAATTGACGTGGAAGTTTGCAAAGTTTGATTATAAAAGGGGAAAAACAATTTTGTAAGATGGTGGGAAAATTTAGCATCACACTTAACTGTATAAAGGCCTAAAAAAATCGGTTACGGTTTTAATGCCTGCTTACAGCATTCGATTGAAACATAGCTTGTTTGTTTTTTTTTTTCTTTAGGTAGTACTAAATAACTTATTGAAGAATCTACAGTCCTTTGGGAGTGTTTAGAGGTTGAACCAAAAAAATTATTCATTTGTTGGTTGTCAGTTTGCTGTCAATACCCGAATGTCACTGGTTTTCTTATTGTCAACAAAAGGGGAAAAAAATCCCACCCCACTAATGAGGTGATCTAAAATGGAAACTTTGACACACAACAAACAGCAGTTGTTGTAGCAGTTTGGTGACAACAGGTTGAACAATAAAAATAGTTCAGAAACTGTAGTTTTCTTGATATTTTACGTATTTTCCTACTGCAGAGAGGGTAGTTAGACAGCTGAAGCATGCATCACCTTCATAAGGACTGCTTTTAATGTCCTAATGATAACCAGTGGGGAAACCCTGTAAAGCTTTGGGAGCACAGCAGTGTGGGAATTTGAGAAGAATCCATGGTCAGCTCCCCTTTATCTGATATCTGTGCTGTAAGCGTCAGTGTAATCCCCTGGGTCTGCCAGAGCCAGAGGGCAAGGTGGTATAGTTGTTTCCTGATGACAGCTTTTTGCTACATTTGTCACCGTGACCAACTCTTACTGTTTCTGTTGAGCTCTTGCAATGGACTGTGTTTGACATAATCTTAATGATACACAATTTCTCCTCTGAACTGCATTTTTCTCATTCGTTGTCTCAACAGAATTAACTTTAAAGAGTAACTTGTGAAACTGTTGGGTTTATCCAATTGCGCAGTGCCAAGGACAGATGGGGAGGCAATGCTATTAAAATGACAGATGGCAGTCTTGTACAGTCTGCCAATGAAATTAAAATAAAAGACCAAGTATTTCCCTTAACTTTTGATTTCTGATGTTTCTTTTGGGAAATAACGTATTATATTTCACTCTTGTGTTCTTCTGCAATGATTCCCCTTGAACATCAGGATGTAAATTGGGAACCAGAGAGTTGCCCTTGGGAAGACTATAAATAATTCACAGGATAGAGTGCTGGTTTCAGAATTGTTTTTTAAAAAATGAGCAAATGATTGAAATGGTGTCAGTAACTCTGTTTGTGTTTTAGCACAGCATCCTGTGTCAAACCAAGCATAGGGTTCTGAGGGCGATTCCTTCACCAGCCCTGGCTGAATCCAGGGATAGTTAAAATCGGTCAGGATGTGTGGCTAAAAGTAGTATGGTACTGCTGACAGGTCTGTAAAACAGCTATTGCCATTCCTCTCTAAAGGATGGAACACTAACGATTGTACATTTTCAGGTTGGGAATGATGTTACACAGCAAGTGACCGCTAGAAGCACTCTGTCGATGTTTGTATCATGCCGATTAACACTGGAACTGATAGGAAAATTACAGTGTATGTTACAAATGTTTTGGTTATGATAGCTTTGCTGCCTCTTGTCCAGGCAGCATTGAGCCAAATAAAGATAACCTTAACTATTCTGATTAGCAGAGCATATTCGCTGATTCCAGTAAATGGACTGTGGCAAGAATTTTCAGACAGTCCGTTCAAAACTCACTTTTCATTCTCCTTTATGCCCAGTGCTTGCTGTTCCTTCTCCAGTGAATACAGGGAATTGCTTAAGTCTAATGGGGACTATGAGAACAAGTTTTACAAGTAGGCTTGTCAGATAACCATGCGATTAATACCTAACTTACCTGATATATTTAAAATAGCACCTGAAACTCTGTACTGTGCTTTCATGATTCAGTATTTGAAATGAGAGTTTCACTTGAATCTTGTTTTCACATAAATACAAGTATTTATTTAAAAGACTTTTCCTGGGAGTGAAGTTTTGGCAGTGTAGCCTTTCCTTTTACCAGGGAGAGTCTTTGAGTAGATCTCCAGTGTCTAATTTTTTCATGTAAATCATGCTGCTCTGTTAGATGGAGGAGTAGTACTTTGAGTTTGTTTTTTATTCTTGAGGTCACATTGGTAGATTTGAAACAAGACTTCTGATTTATTTTCCATAGTAACAGAATTAAAAGTAATTGTCCCTAGTGACACTTTTACGCCATTATCTGATCTATGCCCAGCCAGTCATTCTTAGGCCACAGATTTACTGTACACATTCTACTGTGTGAACTCCACTAGGCTTTAGTTTTTTTTAATATTTGCTGCCAGGATATTTGATAAATGATTTTCCTGGAGCTTTCAAATGAGGAATTTTAATTTTGAAGTGAAGAACCAGAGCTACTATGTTTGCACCTCTAGGATACTAGTAATATAGAAAACTTTTGTATTATATGGGATACTTGGTAGTAGCTTGGATAGATGGCTTCAAGATAAAGGCGTACACTATCATTTTACCAAAGACTTTCGTGATAATTCTTTTAGTATTGGTGAAATTTATTATTACATACTGTTAAAAATCCAATTGTAAGGTGGTAAAACTATGTTATTTAGGAAACTTTATATGCTGGTTTAGCATGGTAGTTAATGATATATCTTGAAACCTGTGAATAAGCCTTGGGACTAAACCCACCTGAAGTCACCTTGTATTTAAATCCTCTGCTAAATCATAATTTCAAATGCATTTCAAACCTAGGATACTGGTCATGTTGGTTTGCACAGTGATTGCATAGTTCCAGTAAAAACAAATGCATATTAGTAACACAGATAATTAGTGTATGTGATGATTTGACAGGTAATGCTAATTGGTAGTTTGGTTAATTAGAAATGTGACATTATTTATATTTATATATCTCAATAACACATGTAACAATTACCAGGATAATTTAGACTTGATGGATATGATTTGTTTGCTATAACAATCAAGAGGCAAAGAAAGCTAGTTTGCAATTTATTAATGACAACTGAGTATTCCTCATTTTTTTTATAGTATTACTCAAAATCTTATGAGAATGCAGCCCTTAACTACAAAGCTGTGGGGCAGGTTTGCTGATGAGGAAGGAAGAGAAATGGGATTTCTGTCCTTGAATCTCAGCATAGGTTGGTTGTCCTTTCTGCGTGCTGTCCGTGCAAGCTGTGAACTGGTGACTGGTTTGAGTAAACTGGTGTGTCTCTTTCTTTCCTTTCCTTTTGGAACAAAGACAGGGGGAAAATCTTTGCAGGTAGCACTGGAAAGCAGAGAGATTTTAAACAGTTGTGCAATGTCTAACAGGATAAGAGGCAAGATCTGCATGTCTGGCACCTTGTTGGTGCTCTGTCTTCCTGTTGCAGCTTCTGCGGCTTCGGGTGTAATCATGTTAAGGGTCTTCTGCAGTGGTGTGGTAAGTTGCATTTTCTCTCGCTGCTGATAATGGGCAAACATGACAGTCCCAGAAAGTTTCACTTCTCAACGCTATTGAGAAGGGAAACGTAGGCTTCTGTTTTACTGTAAGATGTTTCAGAACCAAGTGATTAAAAAGTCTTTTTATCTCAGAAATTAACTACTACTGGTGTCCATATAATACTGCGTTAATACTTGGTCCTTATCTTCATAATAAAACATTCTTTAAATTGAATAATTTTTATGCAATTAATTGGCTACAAATAGCCTAGAGCAATAATGAGCATTTTAAGATTCAGATGATGAAATGCTTTGATCAATATTAAAAAGTGTGAAAAACTAAGGTAATTGATGTTGAAAATACCACATATTTTTTTACTGGGGGAACGGTAATGGTGATGAAAGGTGAAAGGCTGTTTTGGTTTTTTTTTTTTTCCTGATTTTGTTCAGATTTGGCACGCTGCATTTAAAGTGACTGTTTGATCATATGACCATAAAGCATCTCTAGTGTTCTTTAAACAGTATTATTTCCGACTGATTTTTTCTTGAGATTTGGGGAGTAATGTGTGGCTTAACTACTGCAAAATACTTATTCAAGAAACAAGCTGTGCTTCTGCCTGGAATGGTGTGTTCTTGTTTGCAGTGAGATTTGTTAAGTGACGCAATTACTGTTAAAGAAGAAGACGTCAAGCAGAGGAGATTACCAAATTGAGATCCTCTTAATGAAAGTCTGACATAGGATACCTGCCATGGTTCCTGCTTTTCAGATCTGCTGCTAGAGAGCTGCTACATGCTCTCCATGAAAATACAGGACTCGTAATGCTTGTTCACCTTTCCCAATGTCTTTGCGTGTTCCTGAAAGGGATTAATTATCTCTGTCTGATAAGCTCCTTAGTTGCCCTGCACAGGCCTTTTCCTTCACAACTATTCCCTCAAGATATTTATAGGTAGAGCTTTAACAACATATCCCTTCTTAGAGGGCTAAAATGGATATTTATATAGGCTTCTACAGGCTCGTTTGGCTGCAAAGGAAGTTCAGCTATTTGGTGTCTTAAATTTTGCAAGATGTTAATATAGAGTCCTATGGAATATTTTTTTCTTGTGAGCAATGGCCCTGCTAGTTTGGTTTTTTTACCACTTTTCCTACATTCTTGTGTTGTAGGTGAGACAGAGGTGGCTTGTGAATGTAAGAAAATGCAGCAGGAGAAAAGAGCAATTAGGGGGGCAAGGATGGAACCAGAGAATGGGGTTTTTTTTCTTACAATGTTGGAAAGCTGTGAAAGAACATTAACTCTTTCATTTCCCTTATGACGCTTTGCTGTGAGGCTGGAATAAACCTGAAAGGTATACAAAATGTCCTTGTGCTGCAAGGACACAGTAATCTAGGAGACAGATGGTAATGTGGAAGAGCGTTTTTTTGCTATAGTTACCTAGTATGTGTTTATCTATATCATCTCTTCACAAGCAACTCTTGGACAAGGTGTCTGTGCATTCAGTTCAAATGGTACTTTTTGGACAGGCAGTAAAAAGCACGTGTTAAAGATAAGAGCAACAGTTTCTGAAAAGTACTTAACTGAAAAGCAGAAACTATCACTGGATTTCATTGAGAAGTCTCTCTCATAGCTTAAGGTCATTTTCAGATTAAATATTTAGGCTACTCTTCCTTCCTTACTTAAGTGTGCCTGTAAGCGATCATCAGTGACTGCAAAGATGAACAAATCTTCTGAGGAAGTTCTTCAGCTATTATTTCTGTGCATAAACTGTTCCTGAAGAACCTGCTGAACTACTAATATTAGGTTATTTCAAAGAAGCCTATCCTGACTGCTCTTACCTTTCTGGCAAAACTAGAATATACAGCTTGTCTTTTGGCCAAAAGCATCATTGCTGTTTAACTTGTTTTAAAGGCAGTATTGTAAGAAAGGCTTCAGTGATGCTACTTTGAGTTTTTAAACTTTTCAGTGCACTTTCCTTACAGAAGCAGCCTGGGTCTCAACTCTCTTAGAATGAGAGAATATCACTGGGTAGTAAAATAATTTCAAAGGATGACTAACGAATTGGGATAAAATAATTCTGTGCATATTATACTTGTAAATGCAGCTCTGTCTCTGGATGGACACTTTGTTAACTTCACAAATGTTGACATGTATAAGATAGAAAGCTTATTTTGGTATAATTGGGTGAAGTAGAATCTTTTTCTCAACAAGTTGACAGGTGAAGAGAGTTGTAAAGTTTTGAAAAGTTCAGAAGTGCAACTTCTGAGTGAGCTCCTTCGATTTGGGAGAGGAAGAGGGGGTGGATTTCCCCTTTGTTGAAGGTGGGGAAAAACAAAATCAAAACTGCAACAGAATAACAGTTGTTCCTTTAGAGGAAAATGGATAACTGAGAAACTTCCTTAAGGAACTATGACCTCTTTTGCCCAAATTGTGAACCAAAATCTAGCTGAACTGCTCATGGAGGGAAGTGAATGGGAAACACCATAGTTCTCACCCATTGTGGAGGAACTGGATATGCTTCTAAAGAGGAACATTCTTTTCCATCCAGGCAGAATGAATTCTTGACTTCTTTTACACTTGTAGGAGAAGCTGCTAAATTTTTGGATTAATATTCTTCTGGATATTAATTTCAATTGGTCTGAAGAAGCTGAATAATAGTTCTGTCTTGTCTGTCCTTTATTCAAAACTGAGTGAATACCTCCCCCGCCCCTGATGGGTCGTGTTTATGTCATAAAGATGCACTAGCCAAATATAAACTGAACTGATTAAGCAGAGTGGAGAGTAGCACATTTCTCCGTATTTATTGAAAGTAATGTAAATACTTATAAATTTTCAGGATAGGTATTGAAGTCAAATGCAGGCAAAATTATCCAGATAGTCATGATAGTTCATGATTGAAAAAGTAATAGTCATTGCTTAGAGATGTGTTGGTTTTCTTAGTTTTTTTTTTCCCCCCCTCTTCTGGGTATGATCATAATGGGATTTTCAACAAAGCCACCTTAGCTAGTCTTCTAGCATTAATGAAAATGGTTCTCAAAGGGTTCACTCTGCTGGCTGTTTACTGATGTGCTAATCTCTAGAGTGGTTTTTGAGCGTTAAAGGCCTCCGTTTTTCAGCTTGGTCTGAATCCTTGGGTGAGATCTCAGTCCTTTTGATACTTGAGTTGTCTTCATTGAGTTATTTGTACCAGGGAATTGTCAGAATGGTTTGGGGCTGCCAGCACCAAAGTCAACTGGCCCAGTGCATTGAAAACCAAATGTAGCCATCTTGTGAAGATCCTTTTAAGAGCACTCTGCTGTGCTGGAGCCTTAGTTCACAGTTAGATAGCAGATGGAAAGTTGAAAAATGCATGGATGTGCTGTGTTTAATTGCTCTCAGAATACACATTTTATTTTCATCTGTTAAAATTCAGATTTTTATTTTGAATCTTTAGAACCATTAGGAAGGAGATAAAGGAGTAAAATCTCATTGTTATTGATGAATAGACAGTTTTGTTCAGTTGGGAATTCCTTCTTCTGCATCCCTTTAAATCTTCTGAACTGTCTAATTTGATCTATAAGCAGAAATATTGACACATGACCTCTAATTGGAGATATCTTAAACTGAGATATGAGAGGGCAATTAAAAAGGTATCTTTAAATAGAAGTGCTGTCTCTACAGTATCCAGCCCATTAAGCAATCTAGCAGACTGTAGCCTGGAATTCTTTGCTGAAGGAAATTGGATATTAAAGTTTTTGAAGTAATTTAATAGCAAAGAAAATAGAAGTGGTCATATGGAGGATGGAAGATGTGCATCTGAGAAAAATAAGCATGTTTACATTTCATGTTTATTGAAGTAATTTAGAAGTGAAAGACTGAACTTCGAACCTGCTGTGAGAGATAGTTGATTATCTTGCATTGTTACACTCTGAACAAATACTTCAGGGTGGGGAAGAACTTCTATTACTTTTACACCAGTTTAACCATGAAGCAATAACTTTACAGTAACCCTCTTACATGTTCACCTACTTTGCAACTGCAGTATCCCTCTGTACACTGAATTCTGTAGCACTTTCAAGATACTTGATGACATTGGATAACTTAGTGAAGTGACAGAGGTATAGTTGTATCCCATGTAGTGCAGTAGTGGTTCAGAAATATAGCTTGGAAATCAGGAGGGGGTGGAGGACATTCATTTAGCTAAAGAGCTAGGTAGGATCTGAAGGAATCGGAAGTATTCGGGGTTAGACTGTGTTTTCTCTATAACTTTGCAAGCTGTTTTTTCCTGTTAGGTGCAGAAGCTCAATTTGGTTAATTCTGTAGAACTTTGTTTTCTTCTTTAGCGGAATACCTAATTAAAAAAAAATGTAATCTTAATCTGTTTTTTAAGGTGTTGCTCTAATTCAACCTAATCTCTTATGAAAATAAGTGTGCTGATAACTTGGTACAATGTCTTCCTGTTAAAACAAAGAAGCCTTAGTTCCTACTTTGCTTTCCTAAGATATCCTCACAAGTTATATGTGGTGATGGCTATTCTCCCTCTGTAGTCTAGAAGAGTAAAAATAAAGCTCATAAACTTGTCACTCACTACTGGCACTCCTGCACATGCTGACAGAAAGCGGTTTCAGCTATGGTGGTACTGCACACGGTCCTTTCTTCCATGTGGGCTTTGCTCCGGCTTTGTACAGCATGACATAGTTAATTTGGAGAGGATATTGCTATTTTCATTTGGATCTGTCAGTGGATCAGAAAAGCTTAGATTGTCCTGGTGGACTAGGTTTCTTCTCCGCTGAAAAAGCTGAAGTAAAAATGCAGAGGGAAATCTTAATAAAACTATGGGATTTCTTTTGTTTTCTTTTTCATGTGAGAGTTATCAGAGCTGTCTGGTAGTAGCAAGCAAAGCCTTATGCAGATCTTAAAGCTATTTGAGTATTTGACCCATTGATATGGCTTTTTGCTAAGTTAGGACGGACAATTAATTGGCTGTAGAAACCTGATAAAATTCCAGTTGCTTAACAACACCAAACCAAACAATAACTACGACGTGTTTTCTCTAAGCTTATTTGTATTTAAAATAGCCGTGAACATGTCAAGTTGGGACATGAATAGAATGTTGTCCAGATGAACTACTTAGATAATTAAATTAAATTGAATTTGAAGTACTCATTTGTTTCATTTAATGATGTTGCATTGTGTAAACCTATTAGTTTGGTTTTTTTACAGCGGTTTCACTAACACTGGGACCAAAAGGTAAACTCATGTTTCTTTGTGGTAGCATCCTGTCTACTTGCAGCAGACATCAGATGTTACAACACTGGTGCAGGGCCAAAGGTGCACAAACTTCCCAAGCTTTTTAAAGCCTCCTGATAGGTTGAGAATGACGAAAAAAATGAATTGTTCAATAATGTCTAGTAACTTACATACTTTGTAGTAGTCAGCATTGTATGATCAAATCACGAATCATTTGGCTTCATGAGTTAGAGGTATTAATTCTGTAAAAAAGGCAAACACGACAATGGGATTAGTGGGTTACAGACGATTTTTTCATGAGGATTGCCAAATTAATCAAAAAACCTTGACGTTATTTATATAAAGGAAAAACACTAATTGTAGAAACTCAAGTATAGAGCATATGTGGCTGAAATTTATGTACAGTAGTGGATTCTCTCCATTATCTATGAACTGCTGCGTACGGAAGCGATACAGTTTCTGTCCTTCATCTGGATGGTCTTCAGACTGTAGCTGACAACTTGCACCCAGTTGTGCATAGGAATGAGTTTCAGGCATGTTTTGGCATGCTGGCAGCTCTTTCCTGTCCAGCTGCTGTTTTTACAGAAGTTGTACATGCACATGAGAGCTCAGAACTACATAAGGTAGAAGCAGTAAGCTGACCAGCCTTGTACAGTAGGAGAACCTCAGCTTGGTACCAATTTATTCTTGGATTCATTAATCTGGAGGGGTAAAAAAAAAAGGTAGTTACTTAATTGACTGAGTTATGTTCTTTCCTCTTGGATTAGGGGTTCCTTAACTGAAAACAGATCACAATATTATTCGTTCTTCTAGTGGCCAAGGTAGATTGAAGAAATGATTATAAATAAACCAAGAAAAGAAGGTGAGATGAGGTTTAAAGCCAGAGCAATTTACCTGCAATTGAGCTCTATCATTTGTTCACAGTTATAAATTGATTTGCGTTTCTGGCAGTTTTTGGTTTTCTCTTCAAGTGTTATTTTTCTGCTATGGGTCATCAGCTAGAACTTAGAGAGCTACACTTGTATCCTTATTTACTTTCTGTTCAGTAAATTTATGGCACTTATCCAAATCTATTCTAAAAAAAGAAGTTTTGGGCAAGCTAATTATCACAGGTCCTTTACAACAGACTTGATCATTTAAATATGTGCAACCTACTGCATTTTAATCTAAACAGCGAATAAAGGATTTTTTGTTATTTCTCTGATACTTTACCAATATCGTAAAAGCTTGTGTCAACGGAAGACAAATTTTTAAAGGCGAGGGGGATAGGGAGAGCCTCTAGTTTAAAGGTAAGTTATCATCTTCCAATTATCCAAGAAATGGGTGGCTCACTTGCCATGCAATTTCTGAACTGCGATACAATTGGTGGCTCGTAATTAATGCTTTGGTAGCTGTGTTATACTTAATTAGTGTAGTTAAGTTTATGCAGTGAGAAAGCTCTCTAAGTTTGATAGACATTGTAATTTTGTGGATCACTTAGGTTAATCTGTAGCTGCACCCAAACATACGTCATTAATTTTTCAGAAGGGTTTTAACTAGCTATGTATTTTTCTGAAATGCTAACAGATACTCTAAGGTTCATTTATTATAGTTTATCTGATAAGCAGCAGCAGTGTATGGTTATACTGGTTTACTGGTTATCTTAGTAGTATATTCATTATGTTACTACAAAGGATTCA
Source organism: Dromococcyx pavoninus (assembly GCA_033558185.1). NCBI lineage: Eukaryota > Metazoa > Chordata > Aves > Cuculiformes > Neomorphidae > Dromococcyx > Dromococcyx pavoninus. Next base: position 519,993 of record JAUMJL010001158.1, on the reverse strand, counting down.
TCCCTGTAGTTCATGGTAGCAATTGTAGTGATTCATTTATCAAGCAGACTAAAAGTATCTTCAGATATTGAAAAGAGGATCAGCAATGTTTTGGGTTTTTTTTTTTATGAATTTAAGAGGGCTTCCCGAAGGAAAGACAGATCATGGGCTGTTTGAAGTTAATACAGGTAGCAACTAAACTGTTCACCCTCTCTTACCCCTATTCTGCTGCTGCATGTGGAACAAAATGTTCTCATTTTTCTAAGGAATAAAATGGATGCAGATCAGTCAGGTAGTAGCTGCTTCAGGCAAAGAATTGAAATGTGCAGTCAGAACAGCCATATCTTTTATGCAGAGAAAAGAGACCTTTTCATGACTCTCTAGCTTTTGTCTGGAAAATTTCAGTATATTGAATGCTTGTTGGCCTAATTCTGGTCAAAACTGCCCTTTTTCATGTATTTCTTTACATGGGGATGTCTGCAGAATGGTCTGTTGCCAACATTACCCAACATTTTTGTCAGTGATGCTTTTGTTAGCAGAGAAATTAATTTTTAGATCTTTCCAAGCTCCTGGTAGGGGTTCTCCCCTTTCCTCCGTTTGCTAGTTAATTTTCATCTTCTGCCAGAGTAAAGTGATTTGAATATTTTGCTTGATTGGCAAGTCTATAATTAAATCAGTCACATCAGCTGACCATACCTTGCTACTACTGGTTTTATTTCATGTTTGGGGTAGGACATAATGCTGCATACCTGAAATGACATTCTGACTGCAAATTACAATTGACTAGGCTCTATGGCTTTGTTACTATTGTAGGGTTACCTTATTTTACCATAAATGAGTGAGTAGTATGTTTTCTTCCAATTGAATGTTAATTTTATTACTTCTTAAATGAAAATGGACATAAATGTTTGAGTTGCTATATTATTTTACAAGGGGATTTCCTAGGTAATCAACTTTGGATTAAAGTATTTATTTCAGGTCAACTGTACATCATACAGATAGAAGAGTTACTGTTCATGAATTCATAGATGACAGCCAGTTAGCTTTTTAATCTCTCTCTCAAATCTAGGAAGTCCTCTTGTGTGATATCCTTGGAAGTGTGAGCTTACATTGAACTGAAATCCCTTATGTGTAGACCTTAGTAAGATGAGTTGCATGTTGTTGACATTACCTTTACAGTGCTGTACCAAGCTGCAGTGCTTCCTAGCAAAGAGGTCACTTTTTCTGCAGTGGCTTGGTAAATGAGTAGAGTGGTAATCAAAGATGTGAAGGGGAATCGCCAGCAGTGTGGCTGGAGAAACAATATACGTATACATGTATGTACAACCACACACAGTTTTCATTCTTTTCCTTCATCAAACTCTGTATAGTTTTCTTATCTTGCTTGCAATATACGCAATTTAGTTAGGAAGATGATCAGAATAGATAACTAAGTAAGGTCAAACTGCCTCTTTTTGTAAGGGGACTTTTTAAGAAAAACTGTGAACATCCAGTGTTGTGTGGTTGAATTACTTCAGTTTTAAGATATGTCATCCCTGTGGCAATCCAGTGTCTTCTGCTCTCTTTCTTAACTGAAGTCTAATAATTACTGAAATTATTACTTTAGTGAACTGACAGCGTGCCAGGTGTGTGTGGTCAGCACTTTACATGCTAGATAAACTTGTTTCATATTTGAGCTTGAGATCTTCAGGGCACACCTGGTCAGAAATTTGCTGGGAGTGATTCTTTTTTTTGATAAAATGCTTATTGGAAGTGTGACACGGGAAGTTTCTGGTTGAAAGTAGCTTTTTGTTTTGTGAGGCAGCTTACAGCTGAAAGATGATGCATTGCTGACAGCAGCCTCTCTCAGATTAAGTCTTCTGACACCTGGTGTGGTGAGATTAGTGGTCAGTCATGAGCAGGTTCAAAGGTGGGAGACAGGGAGCTAAGAAGAATGGATCTCTTCTTTTTCCTTGCTGGCGTGAAAATGACACCAATTGTTATTGCTGCAAACTGTAATACCTTCTCCTTCTCAGTATGAGAAATGGGAATGGAAACTAAGAGGAAGAAGAGTTGTGCAAAGGCAGGGATGCCTAGAAGCTTGTGACATGATAAAAAAACCCCTTGAAAACAGTGTTTTACACACTAAGCAATAGCTTGGCAGCACGGCACACCTTCAGAGCATCCTTGGAGAGGGTAATATTGGAGTTAATGCCCACATGGCCTCCACTCTTTCCTTGTCAGTACAGCTGGGTAAGTAGTTGTGTATTGGTCATAGCGCAGTGCAGGAAGTTTACTCTGTGTATGTTGAGTGTTAATTCTGAGGAAGGGAAGAGTGGCTGGGCCAGGCAGATGCAAAGTGTGCAAGGAGCATGAGGCAGAGACACGTGATGTAGTTTCGTGGTAATATTTGATCAGTATTTGTCACTAAGCTTGGTACATTGAGTCAACAAGCCATGCAGCACTTTGTCTTGGAAGTGCTTCCGATCGTTGTTTGACTTAGTGTGGTCAACAGGATGGAAAACATTATTTTGTCATGTGGGCAGCTATGATCAGTTATTTTTCAAGCAGAGTACTTGAGGTGGGGATGTGAAAGAGGTTGCATTTAAAATTATGTGACTGAAGCTCACCTTGCCTTTCAGGATTTAAAAAATAAAGAATACGTTTTCTTAGTGGTTCACCAGTTATATTGTTCAAAGGGAGATTTGGGGTCCATAACTCACTCGTTCAGCAACTTCAAATGTGCTGAGTAATTTGATTAATAGTAGTTAGTTTTAAATAAGGCATGTTAATCAAGAATGCTGTTTCAAGAGGCAGTGATACCTCTGCTGCTTTTTACTCCTGTTTTTACTACAGGGAATTATATTCAAAATCTTTTGTCTGTGATTTTCTGATGTGCATCAGCAGAGAAGATACTGTCCTGATACCTGACATTATGAGGAGTCAGTTGCAGAGATGATGTGGTTTGCAGGCAGAAATGTAAATAAATATTTGATTTTGTTTGCTGAAATTTTGCTGTTGGTGGTAATACAACTTGATTTTTGAATTCTGGGATGAGATTGCATTTCAGGAAGTGTTGATTCTGCTAAAAAGACTTCATGGATATAGAAGCTAAAGGAATGCAAGTTATTTTGCTCCATTATTTTTATAAAGTTCTTCTCAAAGTAATATCAAGGCGATAAAATAGAATGTGCTATAATATCTGTGTTGTTGTGCTACCAAGTGGAATGCTCTCCTGCTTATACTTAACACAGATAATGAATGCCAGAAGAGATGCAGTTCTTTTGTCAGTACTTGCTCTCCTATATACCTCTCTGCCTTGAGAAGAATTGCCTCAAAATGCCTCTGGTTGTGACTGAAAACTGATCTGTTGCAAGTTTTGAAATGATACCTGCTGTTGACTCTTAACATTTATAAGTGGAATTTGAATTGTGTGTGAGTCCCTGTGTACATGAGCACTTAAATACATTGCCAGGTGTTACTGTGAAGGTGTAGTGTGGCAGTGGGTGGGTATGAAGCCACAAACTTCCACTTGTTCTGTGAACCTTCACTGACTGTAATGTGCATCATATGCTTTTTATAATGAGTTTTTAACTACCTCAAGGACTAAACTCTATATGGTGTCTAATGACAGAGAAAATGCCAATGGAATGGAGGGAAGCTGCCACTGAAGGGTTCTTTTCTGGAACCATTAAGTTAGTATGGTAAAGAGAATGGGTTAACCCCCTAAAGTAGTAAGAAAAAGAGCAGCCTTTCTTCCTTCTCCACTTTTTCATCCTAAATTTTGGATGGGTAGACATCAAGCAATAAAAAACTTGATTCGAAAACAACTTGGTTTTGTGAATGAAGACTTTGAGGCTTACTTGGAGGTTTGTTTGGCAAGAGTGGAGGGAAAATTTCAAGAGCGCTTTGTGGTGCAAAAAGGTGGGAGGAGAAGGAGGGGTGGTGTAACCTAAGAGATTAGAAAACAGTGCTATGTAAGGAAGCTGAAGTTGTGATAAGATTTTTGTTCACAGTTGGTGAACAAAACCAAAAAAAAGTTGGTTCACGGTTGGTTTTTTTTCTTAAATCTCTCCCTTGTGATTTCCAAAGTAGTGGGTGTTTGGTTTCAAAGATCACTTGTAAAATGTCTAACTTGCCTAAAATAGTGTGTTCTAGACTAAAAAGATAAACTCAATAATGTTTGAAGGTTGAATTATTTTTTAAATGAAACTCGAGTGTCGTATATTTTGATGCCTTCCTTGCTGTAAAGGTCTCTGCCCTGGCAACTCAGAAGCATACGTAGGGCTGACTCTGACTATCCGCTTCCCTTCATTCTTTTTTAGTTTCATATGCTTGACACTTCAAGCTGTGAGTGCCTGCAAGTCCTATTGAAGTATTTCAGTGCTTCTCTTTCAGCCTTTTAGTGTATTAAAACATTCCTGTGGGTATAGAGCTGCTGAAAACACAAGCCTCATTAAGACATTTTTGGTTTGCTTTTTCACAAAGCAATTGCACACTCAAGTAATGCGCTACTCACAGCCAAGCTTATTTTCATAACCCACCAAAGATACTAATTGGGTAAAAATGTGTCTCTCAGTCTTAAAAGATGAATTTCTAAAGCTGCACGTAGTGAGTGGCAGCTTCTTAAAACACTTTTTGCTTACACCTGAAGCTGTAAAATAACTCTTGTCAGGAGCACTGTTTCTGAATTCAGGAGTATAAATCAGTGAAGTTGGGAAATTCTGTGTGTTGTTGCAGAATTCACACATTCATGAATAGTGCAATCAAATGTTTTGAGTGTGGAAATTCTAATATTGAGTGGAGCAGCCTTCTTTAATATATGTACCAGAAGTTGCTGCTTTGGAAAAGCTTTTATTGCAGAACAATGGAAAAAGTAGGAAGGAAATGTGACAGCGTTACCAAAACTGCATTTACACCAAGGCTGCTGAAAAAGCCCTTGAATTAAGATATTTAAGGAGCACTTAGTGTGCCATAAGTGGTCTTAGTAGTTTGTCTCACTGCAGTAATTCAGCTTTGCAATTGTTCTTCCTATTTTAAGTTTTTGCTTGAGATTTTATAGATCGATTTCTCTGAGAGACAAGTCTTGCTTGTTTACGTTCTTAATGGCCACGCCTTCCTTTTTGTCAGGTTGGATGTTGCTGTGCTGTAAAACCGGGAAGGGGGGGGGGGGGGGGGGAGTGGGGGAGACATTAATGTGTTAGTCTGTGTCTATGTGCATAACATATATAATCCCAGATTTTTCCCTTTAAATTCAGTATGATTTATATATTCTCTTCATCTTTGCCAGTGTAATGAATCAGAAGCTGTTGCAGGCCTTTATACTGCATATTCTGCGTCTGAGGGGAGAGTGATATTGGTCTGTGCTGGTAGTTTTCTGCATTTCCTTCTCCATGCTTCTCAAAATCTGTTTGTCTAAAGTGATTTTAGCGTCTAAAGAAATAGTCTGGATTTTATTATCCATAATTCATTTTGGTCAAGTGTCTGGAGTATCTGGGAGGGAAGTACCTTCCCTGGTTATGCTAACATGGACATCATGTCAGCTCTGAAGCCTGGCTCCAAAGGGCTGTCCAGCACTGTTAGCTGGGACACCAGGAAAACCTATTTTACTAAAACTTGAAAACTCTATACGAGATAGTCGAAACACAGCCATGTTCTTGAGTCCAGTTAAAGTCCACTGAATTTGCTATCAGTGAACTCTTAAGTTGTGGGATGGGTTTAGTGACAAGTTGTCAGACTGGTGATAGATAATGGAGTTACTTGGGAGTAGTTCAGCTTATACAATGAAAATCCAGATGCAGAGTCTGTAATGCCTGGAAGTACTCTCTTTTTGACTCCAGCTCAAGGTGTATAGGTGAAGTGGAAGCCGTTCAGGGGTTACTACTTAAGCACTGCAGTCAGGCACTTTTTACGTTTGTTCATCCTCCCTGTGCTCTTAACCCAGCTGTGGTTTGCTTTTGCCTTTTTTGCCTGCTTCTGACGTTCAAGTTAGCACTTCACCCTTGCTCGCCTTTGCAAATTTCACATCCAGCTGCTTCATACTCGTATCACTGTGATGGTTTAAAATGCACTTCAACAGGAGAGTATTTTCAAGGTTAACTTTTATTTCTTTTTTCCTAATGTAGTTAATTGTAATAAAGTACAAGTTACTAGATGTCTGAATCCATCGCATGCCATACTAAAGAAAATAAATAGATCAGACTACAGACTGAAGGCTTTTTCCTAGAGAAATTCCACGACGGTGAGAAAACTTCATAGAATAGAATTGTTGAGACAGAGGAAATCCACCACTACCCGGAGCAGCCTGTTCTAATGCTTCACCACTCTTTCGGTGAAGAAATTTTTCCTAATATCTAATCTAAACCTCCCTTGGTGCAGCTTGAGGCCATTTCCTTGGGAGAAGAGACCAGTACCCACCTCACTGTAACCTCCTTTCAGGGAGCTGTAGAGAGGGATGAGGTCTCCCTTCAGCCTCTTCCAGGCAAACAACTCCAGTTCCCTCAACCGATCCTTATAAGACTTTGTGCTCCAGACCCTTCCCCGGCTCCATTCCTTTCTCTGGACGTGCTCCAGCAACTCAATGTCCTTCTTGTACCAAGGGGCCCAAAACTGAACACAGCATTTGAAATGTGGCCTCACCAGCACTGAGTACATCAGTTGAGAGTAGTTGCTTTTGTGTAGCAAAAGTCTCTTTTTTTCTTGTTGATGGGCTGAAAATGGCTTCTGTTGTTTGGTTTTGGTGTTTTGTTTTGATGTTTGTTTGGTGCTGAAGCTCAAGCAGTTACGGGATCTGTTCGGGATTACAGTAAACCATGGAGAGCTGAGGAGAGGAAAAGTTCAGGTTAGTGTTTAGTTGTAACAGCAATGAGCAAGGTAGAAAGATTGTCACTCAGCGTGCCTCTTTGGGGATCTGAACATTAAAGTGGCTGTTGGTGAACGGAGAAGAATTTGTTACGAAAATCAGGGACACAGCCTGGAATTTTGCTAATGTTTAAGTCTTAGTACAATATTGTGCTTCTGACTTCAAGTAACTTTTGGTTAAGTGTTCTGAGGCACTGTTGGGCTGTTGAAATGTAGTTCTAAGTGTTGCTGCTTTTTATCTAGTGGAAGACTGTAGATCAAGTATTCAATCTGTCTTGTCTTCCCTGTCATTGAAATGCAGATATAGCTCATATCTGTAAAAAATGTTTAGTTTTTGTTTGTTTGGGGTGTTTTTGTTTGTTTGGGATTTTTTTGTTTGTTTGTTTTAATAATAAAGGAAATAGTTTCACTTGTTACTAGTGTAGGAGGAATAAAGAACTAGTTTATTTTGCAAAATGGAGCGTACTTTGTTAAGTGGTTTTGTCAAAAACAGGTATAAGATCTTAACTGCTTAATTTCCTGTCTGTTATTTTCTGTTGCCAGTGTTTTCAGTGACTATGTAGAAACTAGATTTATAAAAGTCAGTGTCTAGAAGAGAGATTTGCTAAGATATGGCTCTTCATCACTGTACTCTGAAAAGCCCTTTGACCAGCGTGAAGCAGGTGCTGTTGTCATTGTCTTTATGGGGCTTTCCCAATGAACCTTAAAGCACTCTGTCTCTTCAGGCAGATGTGACCCTGTTCTGCATCTGTATCCACAGCTGATTATAGGGTACCTTTCATGAAGTAGTGATTTTTTAATTTTTTTATTTAATTGTAGGATTGTTGAGACTGTAGAACAGAGATTTCTAAATGCTTGGAAGTGGATGTACACCCAAAGCCTGTGGCTGGGAAAGGGAAACCGTAGGAATGGGATACATAATTATGTTTTACTTTTTAGAAACCTGTTCCAGCATGAAAATTAAGAGGAAAATAACAAACCTTTCATCTGAAATCTGCAACTTCATATCAGAGCTTTCCTGTTTGTGTAGCTCGCTGCTTGTTGATTATATGATAATATTGTCACATTTTACCTTGAGGAACTGGAATCCAAATAAGAAATACCTTTCTCCTTTTGAGAGAGATGTTCTCCTGAGCTTTGTTTTGTAGCAGAATTATAAACTGACTTGGTTGTGACTCCCTCCTGGTATAGGACATCCGGCTGTTCACAAAGGCACAGGAAGCAAGTCTGGCTGGTTGTACAACAAAGTCCTTTGTGGGGGAACTTACTGAGATGCAACAGACTAAGGCTTAACTTCTGTATGGCTCAACCTGATCTGCTGTGAATCTGCTCAGTAAATTTTAGCAGACTTTTCATCAGTTTGAGCTCTTATTCCAAATGGATTGTGATTTTTTTTGGCGTGTAAAGATTAGTGGACAGGGATAGAAAATGAAACAGTATCTCTGAAAGCCTGGCATGAGTATTTCTGCTATTCTTACATGGCTCTTGCAAAGGTGAAGGCTCAATGTTTCTGTTAGTAAAGCAACAATACCTAAGTATCACTGCCATAGTTACTCTGACAACTCTGTTGAAATGGCCATTTCAGGGCTGGCTTGGCTGGGAACAGCTAGGGCCAGGAGCAGGGCAACCATGCCCAAAACCTTTGATGAAATATAGCAGTGGCTAAGATTTAGAATTCAGTTAGTAGCATAATTTGCACATCCCAGATAATGAGAAATGTTTACGCTCCAGAATGAGATGCTTGTTAGTAATTGAAGAGTGAATTTCCTGCCTCTGGATTTTTAAAGTTCTAAAGAATAGCACTTACAGTCTAGCATAAATGTCACTACTTTTCCTCTCCAGTTTGTATCTTCTTGCTAGCCTGCAGTTCTGGCAGTACATACACCACTGTACTATTAGCCTGTGTTTCAGACATGAGTCAGTGACGCTGCTTGTGTGCCTGACATCCTCAGAACTTGATATGTCAGAGTTAGAAGAAGCTTCTCCCCCCCCTCCAAAATGATGTAGCTAGTGTGCTGAAGCCGTGCGTTTCAGTAGAGAATACATAGCAGCTAGGTTTTCTCTCCCCTCAGCCTAGCATGTTTCTGAGTTACTTGGAACGAAGCATGATGGAGCGTTGCTGGCTCCAGCCAGCTCACTGAACCTTCAGCCGCCGCTCAGCTGTGTAAGAAGTGGAAGCATCGTTGTGGATTTCAGACAGGTGTAACTACCTGTTTGTCTTCCTGTACATTGATTTCTGTGTTTCGGTATGCGCAACATCCATGTGCCTTTGGGGTTTTTGTGGGTTTTAGTTTGCTCTATTTTTAACATTAAGCAGGATGTGTTCATGGATTGGGGTTTTAATTTCTTTATTAGTTAATTCTCTAGTAGCACAGAACATTCATTTAATATAGCAGAACACTTGTCTGTTTTTAAAGGCAAGACTCAGTGAGCACACGGGTTTGTAAAAGAGACTTCTATTTTGGGGTTTAAAGCTGTTTTTTTCTTCTTAAGTCTTTTGTACTTTGTTTATATCTGAGGTAAGAAGACTGAGTAAGTGTTTTATTCTCGAGGAATATTGGTTTTACTGTTTATATATGTATGATGATGATGACTTTTTATTTGAAGGACAGGAGAATAATATTATGTATTTTCATATCTTTTCTTAGTGGTTAGTGCATGCAGAATATACGTTAAAGTTCATTTTGGCAGCGATCTGACAATCATATGTGACAGTGACACTGGTTTTGGTTGTAGCCTGATCCACAAGGTTGCATAAAGAGGCAAACTCCAAGAAAACCTTTTTGCAAGAGAAAAATCTTCACCTAATATGTTGCCTTATTGCTGTGTGTCTGGTAATTGCAGAGGTTATCAGATCTTCACTGGTGTCTTTGGACAATATTTGAAAAAGAGAAGTAGCAGTTGAGGAAATTCTCAGGAGAATTAAAGCAGAAATAAAACCAATGAAGCTAAATGAGCTTAACATTGCTTCAAAACATCCAATTAAAAATAAAAGGCAACAGAAGGGTTTTTACAAATCTTATGGGAGGAAAAAGTGAAGGCAAGCCATGTTCAATAAATCTTTTCAGCTAGCCTGGAATATACAGAAACAGTTTACTTTGTGCATATGTGTTTCTCTTACACTGTACACTGCTGCTTCCATCGATTCTTAAAAGAGAAAAACAGCAGCAGCTTGATTTCTGGCTGCCTGTAGCTGGGTCCCTTGAGCAGAGAGGCAGCAAAATAGATCGGTTTTGGTGTCTTTTTCAGTATTATGTGTAAGTGCTACCTCTGAAGCCAGTTTGTGGTGCTGAACAGTCTTTTGGCAGCAGACACAGCTATTGATATTGTCATGGTAAAAGCCAGATTGTAGGATGTTTGAGTGAATTTTAATTAGATGGGAAACAACTACAGGAGCCAGGATTCTGTAGCGTGACTCATAAATTGTGAGCCGTGGACCATTTCCATCAGTGAGAGTTCTCCCAGAATGACTACAACAACTGGCCCTCTGCCAAGGATGGGTGCTTGTATCTGGCTTTGTGTGTTTACTGAGGTGCCTATTAGCTCTTTTCTGAGTAGGTGCTCCTCAAAACTCTTTTCTTTAAAAAAAAAAAAATCTTCCTTTTGAAAAATGTTCAGGACTAAGTTCAGGAATGTGCAGATGTCTTAGAATCATAGAATGGTTTGGGTCAGAAGGGACCTTAAAGCCCATCCAGTTCCAACACCTTTGCCATGGCCAGGGATACCTCCCAATGGATCAGAGTGCTCCAAGCCCCATCCAGCCTGGCCTTGAACACCTCAAGGGATGGGACTGCCTGCATTTTCTCTGGGCAACCTGGGTCAGTGCCTCCCCATCATGACAGGAAAACATTTCTTCCTAAGATCTCATCTCAATCTCCCCTCTTTCAGCTTAAACCGTTCCCCCTCATCCTGTCCCTGCACTTCCTGATGACGAACTCCTCCTCAGCTTTCCTGGCCTCTTTCAGTACTGGAAGGCATTGCTGTTGAGGAAATAATTGTGCTGCCAGTATCTCCAGTGGTAGTCAAGATTTTGATGCTATCCAGGCCCCAACTGGATTTGTGGTATTTCCCTTGCGTAGCCCACATTTTACTTGCAATGTTGTACATGTGGGAGCTGGGTGGATGAAGACTGGAGGCAACTGTGTTCATACGTGATCTGTAATAACCTTGCACACAGTTTAGCCATAATACAGTTTATGAATCAGAGTTCAAGAATGTGAGAGTTGGGCAATTCAGTCATGTTTTCCGTGGCACTAGCGTAAGGGGTTTGTCATACTCATTATGCAAAGGGTGGTGCAAGGAAGCTATTTAGGACTTGCTAATTGTGAAAGCTGCTTTAGCCCTCGTGTGCTTTAAAAATAGACAGCTACCTTAGCATGTGTCTGGGCTAATGTGTCTGGAGGCTGCACAGAGTACTAATGCTTCCTCAGAATAATACTTTCTCATCATTGGTACATTGATGTAAGTCAGTGTTTGGAGCAAAGGTGAAAACAGAGACCTCCCTTTATTAAAAGGAAAATTTCTATTTGTGATGTGTTGGCCTTTGCTGGATGCCTGGTGCCTACCAAAGCTGCTCTGTCACTCCCCCTCCTTAAATTTACAGGGGAGAGAGAATATATCAAAAGCTCACGGGTTGAGATAAGGAGAGGGAGAGATCACTCAGCAATTACTGTCTTGGGCAAAACAGACTTGACTTGCGGAAATTAATCTAAATTATTACCAATCAAAACAGAGTAGGATAATGAGAAATAAAACCAAATCTTAAAAACACCTTCCCCCCCGCCACCTTCCCTTCTTCCCAGACTAAGCTTTACTCCCATTTGCCTTTATCTCCTGCGGTGCAGGGGCACGGGGAATGGGGGTTGCAGTCAGTTCATAGCACATTGTCGATGCTGCTTGACTTTCCTCAGGGGGAGGACTCTTCACACTCTTCCCCTGCCTCAGGCCCTTTCTGCAGGGTGCAGTCCTTCAGGAACAGAGTGCTTCAATGTGAGTCCCTTCCACAGGGTCACAGGTCCTGCCAGCGAACCTGCTTCAGTGTGGGCTCCTCTCTCCATGGGGCCGCAGGACCTGCCAGAAGCCTGCCCCAGCACACACCCTTTACAGGATCTCAGCCTCCTTTGGACATCCACCGGCTTCAGTGTGTGGTCCTCCATGGGCTGCAGGTGGGTGTGTGCTCCACCTTTCCTACTCCTCTCTCCACTGCATTCATGCAGGGGTTCCCCCTCCACTTAAATCTGTTATCTGAGAGATGCCACCACTGTACCTGATGGGCTCAGCGTTGGCCAGTGGTGGCTCTGTCTTGAAGTTGACTGATGTGGGGGTAAGCTTCTAGCAGCTTCTGACAGAAGCCACTCCGGTAGCCATCCCAGCTACCAAACCCTTGGTGTGCAAACCCAGTACACTGCTGCTTTGCAGGCACTCTCTCTTTTATGTTGCCTGAAGAGCAAATAGGGGGCAGATTCCAGAGGAAAATCTGGTCAACTGAATCTGTGGTAGATGCTGTTGCAGGCTGTATTCAGTAGTTGCAACAGTAAGTGCCTGACATTGACACACATCCACACCATAGCCTGGGAAACTAAAGGTTCTTCTGTTCTCAGCTGAATCCTAGTCTCCTTGACAGTGGGATTCTTGTCATGATGGGCATCCTGTTTAGCTAACGCTTAAACAGCTTTCTTTCACACATAGTTACCTAAGCAATCAGAAAATGGAATGATGTGTAAAGGTGCGGATTGGTTACAATTAATTTGGAAATCTGAGAGCAGGAAGTTCATGGCAGGTTAGTCAGGGTGATGTTAATAAAATAAGAATTACCTAAGCAGGAACTCCTTGAATTCTTATCATGGGAAATATCTACAGGGTTGCACAAATGGAATCTTGATGTGCCAGGCAGTGAGAGGGCTTTCAGAATGCTTGTGCTCTTAGTTTCTGCAGTGGCATTAAATGAGTAGTTGTCTTTTGAAATGGGTGTTGAAGAGCTTAGTTTAATATCAAACCAGACTTTGGAACCCTCTCTGGAAAATATCTGCCAGCTGTTCATTTGAGGACTGAGGATCGTGGTCTTCATCTGAAACACTTGTTTTTGAAAGACGTATGTTTGTAATGCTCAGCTGGTGTGGGATACGCAGCATCTAGGCTTGGCTCACAGAATTGTGGAGTGACTGAGATTGGAAGGTGTCTCTAGATGATCTGGTCTACCACACCTGCTCAGGCAGGATCACCCACAGCAGGCTGTCCGGGACCATGTCTAGATGGGTTTTGAATATCTCCCAAAAACGGAGATTTTGCAACCTCCTTGGACGACCTCGTGCCAGTGCTCGTGCATCCTCACAGTAAATGAGTCTATGAAAATAAGTGTTTTCTGATGTTCAGAGGGAACCTTCTGTATTTCAGTTTGCTCCCGTTTCCTGGCACTGGACGCCACTGAGAAAAGCTGGGCTTTATCTTCTTTACACCTTCCTTTCAGGTATTTCTACACATTGAGAAGTCAACCATGAGCTGCTGCTTCTCTGGCCTAAACAGTCACAGTTCTACCCTTTCATAGAATCACAGAATTCTTTATGTTAGAAGAGACCTTTAAGATCATGGAGTCCAACTGTAAACCTCACACTTCCAGTTCCACCACTGAACCTAAGCATCACATCTACACATCTTTTAAGTACCTTCAGGGATGGTGGCTCAACTGTTTCACTGGACAGCCTGTTCCAGTTCTTCACCACTCTTTCAGTAAAGAGATCTTTCCTAAAATCCAATCTAACACACCCCACCCCCCGGCCCCAACACAACTTGTTTCTTCCGATCACTTGTTTCCTCCTGTCTTATCACTTCTTCCTTGGGAGAAGATACCAAGACTCGCTTTGCTACAACCTCCTTTCAGGTAGTTACAGAGTGAGATAATGTCTCTCATCAGCCTTCGCTTCTCCAGGCCCAACCACCCTAGTTCTCTCAACTGCTCCCCATGAGACTTATGCTCCAAACCCTTCACCCGCTTTGTTGCCCTTCTCTGGACATGCTCCAGCCCCTCGGTGTCCTTCTTGTACTGAGGGGCCCAAAGCTGAACACAGGATTCACCCTCCTGTTCTCACCAGTGCTGAGTACAATGGGGTGATTACCTCCCTAGTCCTGCTGGCCACACTGTTTCTGATACAAGCCAGAATGCTATTGGCTCTCTTCGCCACCTAAGTACACTGCTGGCTCATGTTCAGCCAGCTATTGACCAACAGCCCCAGGTCCTTTTCCTCCAGATAGCCTTCCACCCACTCTTCCCCAAAACCTGTAGTGTTGCATGGGGTTGTTGTGGCCCATGTGCAGGACCTGACACTTGGCCACATTGAACCACATGCAGTTGGCCTCAGCCCATCAAGCTAGCCTGTCCAAATCCCTCTGTAGAGCTTTTCTTCCCTCAGGGAGATTAACACTCCTGCCCAACTTGGTTCTTCTGCAGAGTTGCAGAGGGGAAAACTCAATCCCCTAGTTCAGATCATTGATAAAGATACTAAACAAGACTGGCCCCAACACTGTGCCTTGAGGAACACCACTTGCGCCCAGCTGCCGACTGGATTTAACTCCATTCACCACAACTCTGTGGGCTCAGCCAACCAGACGGGTTTTTACCCAGTGAAGAGTATGCCTGTCCAAGCCCTGAGCAGCCAGTTTCTCCAGGAGAATGCTGTGGAAACAGCATCGAAAACCTAAAATCTAGGTAGACAACATTCACAGGTTTTCCCTCATCCACTAAGCGGGTCATCATCTCATAGAAGGAGATGAGGTTAGTTAAGCAGGACCTGCCTTTCATGAACCCATGCAGACTGGGCCTGACCACCTGGTTATCCTGTATATCCCGCGTGATGGCACTCAAGATGACTTGCTCCATAACTTTTTCCAGCACCAGGGTTAGGTTGATAGGTCTGTAGTTCCCCAGATCCTCATTCCAACCGTTCTTGTAGATGGGCATCACTTTCCTTGTAGAAGAGATGATCCAGTACCTTCATCATGTTTGTGGCTTTTTACTGGACCCTTGCTAGTAGCTCCTTAGCTCTCTTATACCAAGGAGCCCACAACAGGGCACAGCACTAAAGGTGTGGCCTCACAAGTGCAGAGTAGAGGGAAAAGAGCCTGTTAATGAATTATTCTGAAGGGTTTATTTTATACCCTACCTTCTGTCATAAACTGGTTTTCTCAAAGGCCATAGATAGGTGAAAAAACACTGCCACAGATTTCTCTGCCCTTAAAACTGAACACGTGGCTGTGAGACAGGTTGAACAAGGCTTTAAAACGCAGATTTGGGTTTGAAGCTCATGAGCTGTATGGGGAAGAAGCAGAAATTGCCAGGATTTACTTTTGTGCATTATCAGTGCTTTCTGTGTCAGTTCTCATGGAGGTTTTAGAAGTGAAGATGCTGTGGTCCTTTTTTCTATGCGGGACTACAAAGCCTTTCTATCTCCCAGAGCTGTTTAATACGCATTGCAGCTGCAAACTCCTGGAGTTAGCTGAAAGGTCTGTGGGCAAATACAGTATATGAGTAACGAATTTCTGCTTTATAAATTCGGTATAACAGTGGTGCTAGTTCCCCAGTGCTTTGCTAGCAGTTTAATTAGAAGTGGCAGTTTTAATTAAATAACACAACTGGAGGCTGGGTTATTTCCCTCCTCCTGTCCCCTTAACTCAGTTTCAGAAGAGAAGAGTTTTTTCTACAGTAGATTCTGTTACCAGAGAAATGCATATGGTAAGTAGAGTGTTCAGCTGTGCCATGGAAACAACCTTAAATTTGGCTTTTTAATAACAGTGGTACATAACATTTCTGATTTAAAGTATTTCAACTAAATAACTTTTTCAGATATGCAGCAAATTCTAGAAAAAATGATGGCAATACCAGAGGCTGATACTTAGAGGGAATGGGAATTGAACATACACCAGATAACCTCTGTTTCTCCTGACTAAATTGAAATTCCTCCATTTGACTCTGAATTACATTTTATTGTTGTTGTTCAGGTCTGGTTCAGGCTGCCTTTGGGGGAGGGGGCATGGAGGG
Organism: Dromococcyx pavoninus; assembly: GCA_033558185.1. Lineage (NCBI taxonomy): Eukaryota > Metazoa > Chordata > Aves > Cuculiformes > Neomorphidae > Dromococcyx > Dromococcyx pavoninus. The sequence continues at coordinate 504,143 of JAUMJL010001158.1, read as the reverse complement.
TGTCATGGGTGTTTTCTTTTTTTTTCCCAGAGCCCTGTGCTGTGATTTTTCAAAGACATCCTTGCATCAGTGATTGGGATTTGGCAGTAGAACATCTCAAACATGCCATCCCTAATCACAATAATAAAACTCCTGGCTTAAAGTAAGGGTGTGGATATTTTGAACAAATCATGTTGCTGTAAATATATATGTTCTCTAAATCATCAGGTTAATTGAATTCAATAATTCTGCAGTTATATTGCTTACTTCTTGTCTTTTGTAATATCAGTACAACACTGTGCAGTGATCACCATTTAAAATATTCCACTTTTACCCTTTCAAACAGCTAATATCAGCGGTATTCCAGTTTTACGCTTTCAGGTAGCTAATATTAGTCCCCGTGCAAGCATTTGGGCTCTGGAATATTATAATATCTTCCCCGGGATCTTTATTTACAGAAACAAGCAATAAACATTAATTATCTAGAATGACTATTGACCAGGTTTGTTTTATCCCTGAAAGCTGCATGTGGTTTTAAAAGGTTGATCATATCATTCATGTTGAAGTTGTACCAGGGATGAACCTGACACTGTGAGAAACTGAAATGCGTCAAGTGTTTCATTGTAGGATTATTGTTCTTTTCTCACTTTGACAGCTTTTCCTCACAGTTCTGTTTCTCTTTCATGCTCCTTGTAGTCTTGGATCTTTTTGTTTTCCTGAAGCACAGAGCAATTTTCTTACCCTGTTTGTTTTGCAAAGAGAGGATAACACGATTTTACAGTGTTTCCCAAGAAGCTCAGGAAAAGGCTGGCAGCTTGGGAATTAACACTACATGTGGAAATACCCAGGTGTTAGTTGCTCTAATAGTGGGAAAGAGCTTAAATCCCTTTAGGTAGGTTTCGTGCAACCACTGAGCATTAAAGAGGATAGCTTGCCTTGTGGGACTTCACTAGGGTGCTTAATATGGCACAGGATTTCTGCGTGCTTACATTTCTTTCAGTTATCTTCTGGTTATAAATTTATGGCACGAAATGCAGAAGCTAATGAAGGCACACACTTCAGGAAGAGAGCTTGTTTACACAATAAATCCCAGAAATTTGTCAAAAGCAGAAGTTTAAACACCTGTTAATGCTTGCTTTTACTTTTATTTGTGACTGTTTTTCAAATCCTGTTTATTCTGTCCTCATCTTAATTAAAAAAAAAAGTCTCAGATTTACTTGCCTGGGACCTTCTTCATTCTCTGTCTGTAGGAAGGATGAAACGATGGCAACTGTTGAATCCAGCAAGCTATACAGGCATGAATGTCTTAATAGAATAAGACAAATTAGGAATAGGAGGCAAAACATTCAAAGGATTTGGGCATTTACACTTTGTTTCAATCATTAGAGGCTTTTGTGTTTTCTTGGTTCAGTCAGTTACGATGAATTTGCATTGTTGTTAGGAAAGGAAACTGGAAGAATAAGAGATCTAGTCCAACTCCGGGGCAAATCTCTAGATTAATACAAATTAGTACAGTAACCTTCAATAAATGTTTCACCAGGTGGCATTGCTGTGGTGGTACTTTAATGGTAATCTTCTGAGATTTCCTTTTTTAAGACACCTTTTGGATACTATCATTTAAAAGTCTGAAAAGTCTGTCCTTGCAAGACTAACCTTTTTTTTTTTTTAAATTGCTTTTACAAAGTCAATGAATTGAGTTACAGGAAAGTGATTCTAAAAGTAACATTGAAATGATCCACTTACAAAATAAGGCCATACTCACGTGGCTTGGGGGTCACAGCATCAGAATTACGGTATCAGAGTTTCTGTAATATAGAGCTTCACATGGTTAAAACCTATCCCTGCTCATGGTATTTGAGGAGGTAATGTTTTTATTGTTATGAGCAAAGACTTAGCAATTTGGCAAAGCAGAAAAGAAATGATAGGATGAGTTAGTCATAAACCACTGCCTTCTTTTAAAATAAGTTCATGAAAGGAAGATAAATTACTATTTAATGTGGGAACTCTCTTTTGAGTTTATTGTTACGACTGTTTTAGCTTTTTATGGGCCATGTCGAAGTAAATACCTACTTTACAGTAAATACTGAGGTTTAGTCATTAGTATAATTTTATTAATGCAATAGTGTCGTTAGTCCTATAGTATTAGTACAGCTGACTGTTACTTTGAAGAAATATTCTTGCAGGCATGTGCTTCTGTGCTCTTAGCATTTCTTTTTGTTTTGAAAAGCTTTGGCTTTGATGTGCTTAATGCATTTCCTCTGAGTCATAGTGAGTTGCCAAGCCATTGTTTTTGTTCTTTTTGGACTTGATTCTAGTTCTACTGTTGTTTCCTCCAAGGGGGTTAAAGTCCATGAGATTTTATTAAGATAAATGTCAGTGATTTCAAGTGGATTTGCATAAAAGAAACCTATAGTCTCTGGTAGAATACAAATTGTGTGTAATATTTAGTTTGAGAGCAACAGTGACTACAGGAAATGTTAGAAATAGAAGCTGTTGACCTTTTCTGCACAACGGAATTTCTGCCTTTGACTACTCTGTTTGCCTCTCTATTAAATATGGAATACTCTAGCATCCCGAAGCTATTCATGAACTGCACATCCTCACTGATCAGCTGCTGTTTAGCAAAATAAAGGGTGTCCCTTCCTCCCAAACACTGAATGCAATATCTTCTTCTAGAAGTGACATCAAGGCAAAGGATGGTGATCATTGATACACTTTCTAAAAATAAACATTGTCAAAGTGAAGAACTTAAAGTCAGACTTCAGTTGTTTCTTGCAGCAGCTTCAAAATCAGTAACTTACTCCTGCCTATTGAAGCCAACTGGATATCCTCGGGAGTCATCGTGACTTGGTGTCTTACATGTAGTAATTATTTATTTTAAAATTACGAGTGTCAGTCAGTAGGTCGTGATTTATGTCAAGGTAAAAATAATTTGTTACCATAGTGTATCTGACAGTGATTTGGGGGCTTGTAGTAAGTTGCATTCTTTTTCTTTTTACTATTAGACAGCATTTATCAACATCTGGAGGCAAAATGAGTACATCTCATGTATGTCTCACATGTCATTTCAGAAACCCAGATACTTGACGGTGCCTTCAGAATTTCAGTTGTAAAACAAGTCTGTTCAGAGTTTAGAACGCTTTTAATGGCTTTAATGGGGTGAGCGATTCCTCTCTCAGCTGGGGTCTGTCATACTGGAGTTCAAAGACATTTAAGTATGTACTTAAGCCCATCCCTCTCCAGTGAAGTATTTGAGGGCAAGCAGATGCTTTAGTGCTTGTTAGACTGCTGCGTTGATGCCTGAAATTCCAGGCATCTCTTATATATGATGTATTTTTCTGACCTTACTTTCAATTCCTAAGAATGTTTTTCCAAGTACTGTTGTTCACTGCAAACTTACTGCAGCTTTCTGCAGGAAATGAACGAAGAAATGGAAAAAATATTTCCCTGATTATGGGTTAGAGCTGTTCATTCAGGAGCAGCTCTATATCCCTCGTTTTCAGTGTCGGTGTTACAGACAGTGTATGTGAAAATATGAGGGGCAAGTATTCAAGGATTTAGTATTTTGCAGATCGACTTCGTTTTGACTGGAAAATGAAACCTCCATACTTAATATAAGACAGCCATCAGGTGGCTGTGTTATACAAATTTAATAAATTTCTCAAGTTCCATTTAAAAGCAACCCTCATTAGGCTGCTCACCAAGTCTCCCCCAGGTGAGAGGAAGCTACCATTTGCATTAGCTGTACATGCAGGCTCACTTGTGCTCCATACACTCCTTTTACCTCAGGCAATTCTGACTGAATCGGGAAACCAAATTTGCGATTTGTGTGAATACATCATATAGCTTTCATCCCTGTTAACATCAGGGGATATGTAGGAAGGCTTTCGGACAGATGCTTCATGAAACTAAAGTGGTGATTCAGCATCATTTTGTGATTCTGAGTGATTTCTGTATTAGTTTCAGAGGTTCCATTTATGAGACATTTAGAGTTTGCTTCAGATTGCTCTCGTAGAATCATAGAATCTTCTGCTTGGAAAAGACCTTTGAGATCATTGAGTCCAACTGTACCCATCTTCTGCTAAACCATGTCCTTCAAAAACTCATCTACTCGTTTTTTAAACACCTCCAGGGATGGTGACTCCACCACCTCCCTGGGCAGCCTCTGCAAATGTCTGACCACCCTTTCAGTAAAGAAATTCTTCCTAATATCTAGTCTGAACTTCCCCTGGTACAACTTATAGCCATTTCCCCTTGTCCTATCACCTGTCACTTGTGAGAAGAGATCAACACTCGTTCTGCTCCAGGCTCCTTTCAGGCAGCCGTAGACAGTGATGAGGTCTCCCCTCAGCCTCCTCTTCTCCAAGCTAAACAACCCCAGTTCCCTCAGCCGCTCCTTGTAGGACTTGTTCTCCAGCCCCTTCACCAGCCTCGTTGCCCTTCTCTGGACATGCTCCAGCCCCTCAATGTCCTTCTTGTGGTGAGGGGCCCAGGACTGAACACAGTACTTGAGGCGTGGCCTCACCAGTGCCAAGTATAGGGGCAAAATGACTTGCTTGGCCACCTGGGCACACCACTGGCTCATATTCAGCCGTTTGTCAACCAGCACCCTCAGGTCCTTCTCCTCCAGGCAGCTCTCCAGCCATTCTTCCTCAAGCCTGTAATGCTGCCTGGGGTCGTTGTGTCCCAGGTGCAGGACTTGGCATTTGGTCTTGTTAAACCTCATCCCACTGGTCTCAGCCCATCAATCCAGCCTGTCCAGATCCCTCTGCAGAGCCTCCCTTCCTTCAAGCAGATCAACACTGCCACCCAGCTTGGTGTCATCTGCAAACTTGCTAAGGGTGCACTCGATCCCTTCCTCCAGGTCATTAATAAAGATATTGAACAGGACTGGACCCAGCACTGAACCCTGGGGAACACCACTCATGACCGGCCTCCAACTGGATTTAACTTCATTTGCCACCACCCTCCAGGCCCGGTCATCCAGCCAGTTTTTGACCCAGCAGAGGTTGTGCCCATCCAGGCCAATGGCAGCTGGTTTCTCAATTAGAATACTGTGAGAAACGGTGTCAAAGGCTTTACAAATTCCAGGTACACCACACCCACAGCCTTCCCCTCGTCTGTTAACCGGGTAACCTTGTCATAGAAGGAGATCAGGTTGATTTGGCAGGACCTGCCTTTCATAAACCCATGTTGATTGGGTCTGATCACCTGCCTGTCCTGCATGTGCTGTGTGATAGCACTCAACATGATCTGCTCCATGACCTTCCCCAGTACCGAGGTCAAGCTGACAGGCCTATAATTCCCCAGATGCTCCTTCCGACCCTTCTTGTAAATCGGAGTTACATTTGCTAGTATCCAGTCGAGTGACACTTCCCCAGTCATCCAGGACTGTTTATAGATGAGGGAAAGGGGTTTGGGAAGGACCTCTACCAGCTCCCTTAATACCCTTCAGTGTATCCCATCCAGACCCATAGACTTGTGGACGTCTAATTGGTCGAGCAGGTCTCCAACCAAGTCTTCTTGGAACACAGTCTTCTGGCAGGTGGTTTGGAGCCCAGAGGACATCTTACCTTACTATTAAAGATGAGGCAAAGAAGGTGTTAAGTTCCTCTGCCTTGTCCTCATCCTTTTTTACTACCATTCCCCTTGTATCCAGTAAAGGATGGAGGTTCTCCTTGGTCCTCCTGTTGTTGTTAATATATTTGAAGAAGCATTTTTTGTTGTCTTTCACTGAACTGGCCAGTTGAAGTTCCAGTTGGGCTTTAGTCCTTCTAATTTTTTGCCTACATGATCTCACCTGTTCCTTGTAGTCCTCCTGAGATGCCTGCCCCCTCTTCCAAAGCATGTCTATTTTCCTCTTTTCCTGAGACCAACACAGAGCTCTCTGTTAAGCCAAGCAGGCCTTCTTCCCTGCTGACTCATTTTACGGCACACGGGGATGGCCTGTTCTTGCGCTGCCAGGATTTCCTTCTTGAGGAGCATCCAGCCTTTTTGGGCTCCTTTGTCATTTAGAACTGTCTCCGTCTGGACTTTATCAGTCAGTCTTCTAAAAAGTTCAAAGTCTGCCCTCCAGAAGTTCATGGTGACTGGTCTACTGTCCCCCCTCCTTACTCCTCCAAGAACTGAGAGTTCCATCATCTCATGATCACTGAGCCCCAGGTGTCCTCCAACAGTCATCTTCCCCACAAGGCCCTCTCTGTTCACAAACAGCAGATCCAGTGGGGCACCTTCTCTAGTTGGTTCACTCACCAGTTGTGTCAGGAAGTTATCTTCCAGTGAACCTCCTAGACTGTTTCCTTTCTGCTGTGTTATAATTCCAGCAGACATCTGGAAGGTTGAAGGCACCCAGAAGAACAAGGGCTAGCGATCACGAGACTTCTCCCTGTTTCCTCGTCCTGGCTTGGGAGGCCAGTAACAGACTCCCACCACTATGTCTGACTTACTGTGAGTTCCACTGATTTTAACCCTCAAGCACTCAACCCTATCATTAGCATATTTTAGTTCTACACAATCAAAACTTTCTCTAACATAGAGGGCAACCCCGCCGCCTCTCTTTCCTAGCCTATCCTGCCTGAAGAGTTTATGACCACCCATGGCAGCACTCCAGTTGAGCGAATCCTCCCACCACATTTCCGTGATGGCAATTACATCATCGTTTTCTAGCCTGGCAATGGCTTCCAGCTCCCCTTGTTTGTTGCCCATGCTGCATGCATTAGTGTAAATGCACTTCAGTTGGTCTGTTATTTCCACCCCTTTCCTAAGTGGAATAGGCTTGAGTCCTGATTGTCTACTAGCGGTGATTTGTAACTCACCGACAGCCTTTGAATTCTGGCTGCCACCTGGAGTGCTATTCTCCACTTTCACTGAGGTGGCAGACCAGGGGCTCTCACCAGTACATTATCCTTCAGAGCCTGAGGTGCCATTCCCATGATTTAATCTGTTGAGCCCAGTGATGTCCCCCTCCCCCTTCCAAACTGGTTTAAAGCCCTCTTGATTAGTCTGATCAACTTCTTGGAAATTGTCCTTATACCCTTATACCCATTCTCCATACTTGTCAAATTGTATGATACAAAAAGGAGGTAAGCACTGTGAATTTCCAGTTGCCGAATTGTTACATATTCCTCTGTAAAAAGTGGAAGCTCCCATTTGGCTGAGAAGTGTTGTCCTAAAGCAGGTGCAGTGCTTTTGGTCTACTTCCATGCATGCTCTGCTTTAACTCCTGCTGAGAGTAAGCAGAGCAAGCTTTCATATCCTGGAACGTGTCATGTTTCATGTCTGAACTACTCAAATATGAATCAGGAGTGAGAAGCCTAGAACAATTAAAGCAAACCAACAGAAAGTAGAAGGTGGAGCAAAATGAGAAATACTGAATGCACTGAGATATCTATCATCAGAACTGAAAAGAAAATAGAGGTCTAAAACTGAGAACCAAGACTGAAAAGAGGGCAGTGAAGTAAAGAAGAGTTCCCAGAGTGCAATGTGAAGCACGTCCATTTGTTGAGAGATGGAAAGGGAAAATGCAGAGAGCAAAGGGCTGAAAGGACAGAATGTCAAGAGCTTTCAAAACCTGGTTATATAAATGTCATGCAAAAAGTGCTACGCCCATTAAGGGACTCTGGGAAGGTCACCTGTGAAAAGAGGGGTGCAGGTGATGGGAAAGAATAGTTCTGGGAGACTGCACTGGATGGAGTCGCATCGTTCCAGCCAGAAGAGGGAAACTGAGGCTGAGGCCAGGGGGGACAAAAGTGATCAACCTCAAAAGATGCTGTATTGTTCTGCTTTTAAATATACTTGGGTGTTTTACATGGAGTTGTTGCCAAAATTAAATTATGGTCTAACAAGAGGAAGGGTTGGGGAAGATTTGGCTGAGTTTCAGTTGTAAGAATCTGCAAGTTTGAGTCACAAAGGGAAGTACACTACTGTAGGGAGAAAGAGAGGTCGTAAGGAGAAGGTTTGGGATAAAAAGTTAGTTCAGTGTTTCCTGATAAGACAAATGTAAACCTTGCATGAAGATACATAAGGGAGTTGGTACAAGATGCAGCATTGGACAGAGGATCAGAATAAAAGAGGGGATACAGAGGAGAAATGATGGGACACACCATAAACGGTTAAATGTGAGGCGATGACTGTTTGACAAGCCTTTTTGGGTAACTGAGTAATCAAACTTGCTCTCGCTGGCTCTCAGGGCTTTTCTGTTTGCATTGGCACTGAGTTTTCCAGTGGATTACTCAGTTTCAGTTGATGTACTGTGTATATAATATCTATAATATATAATATATATATAAAATTACTATGGTTGTGTGTATATTTTTATATAATACATAAAACATGAATTAATATATATATGTTTTAAAATAGTTGATATTTATCTCCTCTAAATTGATGAGGGTATTTGATCCAGAAATAGGCAAAATATATAAAAACTATAACTACTTTTTATTCTCTGGGGACTATTTTTTAAAGTTGTTTTCACTTGTGCCGATGTGGCTTGCTTGGACAAGGCAGCAGTTTCAGACTTTTTCTAGTCTGCTTGCTTTTCTAAGTCGCTTCTCTCAGAAGAGTGGAGGGAGTGAATCGCCAGCTGGCTGTTCAAATCCACAGCAAATTGGAGTATGAAAAGGGAGGGGGAGAAAAAAGGATTTGTTAGCTTGAACTCAGCACCGTGTGAATGCCTGCTTTTAAGAACTGTTTAAGTGTTCCCCAGCGTTTGAGTAAACTCCAGTCTGCATTCTTATTATCATTCTGCTGTGTTCTTAAACACAAATCATATAAAAACCTGACATCTTCTTGGCTCAGGGCGTTGCTGTTCCTGTCACTTGTTTGCTTTACTCCTTTTGTCACCTTGCTTTAACGTAAACCATGTGCTCCTCAATTCCAGCAGTGGTGCTGGAAACAGAAGAAACATGGGAATAGGCTGCACTTTTTTTTTGGTCGTAGTTGTCATAGCAGTCAGGGCTAAAGTGTCTCAATAAAAAGTGGCCTGAAGACACTTGTGCCATCTCTGACTTTCGTCTGTGCTTTGTAGGTAGGAATGAAGTCCCTGTGTCTTTTTATCAAATCCCTGTACGCTAGGAAAGCTAAAATATTAACATAGAAGAGGGTGGGAAGTGGAAGAAAGCCCTACAGGAAGATTAGCCAGCTGAAAACTGCTCTTGCAGGCGGCCTTCACAGCTGAGCACAAATGGGCCTTTTGTTTTCTTAGTGCCCTGGGGCAGAAGTGGAAAATCAACAGGTGTGAAGTTTATTCTATTTACAAAACATCTTGGATTAATATATTTTTTTCCTTGGTACTCAGAAGCCTGATTGAATTGAAGTGTGTATGCGCACATAGCCACAGAAATAACTGGCAGCATTCTCTGTGCCCTGATTTCTGGTCTGTTGATGCTTTTGGCCAACAACCTAATAAAAGAATTGGCTCCGCTATTGTTGTTACGCACTCTTATCCATTATGGCCCCGGATATCCATGGAAAAGATGTCTTTATAACAATGAACACCTGGCGCGTACTTCTGTTCAGGAAACATTAGGAGAGGTGGGTCAGATGAGTACTCAGTCTCTGTAATTGTTTATAATAAGAATGTCCCACTTTCTTTGCTATAAATACTAGGAAGAGAGGAGTAAGTAAAGGCTGCATTTTCAGATCTTTCCCCAGGAGCAGGTAGTGAATGCCAGAGCATTCATTTTGAAAAAGTGCTTTTGGGAATTGAAGCACCGTATTCCGTGGCAGTTACCTTCTTTAACAATAGCAGAGGGGTAAGTGAAGTTTATCTGTGAGTGTTTCTGCAGCATGAACTCAGTAATGGAAAATCCAAAGGGCTGCGTCGTGTGCTGTTACAGGAATAAATGCAGTTCTTGTTTTATCTTACAGGCTGAAAATTACTGAGTTGCAAATTGCTAGATGTCTATAAATTATATTTAATAAGAACTAGTGCAGTCAGGGGCTTGGTAATATTGTTGGTCCCCACCAATGACTTCAACTTTCAGAAATTATCAGCTCTGAGAGATAGAACTGGATTGTTTCCAGAGCCTTAATGCTTCCTCAGAGAGAGTTTGAAAAATGTTTGATGCAGTTACATTGCGTCTAAATCACATTCCTAGCCTTAAAGCAAGTCACTGTTGCAACACTACCCCTCTTATGCAAGATACCTCAAACCACAAATATTTATGCTCAGTGATGTCTTGATGCCTTAATTGTTCTCTGTGTCCTTGTTGAAGCTGACAAATTTAGGGTAGTAGTGAGGAAGCTGTATTGCTCTGTTAACCTCTGTGTCCCCACTAAGTCACAAAGGTTTGGTTTGCTTAATGGCCAGGGAGAAACGCATGAAAGAACATTTCAGGTCAGCCAGACATCACCTTTGACATGTTGGTAGTACTAAAATGTAAGCTTTCTTTGACGCTCTTTTTTCCCTCACAGAAGATTTTGCAGCTTTATGTTTTTTTGGCCTAGAATCTGTGTACATGGAAGGATTTATTGTAATCTTAACATTTCAGTTTTACATATTTTTCACATTTATTTCTCAAGGGCAAGTTCAGTTAACTTTAGCTGTGCCATTGCATTATAGCAACATCAGCCATAGACTGGTTCCAGTCCTGTCCTCACATCAGTTAAAAAAAAATCTGGTGCTCTTGTGATAAAGAGGAGTATACAGGAAAGGTTTTATTCCTCAGTGAAACATTCCCAGACCCACTAAGCCATTCTCAGTTCTAAACCCTTGATCTTACAGATGTCCTGTCTTCAGTGAATCAGAGTCAGATATAATACAGGGTGTGAGCAGACCTCAGGTGCCTCACCCCTGCTGTGCCCATGAAAATTCCCATTGGATGACTGCTCCTCAGTATTCCCAGGTGTTCAGTCAGTCTTTGTGCAGCCCAGGAACTGCTGAATGGTTGGGTGGTTTGGTGCTTCCTGACAACTGAACTACCTGGAAATGATGTGCAGCAGGGCTTAAGTTTGTAGCAAAGGGCTTCATCTCCCAAGTAGGCTCACAGCTCGCTGACGCTTGACTCGCAATCATTTCAAAGACCTTAAACACCTTTTGTCTCAGGGAATAGTCTCTTGATCTCATTTGCTAAGACAGAAGAGCTTATTCTGTTGAAGTTTGAGGTGCTCACACTGAATAATGATATATCCATTCGATACTGGGGAAAAAAAGAAATGTACAGACAACAAAAGGGGCTCAAGATACAAAAGTTAGTGCTGGAGAGGTGCACTTAGGTTGTTCTCTGTGAACTGCGAGCTGTAATAGTAAAATAACAACAGTAGAACTGCAGAGGTTGCTACAAAGTGCTGTTAGGAAGAGGCTGTGCTTTGGAGAAATTGGGATTTTGGGTGCCTATGTTGATAGGTGCTGAGCAGCAGGCATTTTTGCCATGGTGATAAACACAATTTGGGTCATCGCACACGGCCAGCACTTGGATTAAGAATCATGACGCTATACTTGAAGAGATTTGTGCTGAAGACATTAATTATATCCCTCTTTAATGATTAAATATGAGTTATTCCAAAAATAGATATAGTCCATGTATGTGTGGGTTTGTAAGAAAGCAAATTTTGATACCACTTCAACTATTTGTTACTTTATTTGCCTACCCAGTATAAACTCTCTACAATCAGTCTGGTTTTCTGATGCAGCCATCCTAAGCTGTAATAGGAGATTTTGGTCCGTTTGAATATCACCATTTGAATTAGGATTAGTTCCAGTTTTTACATTTGTACGATCTGTCAGTACCAAATTTTATACATCCAAATTCTGCTTGTTTCAGGATTCACAGAATTTCAGAAGTTATTGTAAAGGCTTAATTTTTTATGTATTACTGCATTAGATCTTTTTTTCTTTTTCCTGGCTACATGTCACATTGAAATTATTTGTAGCTAGCTGCAAGGCTTTTTCCATTAATAAAAGTGTATTATTCTCATTGCTGCCTTCTGTCTGATTGTATCAGTGTTTCACAGGCAGTGATCTTTTCCCATCTTGATAACAAGCTGTTACTTTGATAGGTGCCAGTGTTCACAAAGGGAAACTTGCTTTCATAAAGCAGTCCAGGCTTTACAGTGCATTACTCCTTCTGCATTTGCTTTGCTGGTTTTTGAGCTTCTTATTTGTATTTTCCATTTAATTTTCACACGATTTATTACATAGACAGTGTAGGAGACAATTTTGTAATCAAGTACAGGTAATTAAATGAGAGCAAATGAACATGTACTTCCATGTTCCGTTTTTGTTGTATGTTTGGCTTTAAAGCTTGGCGTCATCTTACTGATAATTATTTTCTCTTTCATGATGACAGGTGAACCCAGTTTAAACTGATCAATTCAGAACTGTCAGAAATGAGAGGAAATAACTTTTTGCCTTTACTAAGTCAACTACTATTCAATTTATTCTTTCTGGAGCTTTTCCTTTGATAGTGTCATAGCATAAACATTTTATCCTAGATGCTATCAAAAACTTTATCAGGGTTCCTGGAGTTTGGCTGCCTGCTGGGTGATTTCTGGCTGCTCTTGTCATGGCAGGACACTTCTTTCCCAGTCAGCCCTTGGTGCAACAGCGCACCTTCTTACGCTTCTGTGGTTTGAGAGATGAGTGTTCCAAGTATTTTGGGTTGATCTGCCCTTTGACATTCACCTTTAAATCACCAGTAACTGAACCCTGGCTGAAAACAGGGTAACAGAAATAGATATTTGTGCACAGCATTTGCAGTTGAAGGAGGAAGGAAGGAGCACAGTATTTCCTGAAACACGTAGAAGAAACATGCAGACTCCAAATGCAAATTGTCGTCTTGGGTACCTCATAGGGTTAAATTTGCATTTGGTTTCCCCCTCAAAAACATACATAGTGCAGACTTAGGCAGGTTTCTGACATTTTGCTAACATCATTAAGGATTATTTTATTTCTTTGGAAGTGCACCTGTCATCTTCTGGTCCTTAATATCCACTTAAATCCCTGACTCAGGGAGTATTTAATGTTCTTTCTGCTGCCTCATGGCACAGTGTGCGTGGTGTGAGGCATCTCCATTCACTTAGTGCTTCCTTTTATAACAGGTGCAATAAACACTCTGATAGAAGTGACTGGATGCAGAGAGCATATTATTGAATGATGTGACACTAGATCCCACCTCATTGACACCAGTCAATATACCAGTTAACTTTGAAATGAAAACCTGGGAATATTATGCAGTCAATAATAATAATAAAGATGATGAGCAACCTGATCCAGTGGAAGGTGTCCATGCCCATGGCAGGGGATTGGTACCTGCCAACTCTCGTTGGGTTCAGAGTGCTCTCAGGTATAGTACGGTAAGAGTACAGTGACTAGTGAAAATGGTTAGTGCATGTAAGAACTTAGTCCTGTATGGAGTTGGTTCAGAAGCTGTGCTGTAGCAATTGATAGCAAAGAAATCTCAGATATTTCTACTCAAAGTCGGAGATGAAGCGCTTTATTATATCAGTGTTATTTATGAAGAGTCAACACATTTAACACTTCATAGAAGGTTCTCAGACACCTTCCAGGTTTCTAGCTATGCTGGCTAATCCTGTAAGTGTAATTTGTGGTGGTACAGAACCTTTGAAAGAGGTGCTGGTAGTGCACCAGAGAGAGGTGTTTTATGCCATATGACCAGTATCCCTTGATTTTTATTTTTTTTTCTCCCCTGAGACACCAATCATGTTTCCATCTTTCTTCTAAATGAAGCTTAGTTTAGTTTGCATTTCAGATCATCTCATGCACTTTGTGTAGAACAGCAGTTCGTCAACCCATGATTAAGTTACAGCCAAAGCTGATGGGCATTAGACGATGTAACTGTTTATGTCAGTGCTTGTGTTTCAAACTTGCTGCAACTGAATTTAAAAACCTTAACATCAAACCTTAACTCAGTGAAAGAGTTTAAGTTTATAAAAGAAGTTTGAGCTTATCGTGCAGATTTTTCTTAAATATTTTCTTTAGAACTTCTGAAATTTAAAATTTCTTTTTAAAGTAAACACGAAAGAAGGTTAAGCTGACAAATGTGCTCATGCAGATGGCATATGCTTTGAAGCTCCTGGATTGTGGTCAGCTTCAACAGGGAACATTAGGACTCCCCACAGGAGAGATGAAAGGAGGAGAGCTGAGGCAGTTCGTGGAATCAAACAGCAGCTAAAAGGCTCTCGGGATCTCACTGCTGAATTCAGGCACCAAAGAGGAGGGGGTTTATACTGTGTTTTTTCTTGAGCTCTTTTCTGACTCTTGTCCAGTAGACTCTGATGTCAAACTGGGATCAGAGGAGCTATGATTTAGTGGCTTGGAAAGATAACCTAGTTGGACTGATGGTATTATGGGAGAGAACAGGTACCAGAATAGATTTCTAAGAGTTGCATGCCAAAACCAGATAACTTCTTTCTACTTACTGTACTGCTTTGATATCACAATTGATATCTAATATTCTTTTGTAAATTAAACTTTCTGTATTCTTTAAATGCTGGTTATTGAACTCGAAACATCCCGTGAAGACTAGTGTTTCTATAGGGTGGAAGAACAGTTAAGAATTGCCCCTTTCAGTTTTTAGGAGTGTTCTCAAACTTAATGCGGGTAATTAGAATTGCTGAGATAGCACAACCCAAATTACCTGAGTGATATCTGAAGTTTGAGTTCCTGGTTTTGTTATCGCCAAATTATGTATTGTATTGCCTGAGTTAGCTGTGTCTTACACTGCCTGGCACAAGAGATTTTAACACATCTAAACACCTTCAGGTATTTCTAGTATAAACTGGTGTCCAAGTTCAGACCTACAGCTTGCTGCTGTACCTGAAGGCTAAAAAGAATCCAATGGTCAGGGGAGGAGGAACCAGCTGATGGTACACTTGGACCTATGCATTCAGGGTGTCTTCAGGTTAATAAATAATCAGCCTGAGAGAGATATTAGCCCTGCTGAGAAAATGATAACTGCTAGCAATTATTTGTTGGAATAGTCATTAGTTATTGGAAGTTCTTGTAGTCTTGTGTTGTGGTGGGTGCGCGTGGTGGCAGGAACGCTGGCACCTCAGGGGGTGACCCCACGTCAAGCTGTGTACCTGGTGCTCATCAAAGCGGTTAACAGGTAGGGTTTGAGGATATACTAGAGGTTCAGAGTGTCCTTATTTTGATTAATGTGGTAATGTGGTTTATTGCCTGATAATTACAGATCATGGCATGAATGCTTCCCGTTTTCCTCAGTAAATTGGCAGCTTGATTTTTCTAATGGAACTGCCTGTAGTAGTCCATCAAAGAAGTGGTTGGATGCAGTAACCTAATTCAATATTAGAAGCAGTTTGAATGTAAAATCTTAATGGATCTGTATAAAAGAGGGGGTTTTGTTTTAAAGACCACATCAGGTTATGGACTTCTGTAAAGCAAATACACTCAGCTGTGTTAATCTTCATACTAAAAGCAACTGTTCTGCTTTTCTCTGTTGCAGATCACCAGAAGCTGGAAAGAGAAGCAAGAATCTGTCGCCTCTTGAAGCATCCCAATATTGGTAGGAACATTTATTTGCTCTATACAGTAGATATAAGTTCAGAAAACTGAGGCAAAACACAAAATAAGAAATACAAATAGCAGCTCAGAGAAGCCAAGTGGAAATATCTCAATGCAAGATAATTTCTTTATAATATAGTGCATCTTTCTAGTTCTACTGTGGGATGTAATATCCTGGTAGATCACCTAAAGCAACATGTACTGTTCTCAACTTTGAGCTCTTGCTCTGCCATCAGTGAGCTGTCTGTGCCAGGTGTTCGGGGTTTTTTTGAGCCGAGTGTGGGAGGACTTATTTCCAGTCTGCTCATGGCTTTTTGAGACCTGCAGAAGAATTTCATCTAACAGCGTATGTTGCAAAACAAGGCAGACCAATGTCAATAGAATTAGTGTTGTTTGTACTGAGAGACTTATTCTATCCTGTTTTATTTTGTATTAAGATTCTGTAGAAAGGTAGATGCAGAAAGCTCTGCTGCTTTTATTTCCAGAACTGTATGTTTTCTACTCAAGCATTCATGGAAAGGGAGAAAAGATATTTAGGGGTGGGGTGTCTATATCCTTGCTTTAGGAACAGATAGGTACCTAGATCTGGGAGGAGTTGTATCTGGGTTTTTCAGACACTGAATTGTATACCGAGGGTATCTCTCACAAGAATATTTGTTGTACCTGAGACTTCTGCAGAAGGGATTTTCTTACCCATCTGGTTCCTCTATCCCCATTTATGTTTTTAAAATATGTCATCAGAAAAAGTAGCTATCTCACTGAATGCTTTAAAGAAACATGTATGCTTGGTACCCCAGAAGCACTTGGCAGTCTGCTTCCTCTTCCTTCTGGTCAGTTTTTCTCCTTTTCATTTTAACTAACAAATACTGGTCTTTGTGACATTTTTAGAATTGTTTTGAGCCTGGGAAAGAATCAGCTCCTTCATTTTAATAATCATCATAAATTGAAAGCAAATGCACCACAGTTCAAAATGAAATGCTGAATCTCTGAAAAAAGCTCTCTTATACAGTCTCAAAAGCTTAGAGGTTTCACATGCAAATTTGGATAAAGAGGAAGATCAGCATTATCTGTGTTATCCCAGCCAAGATTTTTGCATTGTAAAGTGGTGCCAGACAAGGGAAGGTGGGGAGGAGGTACAGAACTTCTGCAGTTATGGAAAGTGGTGGTTACATGCACAGTGCTGGTGTGACTTTGGAGTCATTTACCTGTGCCTTGCTCCAACCAGATTGTACATGTGAGTTGGGACAAGCTAGGGAAGGTGAATGAAAGACAGTAATAAACCGATTAAGGGGAGGGGCTGGAGTGCACAGAACACAGTTGAAACAAATGTCAAAATTGATTTTGTGTGATCCCATGTCTTCAGTTTGTTGAGTAGCTTGGACCAACATTAGGATGTAGTCTGTCGTCTGTGGCAGGCCGTTTATCCACATACAGTGTTTATGGAATCATAGGATCATTGAGGTTGGAAAAGACCTCTAATCTCATCTAGTCCATCCATCAGCCCAGCCCCATTGTGTCTACTAATCTATGTCCCAAAGTGCCACGTCTACACATTTTTTGAACCCATTCAGGGATGGTGACTCCCCCACTTTCCTGGGCAGCCTCTTCCAATGCTTCACCACTCTTTCAGTAAAGAAATGTTTCCTAATATCCAATCTAAACGTCCCCTGATGCAACTTGTGGCCATTTCCTCTCGTCCTGCCACTTGTTACTTGGGAGAAGAGACCAACACCAACCTCACTGCAACCTCCTTGCAGGTTGCAATTGAGGTCTCCCCTCAGCCTCCTCTTCTCCAGGCTGAACCACCACAGTTCTCTCAGCCACTCCTCTTAAGACATGTGCTCTCTGTATTACATTTGTGAATGCATGACTTCAAATGCAAACAGGCAGTGAGCTTTGGTGACAGGTGGACCTCTGTAAGAAAGCACAATTTCCAACGTCACTACCTGCACCAAGATGCACAATTCAGTCAAAGGATTATTGACAAATCTCTCTTCTCCTGTGTCAGGAAAAATGCAATGTTCTGGATCTGTCTGAGAACAGATTTTCATGACTCAGAGCTAGCATGCCAGGGTTTGGCAGCATGCTTTGTATTCTGCCATCATGACGGGGCTGAAGAGGTTCATGTTTGCATGCTGAGAAGCTGTGCCCTCAGCCACTGAAATGTTAACCCCGAAACCACTCTAGGTGCACATTGCCTGTACCCAACGGAATCTCTTATTCGTGAGTCACTGTCACATGCTTTTTGAGAAAATGTCCTCTAGTGGGTAGTAATGCTACCTCACACTGGAAAGCACTGCTAGCAAAAGAGGAAGTATACAAGAGACAGGTAACTCCTCTGTAATAGCAGAGATTACAGTATACAAATATATAGGTATATAAATGTGGTACAGTGGTTTATGTCTCAAAATGGCAAAGGTTAACCCTTGTAAACAAGTCTTACACTACGTGCATGAAAAAGCGTATATGTGTTTAAAAGTATTAGCAAGTGCCTGAATATAAAATCCATGCTTCCTCTTAATCTGTGTTTTCTCCTGAATCTTCTGTCAGGGATTAATTTCTAATAGCCCCCAAAATAAAAGATTTTTTTTTAAAAATCTTGTCATGTTAACAGTAAGTATGCATATTTTAAGAAAATTAAGAAAAAAATTTAAAAGTACTTTTTCAGATGTGATCTCTCTAGGAAAGCAGAGATCTGGTTTAACTGGTGGGGCAGTTTCTCAAAGGTGATCTCAGTGGTTTTCTTCATTGTCCTCCAGTGTGGTTCTGTTTAGGTACTGGTCTTTTTGAATTACACTTTTGTTTCAGGGTGGTAGATTTCTGAGGTTAGAATTCAGTAATACTTTCTCTTTGCTTTCAGGCCTATTCTTCTTTATTCTTCCTAATTAGCTTGATTAATCCTCCCTTCTGAAAGTGACTTTATGGAAAGGTGTCAATTTCAGGTTAACTTTATATCTAAAATAAGAGAAATATGGCAGTATCCTTTTTAGAGTGTTATGTGGTCTCTTTGGTTGATTATATTTCATATCTTAAGACTCTACCAGATAATTCAGAACATAAACCCCTTTTTAGTTACTTTTTTCATGCTCTCCCTCCAGTCAGAGTAAAGCAGCACAGCTGTGAGGATTTTAGATTTCAGCCTGTGAGTAGACACATTGTAGCTTTCATCTGAGCAAACTTTTTTTCTTTAGGGAAATTTAAGTCTTAAAAAAGTTCAAAACCACTGGAAATATTTTCCAATTCTTTCCAGAGAAAAGAGAGAATTATCAAAAACTTCTAGATCCCTGGTTTTGTATTTCATTGAAACATAGAATGGTTTGGGTTGGAAGAGACCTTTAAGATCATCCAGTTCCAACCCCCCTGCCAAGGTAGGTGGCCAGTTAGGACCTAACTAGAAAAATATTTAGTGTTTAGTTCAGTTTTCCAGTTCTGTTTAGTTTAGTTTAGTATTTCATTAGAATAAGAAGGAATTCAGGACCAAAGTTCTTAACAATTGACACACCTGTTTTTAAGCTTCCTGACAATACTATTTTTGTATCCATTTCATATCCGATTTGATGGTGCTTTTATTTAATGTGTGCCATTATGCAGTTAGGAAATCTTAGGATAACTTTTGAAATAGGTTTTCAGTTTTTGTCTGTATTCAGATGCACCAAACTTCAGAAATTCCTCTGGTATTGTCAGAGGAGCCTTAAAATTGAATCTGAGTGTTTTAATTTTCTTTTTAAACGTAGAATTTGAACAAAGAATGTGGAAAATCACAGCATGTGGGGAAAAAAGAGACTACTAAATCAGAATGCTTTCTTTCAAAAGGATGAAACTCTGAAGTTGGGGAATTAAAGAGATACACATGAAAATGTTTTCATTTCAGTTCTTGATTTGAATCTTACTGTGAAATTTCGAACACAAAAAAAAAACCTAAGAGGAAACAAACCTATTTTCTGCTGCCTTTTTGGAAGTATTTGTGATATCAGATTATTATTTCAGGAATTGAAGTATCTACCCCATGTTCACAAATGAAGTATTTAAGTGTGTATTGAGGGAGCCTAATTCTTATCAGGCATTTCTACTGAGAGAATGATTTTGAACGAGGGTGAGATACCAAGTTCTAAATTCATGACAATGTAAATCACTGACAGTTATTCTCACTAGACAGGTGTTGGGAAAGGAAGCTAACTAAACAAAAATCTAGCTGTCTAGCATTTCCAGATCCTTATAAATTGAAGAAATCTATGTAAGCTTTGTAGGAACATGGGATCATTTGAAAAATACTTTTTAGATGTAACAAATTTTTTAATTTATTTTTTCAGAAACAGAGCTTGCCAAGCGCACTTGATATCCTTGTAATGAAGTCATGAATCTAGCTGCCAGCGTCACCTGCCTTCTGTAAGGCACTTGTTCCAGCACTGTATTATGTGCTGCTTTTTTATTGTGGAAAATCAGCATACGCTTTATTAGGGATATTAGGAAAACAGATAACTGCAAAAAAAAATGTAAGATGGTAATTATGTGATGGGATTATCTGTGACAGAACTCTAAAGCAGTCTCATTCAATTTTTTTTATCAAGAGATTTAAAGATAAAAATTGAAATGTTATCGGTTTAGGTGGCACTAAGGAGCCTTACAGCCACTAGATATGAGCTCACATACCTAAGAACAACGAATGCGTATTGGGCTTGAAAGAGGAGTGCCTGCATCTTGGGGAAGAGTAGCTTGGACAATAGCTGTTTAACACAAGTCTTATTGGGATGCTGTGACACTCAGGGGAAACACTGTTCTCAGATGCATGGAAGTAACAATCAGAAAGAGGAAAATAGCATTTATTTTGTGTCTACCAACAGAAGTCACTTCTAGAGTACCGTGCTAAGCTTTGACATTCATTTGCCAATAAGTATGCTCAAGGGAAAGGGGCTGTTTGGAGGAGGTCTACCAAGATAACCAGAAAATTCTTTTTATCAGGAAAAGGACAGAAAGAAATATGACTGTAGTGATGAGGTTAAACATAGGAGTGATTTTATTGGCAATGAAAGTATGAGAATAACTTGGGGGTGTGATGTTTTCTGACTTGAAGTGTGGAAATTTTTTTTAAGCTTTATACTAAGAACTGACTACTGAGGAAGTGTCTACTTGTGGTATTCAGAGCTCTGTGCAGGCCATTTTTGTGGTTGAAGAAAGGCTGAAAGGTAATGATTCTGTTTCTTTAGTGCTTAGGAAGACAGCTAGTCCTTACTGGTTCTATTTATTTCCAGCACAGAAGTGTCATGGAAATCTTCCGTGAAGAAGATATTTTCCCTTCATGCCCCACTATAACTCTAGTGTATCTCTGAAAGCTGAATGACTCTGTCTAGACACTGCTTTGCATAGAACTAATGCAGTTAGGTTTTGGGGAATCTCTTCATTTTATTCATTTTTTATATTTGAAGAAATCCATGATTTCTGCTTCTCTATCCAACCTTGTAGTCATGATGCCTGATGAATCGTGTAGGAAATAAGGCCAAAAAGGAAAACGGATTAGAAACAGTATTTCTTGTTCTCCTTTTTCAAATCTCCATTTCCCACTTCATTAATGTGTATATGAAAGTTTGTTTAAAAAATACAGGATTTCCTCATCCTTTTCACCTGCAATTATTTCCTAGCAGTACTCATTGCTTATGTTGTGGTTTCTGCCTCTCATCACTTCAATTCTTTGTATGAAATTAGCTGCAGTAGAAAGTGAGCCCCACTGAATTTTGTATAAGGATTAAAATGATGCAAAATTCATTTGCTAAACTTTCAGGCCTTCAGAGAAAATTTCTTGGGGGCTTGGAGTCTTTTCTTCCTGATCAGTCTTTCGCAATACTGGTATTTTCTCCTTTTCCAGCATTTCCTGAGTAATCTGGCCCACTGCTTCTGTTACATTGTGGTAGGAAATGTCTAGGCAAACACAGCTTGAGTTTCTTTATAGCAGAGCTCTGGCGGTTTGAGCTGGGCTGCAGCAGTTTGTACACGACTGATTTTCAGTAGTGCTGTATTTTTCA
Organism: Dromococcyx pavoninus; assembly: GCA_033558185.1. NCBI lineage: Eukaryota > Metazoa > Chordata > Aves > Cuculiformes > Neomorphidae > Dromococcyx > Dromococcyx pavoninus. The sequence continues at coordinate 482,660 of JAUMJL010001158.1, read as the reverse complement.
GATTCTTACCATGGTGAAATGCCTATAACGATATTAGTGTGTTTAGGTTTGCTTTCTCACTCATTACAGCTTGTTAACATAATAGAATTTAAAATGAAAAATGTAAATGTAGGTGAAGCCCCACTGTTTGAGAACCTCATGCTTTTTCTTCGTAAAACATCGAGTTACAGTAAAAGCTTACCTCCTTTACTGAACAAATACCCACTAAGGATTTGCCATCTTGTGTAACTGTTACTTTCTCAGCTCTACCTGTACTAATACTTCCAATTTTTTAATTTAGAAATTTGGAAAGAAAATTTATAAGGAAAATTCAGCAAGAAATCCACTGTCACTGTCCTGTTATGTGTCCTTTATCCTCTTTTGGTAAACTTTGGTATCTCAGTCCTCTTTTAACTTTAGGTGAAGTTGTATTTTAGCACTCTGATTTCTAGTCTAGCAATCCACATATTTTTGGTGGTGTAACACAGTTGCACCATCTTGTGATTACTTTTGATGTTGATTCAGAACTCGCTTCGATAATTTTGGTTTATAAGGTTTATGGGATGATAAAAATGGCATTAGCCTATTGATGCAAGTCCTGACCCAGTCTGGAACTGCTAATTCAAACCTGGTAAAAATAGGGGAGCTTTTCCAGGTAGAGTCTGCTCTTGAAGGGTTTCTGCTGAGTTTGGGTAGTAGTTTTCTAAATGAGAGTTACAGTCTTTCTCTCTGTAGCTACTGGAAAGGCTTCTGCTGTCTTTACATTCCCACTTGCCAAAATCTGCACATAGCAAAATGGTATGTGCAGTGCAGCAGGATCATGTCAGTAACCAGAGTCTCCTGGGTTTCGCATGGCAGCGCTGACACGTCTGGCTTCATTACAGCACATCGTTTCCTTGCTGCTATCTTCTCCCTTTTCTTTATAGACCATGCGTAGGATACAGCAAGTAGACAGGATCCATTAGCCAAGTACATCAGGGTCAAGTCTGACTCTGATGAGTCTTCATCCCTTCCTGAAAGGCCACAGCAGATTTTACTGACATGTGGCAGCCCTTCAGGTGATAATTGAGGTCCTTTTGGCAACAGGGCAGGTTGTCCCTGAATGGCTTTGTAAATCAGGATATTTAGAGGTAAGTAGGACTGCTAAGCTGAAACGGTGCCGTGTCAGCTGGAATAGGCCTGAGACGGTTGTGTGCAGATCCACTGGCACAGCCTCGATCAGGCTGGAGAGATGGCATTGCCATGCTCTGGAGAGCAGAAAATTCTTCTATGAAGGACTGTTAGCTGGACCAACACGTGGGAACATGGAGCAGCATCTTTCCAAGGAAGGGTGGCTCTGAAGCATGTTAAGAGGCAGGCTAGATGCAGGACAGTCTGGGACACCAGGAAAAAACATAAATCACTCAACTGATTACACAAATGTGTTTGTGAGTGTTGGGCTTGTTTACCTAGAGAAGAGAAGGCTTCTGGGAGACCTTACAGTAGCCTTCCAGTACAGAAAGGGGCTACAGGAAAGCTGGGGAGGGCCTCTTTATCAGGAAGTGCAGGGATAGAGTGAGGGGGAAAGGTTATAAGCTGAAAGAGAGGGAGGTTTAGATTAGATATTAGCAAGAAATTGTTTACTGTGAGGGTGGTGAGGCACTGGCAGAGGTTGCCCAGAGAAGTCATGGCTGCCCCATCCCTGGAGGTGGTCAAGGCCAGGCTGGATGGGGCTTTGAGCACCCTGATCCAGTGGGAGGTGTCCCTGCCCATGGCAGAGGTTGGAACTGGATGGGCTTTGAGGTCTCTTCCAACCAAAACCATTCTGTGGTTCTATCATTTCCATACTTTGAGCTGGGAATATCTCATAAATTACTGAGGAAACTGATAGCACCCAAACTTGCCACTGCTCCTCATCAAACTCTTCATGCTTGTGTTCAGCTTACTCAGTCAGAGGGAAGGGAGAAGCCTGAGGGAAAGGAGGAAAAGCCTGCCTTTGGGGATTTTCTCACCTCTGCCCACAGTAACACAAAATGTGAGCGCAGAAGTTTTCAAATGCTTCATTGTGGGGGAGGAATAAGAAAGTTTATATAGTCTTGTCCTTTTGGACAGAGGGTAGTTAAAGGCATGTGGGGTTTCTGTCTCCTTTAAGCACTGCAACGTGTCCTCTGTGTTTCATTTTCACCAAGTTTTTGCATGGGAATGTGCATAACTTCATGAGAATCTGAAGAGAAACATTGTTAATATACAGCAAATGTGGATTTTGTAAATCCTTTTTGAATTTCTTTTGACTTACTGTGGCCAAGTCAGGAGTAGCTCAGTTGGCATTAGTTAAGTGTAAACTGAATGTGGAATAAAGATCAGGCCTGTTCAGGGTTGGTGGATGTGGTTCTTTAACGCAATGTTTTTTCTGAATTTAATTTCAGGTTTCACGCCTTACATCAAAAATATGCTAATACCGATATTAAAGGTAATAACACAGTTCTTTCCTGATGCAGAAAAAAATCAAAAAAATCTTCAATGATATAAATTTCTGCTCCATAAACGTGGTCCACAGGAACTTATTAACTGTATCTATGTATATAAATATAGATATATAAACATACATGTTTATATATCTATATAAATAAGTATATAAATATAGATATAGTTTATATTCACAGAGATGTATAAAAGCTTTTGTTTCCCTCCTAGAGAAACCAGCAGTCTGTGGGACCGATGCCTGTAGAAGATCTTGCTTCCTTTAGCTATTTTTGTTGCTTAGATGAGTTCATCATTTCAACAATTTTAAACCTCATCCATTCCATTGAACTACTTAAATTTGTAATTTCCATAATGAATAAGGTGAATGAATAAGCACAGTCCTTGAGAGAATTAAAATAAAACATCGAGAACCCAAGTAAACCAGCGATATGACATGATTTCATACTTAATGTAAAAACCAGTTTAGTGAGTATTGTAAAATAACAGATTCAGTGTTTAAACTCAGTTGTAACTATAGTGTGTAGCTCATGTAGCTGAATAGTGAATGCAACAACAGAACACAGAATTATAGAATCATAGAATCCTCAGGTTGGAAAAGACCTTTGAGATCATCAAACCCAACCATACCCATCTTCTGCTAAACCACGTCCTTCAAAAACTCATCTACCTGTTTTTTAAACACCTCCAGAGATGGTGACTCAACCACCTCCCTGGGCAGCCTCTGCCAGTGCTTGACCACCCTTTCGGTAAAGAAATTCTTCCTAATATCTAGTCTGAACCTCTCCTGGCGCGACTTATGGCCGTTTTTCCTTGTCCAATCACCAGTCACTTGTGATAAGAGATCAGCACTCGTTCTGCTCCAGGCTCCTTTCAGGCAGCTGTAGACAGTGATGAGGTCTCCCCTCAGCCTCCTCTTCTCCAAGCTAAACAACCCCAGTTCCCTCAGCCGCTCCTTGTAGGACTTGTTCTGCAGCCCCTTCATCAGCCTCGTTGCCCTTCTCTGGACGTGCTCCACCCCTCAATGTCCTTCAGAAAGAGGCTGGATTTGTAGTTGCTGTTTGTAAAATGAAATGGACTGCAATGAGACTGAACCTGGCAAGAGCACACAAGGGAGGCACCATGGGGTTTGTGCAACTGGCTTTTCTGCAGCCTTTCTCATTCTCAGCAGGTTTTGGTACTACTGCGCATTTGGTTTCTTTTAATTGGTGAAAGTGTGAATGCATGTCTGACTCTTAAGATGAAGAGGCTGAAAGCTTTCACTTCTGATGTTGCAATAATTTGGTGGGGAAAGGGCTGTTGGCAGCCCTAATGGTGAGTGAAATGTAAAAAAAATAGTGTTGTTAAAACACTGTAAGTTGTTCAATGCTAATCAACGTGTCAGGAGTTTTCAACGTATAACGTATTAAGTGTTGGATAATGTGGTCTGTCTGAGGTTGCAAGTAGAGAAGCGCGAAGGCAGCTTTATTAGGTGTTAAAACTTCAGTCTCTTCTGGTTACAGCATAATCCTGTTATTCTAGTATCTTTGATTTTACTCTTCTGTGTTACTGCGGAGCATAAAAATGTCTTTTAGTATAGACAATGACACTGCTCGTTGCTACACGCAGTTAATTCTCTTTCCTTTTAGCAGAGGACAAACTTATTCTAGCTCAAGTGAAGCATTGTGCATTGTAATATCCCTGATAACTGCAACAAGGTCTGTCATATATCAAGGAAATGAGGTTTCACTAAGATTTGCCACATTTTTTCCCCCATAAAGTGTATGCATAATTTGCATCAAAATAGGCAATGATAAAATATAACTCAAATGTGAACCAAACCTTGAAGGATTTTCTGTGCCTGCTTGTAGCTGGTTTTGTGCACTTTCATAAATGCATGGAAATTCTTTTCATAGTATGTCCAGATTCTTCTAAACATTTTTTCTTCCCATGAGTTCAGTTACAGTCACGTAGCCAGTTATTTCGAGTGTAAAACAGAGTAATCCACAGAAGCTGGCAGTAGAATTATACCTGGCTCTTGAGGAACCCGCTCCAGGGGTGAGTGCTAGGGTGGCTGACATACTTCCCATTGGTATTGTGATCTCTCATTCTGTTTACTTTCTGTATGTGCTTTTTGGAAGGAAGAGTTTCATAATTGCATTGTTGACTTCAAGAACCATATAAAGAAGATAAATTAAAATGAATTGCTCTCTTTTTACATATACAAGATGAATCTTTGAACACTTCAATTTTTTTTTGTTTAAAAGCTTTGTTTATTATGAATCTGCAGCCATGTGTTATGCATACGGATAGACATCGTGGCTCCCAGCGAAACCACAAATATGTAATTTTCCTCTGGACCCTTTCCTCCAAAAACATAGATCTCCAGTACTGAAGTTAAAGTAAGCTTTTTTGTTCAGTAAAGCTCGCACAGACATTTTTAGAGGATATTGTAAGTTCTGTGCCTTTTGCTTTGTACAGACAACATTGTTAGTGGTTTATGTGCTGAATTCTGTGATGTTTCTTGGATCAATACCTGAATGCTGGGGAAAAAAATATTGTGACTCTCGTACTTGAGTTAGGGACAAAAAAAACAACCCCAAACTGAAAAAAGGTCACACTATGTTTGGTCATGCATGTGGATGTCCTGTTTGGCATTAGTGCAGCTAATGTATGGGAGGTGGAATTGCTGTCGGGTAGTTTCCATGGTAAAAACAGCCCCAGCCTTGACACTTGTAGCTGAACCCACTCTGTGGGACACTTTTGTCTCAGCCTGTGCCCTTTCCCAAGAGAAAATAGTGAATTATCATTCAAGCAGTACTTGTTTCCCAAGTCAGCCCATTTAGAGTGTTTGGCATCCTTACCCACGGAGGGCTGTCTCCCGTAGCAGCATCGAGGCTGTGGGGAGGAATCAGTACGTGCCTGCTTCTGGAAGACATCTCTGAGGAGAAAGTGTTTGGCTGTTTGAATCATCTCAGAGCTGAGTCTCAGCTTTACCCTTCCTCTCTGATGTCTCAACCTTGGTTCCTGATGACGTGCCGAAAAGGATGTATTCAGAGATAGATACAGAGGGAGGGAAAGGAGGAAGGGTGGCATGACCAGTGGGGAGGAGAAAGTACTTGGGTGAGGGGATGGGAGAAAGCTGGGGATCTGAGCTGGGAGCAGTGAAAGGAGAGTCTACTGACTTTCGACCATGAACCATATTTTGATCATAAATCAGGAGTGACACTTTGGAAACTCACTGTGGAGATTAGGAATGTTTTTGTTCCTCTTTCCAAGAGAATACAAACCAAGGAAGCTCATTAGAAGAGGCAGTCCTCAGGGCTACTCCCATCTGCCCAAACATCTTGCTTTACTTACATACTTACATACCCAGCCTTATGAAAAAAAAACATTGTAAGTCATGGAATCATGCAGGTTGAAAGAGATCTCTGGAGGTTATCCAGCCTCAGCCAGCTGATGAAGCTGTGTCCAGTAAAATTAGGTTGCTCAGAGCCTGTCCTGCTGAATTTGGAGACTCTCCTGGGAAGGAGGTTGCAGAGCCACTCCGGGCCCCACTCCAGTGTTTGCCCACCTTCCTGTCAACATAAACAAATAAGTAAACATGTCTTCATGCATAGCTGGGATTTTCCATATTCCAGCATGTGTCTGTTGCCTCTTGTTTTGCTGTTTTGCACCCTGGAGAAAATGGTCCCTGCTGTCTTGACAGCCTCCCCACTGATAGCTTATGTGTTCCAGCCAGCCCAGACCTTCCTCATTGCCACCTGCAGTCCCCTAAGCATCGCAGTGGCCATCTGCTGGCGAGTGCCTGAGAGAAAGAATGGCTAGAAACTAATTAAGCTGTTCTAGTAAGTACTTAGATGAGGCTGAAGTAAACTTAATGTCTCAGGTTACTTCAGAGTAGTGGCAGAAGATGTTAACCCGTAACACCCAAAGCTTCTAGATTTTGAAGAGCTTCATCTCTACCTCTGTGTTTTCCTAAGAGGAATTCTTTGTAAACTGCTTAACACAGCAAAATGAGTTTTTGTTTTGTTTTATTTTTATAAAATAGGTCTGTCCTCCTCAGGGCTCAGGCCTGCCCACTTAGCCTGGCATGTCTGTAGCTCTGCTGGGATGCTCCCCTTGGCTGTCCCTGCCTTGCTGCAGTGTGCCAGGGGCTGGTGCGAGTCTGACTGATCCTCCTCTTGTGCTCCAGAGTGAGGGCATGGGATTGATCCATTCCAGGCTGACAGCCATCCCCAGACCCATCCCCTGTCTTGTAGCATTTCAGGTCTCCTTTAGGATTTTCCTCACACCTTCAAATGATTAAAAAGCCACAGATTGATTTTTCATCATGACGGGAGACTGTTGTGTTGTTCTGCTCCTGGATGGGTGTCAAAGCCATGGGATACTAAGGATGCTGGCTGGGCTGGCCTTGCAGCTTTTCATTTCTGCAACCTAGCAGAGAGTGAATACATTTACCCTGCAAATACCACTGATCTCTGTCATTGGCAGTAGATAAATATCTTTTAATTGCTCGCTTTAGTCTGGTTTTGCAGATTTAGGAACTGAATGCTCTCTCACTCCTCCAAAACTGCTGATCCAGTTTTTCCAGTCGATAGGGGTCTAATGATACCTCTCTCCTCCCAGTCACCTTCCAAATTTGGAAGTTCTTTTTATAGTGGCTTCACCAGAGTGTTAGTATTCTCAGGGACTGCCCATGGGAATGTGCTTCTAATTTTAGTTTGTCCTCTAGATGTCTGTCTCCTTTAAATACATTCAGCTTCCCATTACAGCCACCCTGGCCCAAGCATGGCACACTGCTGCCAATACTTGTGTAGTGAAGGTGTTCTGGTATTGTATTACAATCACATCCACAGCTTCTGCACTTCTTCTGCAGAGCAGTGAATAATAGTTGTGTATCAGCAATTGTATCATCCAAGTACAGCATTTTAACACATTTATTTGTTGTGCATTTATTTACCAGGTGATCTTGAGGGATATTTAATTTTATTCCATCAGTTATATGTGGTCTAATGTTGGTGGTATTATTGCTACGGTTATATTGAGATTGGCTCTGAAGTCTTGCTGGGAAAGTCAGTTTACAATCTAAAATCACAACTGCAGCTGAACAGCTTGCAGCTATCTTCTGTAGGATATGTATTTTGGGAGTTATCAGATATGCTAAAAAAGAGGATTAAGTAGAGAGATGCTTCAACTGCAGCTAAGACCCTAGTTTTGTTAACACAAACTGGCTTCCAACTCTCTGTCACCGCTTCTCTTCCATCCAAGTTTATGTAGTTTTTCACTGAGCTAATTACAATCTTGCAAATGGTCCTGTGGGACAGGACAAGCTCTCTAATTTCCATTTATTGTGCGACTGTGATTAAAAGACAATGGCAATTTCCCATCACAAGCCTCAAGTTTGTCTTCTATTAAGTTAATATGCATTCCCTGCTTTTTATAAAGCAAACCCTTCCGATCATTTGGGATCATCATTTGCTTGTAAACTGGAACATTAGGAAAATTAGAGTTGATTATAGTTGTCTCCAGTTCTGTAGCATGACTTACAGTGACAGCTGATTGACAGAGGAGGAAGCCACAAGCACTCAGAAAACAATACAGATGGGTTTGAGCCCAGCCCAGCGGATAGAGGTAGGGAGGGATTATTGTGGAAACACTGTCTTGGTATAGCACTTTGAATCTCTGTCTTACACTCTGTTAAGTTACTGAAAGCTTCTACTGCTTATATGTTGTCTGGGTTAATTGTAAAAGCATTTGGTTATCTAGGTTACGGCATTTTTTTGTTGACTGTGTTTGATGCTGTGTGGATGTCAGCAGCACCATAGAGAGGACTGGAAATAAGAGACCAGTTGCCTAACCTTAATTTTTGTCCCTGAGACTTTTCAGACAGTCTGCTGCTTCAGATTTGTAGCGAGCATAAGAAACAGACTTCTTTGCATCTTCGCTGTACCCTGTGGCATAGTGTAAAGATGTCTAGGCTTGCTGTTCAATTTGGCTATTGTCAAAGAGTAGGGTAAGTCAGTCATCCACACACTAGCTTGTTAAAAGCCAGTTTGGATATGTGTGCTTTTCCACTTCCCATAGCCCTTTGCCAGTTCTGCTCTCCTTTTTCTTTAAAATATTTAAAGTGACTTTGTTTTCATAAGCTGATGCTTTTAAACTCCTCAGGGCGTAGTCCTCATGAAAGGGGAGCATTTAAAAAACAAACAATCTTACTTCTCTGAGTGGTCGTTATAAAAATGGTTTCTATTTCTGTGTTCAGTGTGTTTTAAGAGAGGAAAGTGAAGAAGGGAGGCTGTGTCCTGCCCGATGATTAAAACTCCCAATGTTCAGTTTTCTAAACTTCTAGGTTGGCCAGCATTGTAAATATTAAAAGGGACATAGCCTAGTTTTGACAATTGGGCAATTCTGTCTGTGGTTTTATTTTCTTGTGATGCATCCAGAGTCCAGCTGAAAGCTTTCTTCTACCACACTGACTTTTGGCCAAAGCGTCTAGCAAGAAGATACAGAACTGTATCCTCCCAGCAGGTATTCAGAGACTCTTCTGCCTTTCTGATGAGGCTGTTATATTCTGTGTTTAGAGCAGATTTCATTCAGATTTTCATTTGATCTTTTCTATCACTTCAGTTTCTTAAATTGCTGTAATTCTGTACATCACTTCATAATGAATCTCAGCAATCAAAGAACTGCCCAGCTATTGTGGCGGTTTTGGAAGCACTAGTCAATGCAGACGACATGCCTTAACATCCGAACTGCACCCTTCTTTTAGAGAATTAAGCAAATTGCATTCCCTCTGTTAAAGGAGGCATTGTGGTTTTCCAAACATGTTAATTTTAATTAATATGACATTGTTCTTTTATTGGTTAACACTTCATGAAATTCTTGTATAGATGGTCATTACTCCTCTTCTTACTTGTTCTGATAAATGCTAAAATAATTAAAAACTGTTAATGGCTTAAAGCATCAACACTGTCTCTTCACAAAAATTGTCAGACTTTTTCTTTTAGTCTGTGCAGCTCTCTTCATCAGGCTTAATCTGCTGACATTTGTAAGGTTTTTTTGTTGTGTTTTAAAAAATCTTGTTAAATGTACAATATCAGGGTTGCAAAAAGGAATTGGCTCAACCTGAAATACAGGATTTCTAGTAAATAACAGGATTATATGTTATATGAAGACATAAAGATACAGGTGCACATTTTAGTGTTCTGGTCTTTTTTTTGAACAACTATACACATTCTTGCTATTTTCCAATATGAATAATTAAAGATGTGTAACTCCAGCTGCTCCTTTTAGCTTCAAGGATATAGGATATGATCCCACAGTACTCCTTGGTGCATGTGTACATGCATAAATGCACCGACACCTGTGTTATGATGCACTGAGAAGCACCTAAAAACCTGTTGGTTTTAGAAAAAAGTGTTGGATTTATTACAGCTGCTCTCCCTGAAGACTACTAATGGTCAGACTACTAAAATACAGAATGGTATGCTTTGAAACGCCTGTTTACTTTTACTTAGTTGGTTGTATTTGGGATGGTTTAATTTTTAGCAGCTCGATTTCTGATGTTTAGGCTGGATTGGTTTCTCTCTTTTAAGTTTTGTTTGTCAGCATTTAGTGCCTGACACCTGCGTAGAAAGTCGACCTGAGGCTCTGTCGGTTAAGGCTGGAGACGCTACTACTTGGGTTTTTCTAGGGTGTTCAGTAGCTGAATGAGCCTACCCTGATCACAAAACATACTTTTCCTAAAGCATTCTTTCTTTTTCCCCTCTCCCTGACATGCCCATAACATGTGTTAATGACCTGTTTAGACTGTCGGTCTTCATCCAGCAGGAACGAAGCAGGCATCTCATCATACCAAGAGCCAGGAATTTGAGGCCATCTATTTTGACATCCCACTTCAAAATTTGGTCTTTTCTCTAATTTGACAAGTGACTTCATTTTCTGTGTAGCAAGAATCTTTTACCAAAGTTAACAGTTTGCCAAACTGACTCCTAAACATGCATGGGACTTGAGGGGTTTTAGTGAAGGCAGGGAACGTAAAAATGTCTGGCATTTAATCAGAATACAGAAGTTTATTGTGTGAGGGCCTTGATGGGAGAAGGTTTGGATCACAAATGAGTATTTTTAGAATATATGGTATTTTCTTCATAGTAGTTAACATTTACTGTTAGAGTGCCTTGGGGACAAATGCAGTCTTTCCAAATATTAAATTGCCTAATTATTTTTCCTGTCATTTTTTACTATACCAGTACAGATGAAGGTTAATAGAATTTTTTTCTCAAGCTGTTGACCCTAAATAACCGTGAATTTGCGCTGTTATAAAAAAGTTGTTTATCTTTTGAATGGATTTGGGAGCTATGTAGTTTTCATTTACTGTTGCTGAATGTACCTCTGCTAATAGCACACACAGCACTGCAGACTTGCATAAATCCACTTATTGATAGGAACTATTACAGTATAGCATTTGTATATTTAACAGCATGGGAAAGGATTGCTTTCTTAGATACACAAAGCATTATTCTATATTTAATGTCTTTAAGAAATCAGCTGCCCTTAAACATTCCTACTGTACTAATCTTACTAGATTAGACTCTAAATATTTCAGATTGTTAGGTAATGGCTCTTATTAATATTTCTTTCTACTTAAACTGAGCAGCTTTATTATAGAGGGCCCCAGGCTTTCATGGTCTCAGAGCAATAATGTTGTAAATGAGGAAGTGTAAGTGCAAGGGACAATCTTGGTTTTAATGGCTCTGCCTAAATTTCTGATTCTGAACTACTGAAATGTGAGCGGGAGAAAAGGAGTTTCCCTGCCCACTGACGAGCAGTGTCCATCACCCATAGCAGGAGCCAAGTGCTGCTCTGTGCCTGGAGTATCCCTTGTATGTGGCTCCACAGACGACGAAGGACCTCTGCTCCACACTGCTGCCGAGACTCTTTCCCTCCAGATAGGGGCTGTGCCTCTGTGGTCATCCATCAGCTTTCAGCTGCCTGGCTTAGACCCTGAGCACTGGCTTGTTCAGAGGTTCAGTGCTAAGTATCCAGCTTTTTTACTAGGTTTGACTGATGTGTGTGATTGGTTGTTTTCAAAAAAGTATCTAAGCTGCACAAAACAGGAGCTGTAGCCACAGCAATAACTGCAGTGTAGACTCCGGCAGGGCTGTTTTGTATTGAGTTTAATGTCTGGAGGCTGTAGTTGTCACTGGTTTATGCACCAGTGATTAAAGGATTTTGTTTGCTCAGCAGAGATAATTTATACCATGCATCAAAAAAGAGGAAGTAGTGACAGTGTTGAGATAATGTGCATCATCGAGGTGTAGGGAATGAGAAGATGGGGATTTTTGAAGGTAGCAGATGTCTGGTCAGTGCAAAGAGCAGCAGTCCTGAGCAGGTTTGAAAGCTTGTGTATCTGTGGCTCTGCTCTCTTATGCAGTTTTGTGTTTATCATGTTTAGCTGGAGATCTAGACTCAAAGCTATAGAATGAATTTTGACTTTGCTCTCAGTTCTTGGCAGTGGTGTAGTGACTTCTGTGCTGACATCCACAAGAGTTTCATGATGGAGTTCTAACAGTAGCTTTGTTTTCCTTCCCTTGTCACCTTGGTTTATTTAGTAGAACAGGAAAGGTGACAAAGGTTGACTTTTGGAAGATCTCTTCCAAAAGTAAGCTGTGTGCTCCCTGGATTCCTGTCAGGCATTTCAAGTGCTTTGCTGAAGAGCAACAACTTTGTTACGGAGGGCTGTTCAACACCACTGTAACCCTTTGGAGGAGAACGACCCTGGTGCCACAGCAGGCAAGAGGGAACAAAGAATCACTCTTCTTTCCACCATATAATGTGTTTGTTCATGACAGCACTCATGAAACAACTCCTATTTAAAAAAATTAGGTCTAACTGCAATAGTTTCAAAGATGGTAAATGGAACTGTTTCTTCCAATGAATGCTTTTACTGTCTCTGAAGAAACTGGAATTACAGTGTGGGTTACTGGTAGGAGTTCTTACATTGGATGAATAATCTTTGCAATTGCTGCCTTTTGGTTTGTCATGCCTGAATTCTGCCTGATAGTAAAGAACTATATGTGCTTGCAGTGAACACACGAATACTTTTTGGAGTGAATCACCTCTTGAACTTTATGAATAGATTCTTGTATTGCCATCACAACAGGCCTTCTCTTTCGCAGGGCAGAATGCAAGAGCAAAGTCTGGGCCACGCGGAGTCTTGGCTCTGTGCTGCCATGCAGCCTTTGCTCTAGATTGTCGGGCTGTCTTGTCTTCTCCACAGATTCCTCTCCTTTGCCTGTGCTTATTTGGGATTTTCACCTAGCAGATTATCTGGCATAAAACTAACTGAACTGATGGAAGAAGCCAGTATAAGCACTTGCCAAAAGGCAGTTTTGATCTTTCTGACTGCCTCAGCATGTTTTTCTTTTCAGAGACCATCAGAGGCATGTGATCCTGATTCAGAGAAGGATTTGTCCCATCTCATTTCTATGATTCAGACATTTGAGAGGAAAGGAGAAGAAAGAATGTGATAGTTGAAGATATCCCCATGGACGTGTCAGACTAGAGTTTGGCTAGTGAGGAAGTAACCTCACCAGGCTGAGAAAAACCATCATCCATCATCTCAAATCACAATCCTTTTCTAGTCAGAAGGGAGCTATAGTTCTGTGGTGACGCTGAACAAGGAGGCCCTCTTCTAGAAAGGTATGGGACAAAGCAAGTGCACCTCCCATTTCAACAAACCTCTAGAGGCACTTTCTCATGGTGCTGTGCTGGTCTACTTAGTTACAGGGCTGTGACAGATGCCTCTATCCAAAATAAAACTCATACCCCTGGCTCTACTTTTGGTGTGCTCTTTGGTGGTGGGCAAGGTATTAATCTTCTCTGACACAGTGGGAATAAGCTACGCTTCTGTACACAACTGCTGATATCCATATGTAATAGTGTGTCTGCTTCAGTCTGTGTAAGTGTGAAGTATATTTATCCTATGCTTAAATATAGATATTCCTAGCAGTGCAAGTGGTAGGTAAGGTTTTTTTTAAATAAAAAACTAAAGAGAGAGACAGGAAGGGGGTTTGTACCACCATGAACCAAAGGCAGCTTATTCTCCTACGACTTTGTCACTTCAGGGTCACAGTTTTAAAACTGTGCCGTTATGACTGTAGTTCACGTTGACTGCGTTCATATTTAGGAGATGACTTTGTCATAAATGTGTGTAAGAAACTCATTTTGTTTAACAAATGTAATGGTAATTAAAGAATACAGGTCTATTGCTAGCACATAACAAAATAACAAGTTGCCCAGAGAAGTAGCGGGTGCCCCATCCCTGGAATTGTTCAAGGCCAGGTTGGAGCAACCTGATCCAGTGGGAGGTGCCCCTGCCCATATGAGGAGGGTTGGAATTGGATGGGCTTTAAGGTCCCTTCCAGCCCAAACCATTCTGTGATACTGTGAAATCCATGCTGGAGCAGTAGGAGGAGTGAACCATGAAAACTGAGTAAGTATGCATATGAATATAGGCTGTTGACTGTTTTGTAGCCACAAGCTCAAGCCAAGACTGTCTGGTTTTAATACCAAAGTAATATTTTAAGGGTGGATTTAATTTCTAAATTTTAAGATTTAATACTTTGTTACAATTCTCTAAAGACGTTTCAAAAATCTGGATTGTTTTACATGCTGGAGAGCTCTTTGAAAGCAATTGGCAGCAAATATTCTGCTTTACCAGAAATATCTGGTAGTTCTTGATATCCGTACATGTTATGGGAAATCGAATCTGAAGGCTTCTGGCCGTCTGAATATAATGGTGTTAGCGAGCAGTGAGGACAAGAACGCTGTTTTGAACCCAAAGAAGTGTTGACAGAAAAACTGCCTTAGTTTCTTAAGAATCTATTTAGGAACACACAGTATCTATCAAAAGGTACGATTTGCTGTGTATCAATGTACTGCCTTGGTCTTCTATACTCAGGGTTTCCACTTTGTAAAAACTGAGGCAAATCTAGAATGTAGAACCAGCCAAAACCACAAATTCTGATTTAGAACTGCTTGGCTCCTCTGAATCATCACGAGCCCTGGGCAGTGAGTCAACCAAGGGCTGGTTTTCTCTTCAGTATTGTGTAAACACAAGATGTTTCCCTGGTCTAAATATTATTAAGTAAAAAAGTCATGTTTATTTGATTTTATTTTTTTAAACGTCATGTATTGTATGAATATTTTATTAATACATATTAATACATAAAGCTACCATCTGGGGGAATTAGAAGGTAGTTTTACACGTTCTGCATCAGCTCAGTTTTGAACGCAAAGCAGGTTAAGGATACCTTGATTTTTTTAATTTGGTTCTGTAAGTGATAATGATTTAGATCAAACTACTGACAGAGCTTTACATATTGTGGGAAATTAGCTTTGGAAATTGCCTTTTCATTTAAAGTAATTAAGAAAAAACACAGGACTCAATTCATAGTTCTGCAATGATGTGATTTGAATTCCTGTAATGAGGTTCTGCAGCTGATTAATCCATTCTCCGGAAAACTTTAGATATAGATACATAGGTGTAGCTAAACAGTTCAGGAGTCTGTAAGTTTGTCAGCTAATGGCTGTTTTCTCACACCACACCGTCACACCTCTAAGCACCCTCTCCTTTCTCCTCCTGCCCTGCTCTCTGGGGTGGTTCTGAGCGCTGCAACGGGGTAGTGGGTAGGAGCAGCCCCTCCACTTCAGCCCTTCAGCTCTGGCATTGGCTGCCACTGAGGGAATGCAGTGCAGGCTGGTGGGCATCACTCTGCTGGCAGATTTGTCTCTTTGTGACTATTCACTGTTCGTGTGGTTGAAGTAGGTGACAGGTAAGATTAGAAGGTAACGTATAGATGTATGTAGTAGGAAAAGAAGCTTTCTTTTTTCTCAGACTGATGCAGTTAGTAATTCCAGAAGCTTTAGCTCCCTCATCGTTTCTGATCCATATTCCTATTAACAAGCTTCTAGCCAGACATACCCTTCAGTGATGCAGCACACATCAGATGCAGAGCTAGAGAATTCCTTCTTCGTCTAATCCCCATTCTCTGAGCACCTTCGCTTATGTCTAGGTTTGGAGTTAGGGGTTTATTTAGTTTAGCTGCCAACTTTCATAAATTAATGTAAAACTTTTTTAAGTTAAGGCTAGTGTTTAAATCCGTGCTTTCAATGCAGCTGACTAAAACTGTAAGAATAGGAATGCTGTTCCCAAAATTTCCTCTCTTCCTACACTGTTCTCCTTTTGGCCTCCCATGCACAGTCACCCCACAATGAATACATACCCTGGATTGGTGAAAGGTCTGAATGAATGCAGGGAGTCAGTGTTTTATGGATCTGTCTTAGAGATATTAGTATGCCCAGAATATCCTTTCTTTTTCTTTGTGGTTGTCTTCGTATTTTGCTATAAAGAATCTGAATTAGAAATATGAGCTTGAATTGGGAAGAGTATTCTCCTTGGTGTGGTATGGATTTGGTTATCACCTCATTGTCCTTTTTTGATAGGGAGGCATTGAGCAGTTTGGATTAGGGTTTTGTTGTTTTTAAGGGATATCAGTAAGTCATACACAAATTGTTTCATTTTTTCCCCTACAAGCATATACTATTATTGTGAAGAAGTTGTTTCCAGTGAACAGAAAACTGGTTTTCAAAGGGAGAACTTCTGTATTTTTATACTGTTGCAGCTGGCTGTGTTATAGCGAAATTAGTCACTATCTCAATAGTTAACTTGTTTAAATACTTAACTCTTTTATCTGAAGTAAAATTGAGGGCATTTAATTAAAAGTTAGAACAAGGAGAAGATGAGACTAAAAAAGTGCAAATTACACTACAGACTGCAGACGGGGATTTTATTTTTAATTTAAGTTCCTTTTTTAATGATTAGTTGAGAAAGAATCTTGAATTATTAGCTGTGCACTTTCACTTTGCAGCTATTTTTGCTTTCCAGTTATTTTAATGTAGTCAAATGCTTTTAGTTTGCAATGATGCTTTGCACTCTTTCAAAATCAACATCTATTGTCTGGTTATGGAATTTGTTAACACAGACCTTCAAGTTTGTTATTTTGCTGAAATCTATGATTATTTGGGGAGGGGAGGTCCATCTTGTTTTGTTTACAGCTTTTGGGATGTAATACTGCTGAGAAAATAATTGTATGGCATTAAGAATACTGTTTAAGATAATGGAAGTCCAGTGACTGGAGACTCCTGCATGTGCTATGTAAAAGATTGATTAGAGGTTCTGCCTAGGAAGAAGGGAGTTGACTCATGTTAATTACAGTATATTGAGATGAAGCCTGCCTGTGCTTTAATACTTGTTTAATCATGATTCAGCATGAAGGGTGAAGGCAAGATGCAGTGTGTATGTGTGCGGATAGATGTAGGAGGTGATGGGAAATGACCACAGTGCCCTTCTGCAGCACAGCAAAAGCAGAACTCATTTAAAAATAACTGCACAATGAGCTAAATGTACAGTCTTTCGGTTTCTTTGCTTATTTCATCTTACGAAGCAGATGATTCTGAGGACAGAGAATTTAAAAAACCCCAAAACCCACAGACTAGAACAGACACGGATGCAATGCCAGCCCTACAATAGAAGTACAATCCTCTCTTCTACTCCAAAATCACAGACAGACATTAAAGACATGAAAAATGACTGATATTTATCTTTTTTTTCCCCCTTTCACTAGTGCGGCTTCATGACAGCATATCAGAAGAAGGATTCCATTACTTAGTCTTTGACTTGTAAGTATGTGTTTTGCATACGTTTAGCATGTTGGGCATGTGGTATTCAAACTTTAGATATAAATACAAGCACACAAGATAAATGCATGGTTCTGGTACAATGAATTAGACAAATAGATCTAAACAGAGCTGGAAGGACAGAAACATTTGGTCACTTGCATGTGGAAAAATTACTGATTTGGAAGTGTTACTGTGAGAATTCCATTTTTAAACCTAGGAATAATCCACTGTCAAAGTGGATTTTAACATAAAATGTGGGTGTGTAAGTCAAAGATGCATGCTATCTGCCAAAGCTAAGCAAACATATGACTCGGAAAAAATAATTTGCTGCACCCAGTATCTGTAAAGGAAACAAAAAAACACGTGGAAGAGTAGTTTCCCTACAGAAAATCTTCATTGCTGGATTGAAAGGTAAGCCTGAGTTTCTGAGAAGGAGAGGCTCTTCAGTATTTTATTCCTTATTCACATCTTGCTGACCTATAGAATGTTTTGTCTTGGTACCATTCAGAATGTGAAATGCCCAGCACACAAAAAGGAAGTTTTTTTCTCATTTCCCATTTTGCTTCAGGAATTTCAGCTGAGTCCTTCGTGTTGTGACTGCATGCATGTGGAGCTTGTTTTGTCCAAATAAGGTTGTTCAGTGGAAGAAGGGGGGTGACAACACAAACTAGGTGCCTCAACATATGACACCAGTGTTCTTCCCTGGACCAGACAAACTGTTCCACTCGAGAAGTTACTGCTTTCTGTTCTGGGTATGGGCAAACAAGAATGGCTTGTAATTGTCTTGAAAAACTGACTTATTTAAGTAAAATTACGTATTTCAACTGCAAACTTTTTCAGGGCAGTTTATGGTTTTGACAGACAAAACCCCCAATGCCACTAAGAGCTTCCTTAGGCCCAACATAGTTTTTTTGGTTAGAATGAGAAGAGAATATTTCTCCTAGAAATGTGAAATAGCTCATTCTAAGCATACAAACTGAAATATTTGCATTCAGCGTAAGTAAGTTAGAACCTGGATCTTCCACAATCAATTGTGTACGTTCATGGTCAGGTTACATTCTGGTTTATTTTCAGATTTATTTTTTTTTTAAGATGTCTGTGAAAACATCTTCAAGTCTAGATTTCAGACTAGCAGTGCACAAATAGTAAATAGTCCGTCTGCAGTGAAGACATTCGGGGTTCAGTACTCAAATCCTAACTGGGCTCAACAGGAATTTGTATCTGATTTGTATATATCTCAGGTAAGTGCTCTGCTTGTTGGCTTGGAAATGACTCCAGGTCACGACATGCGTGCTTGTTCTCTGACATGCACTGGAGTTTGTTTTGCCTGATTTTTTTAAGGGCTACAAAGGAAGTCTTTCTGTGTAGAACTGGAATAAATCTTAATCCTGAACATTTCCAAGAAGGGCATGCAGAATTCTTAGTTTTCGGGACAATATCTCTTTTATAAACTGGTGGCATTTTCATGGCCTGCTGTTAGTCAACTTCTGCCTTAAATTGGATATATAATGCCAGCCGTATCTCAGGAGATTATGATTGCAATGTGAACAAGAAGACATTTGAACAATTTCAGAGTTGCAAATACCAGTATCTGTGTCTTCATAGTAACAGAACAAATAGAAGCCTGTGTTCTGCAATAAAAAATAATACCTAACCCAAAGATATGGTCTTGGCAGAAAACACGATTCTGCAGGAAGCATTCTGCACTGGCTGGAATTTCCTCTGTTTCCCCGTCAGTCCCATTCAGGACAAACATAGGAACAGACTCAAATGTCTGCTGTTCATCTGGAATGGTCCGCCTGGTTTTGGTTTTCATGCTCTTCAAAGAAAGAGGACTTCAGCACGCATACACAGCTTTTTGTGTTTTTATAGTGTGGTTTGGGCTTCTTGTCAAAATGAATTATTTTGCAAAAAGAAAAAATCTAAATGGCAGAGGCAGCGACTCTCCTGTTTGAGTGATAGCTGTCTTCAGAAAAGCAGCATGTTGCGTTCTTGAAGAACTTTTGCCTAATTAGTAAGGATGGCTGTTTACAGTTAATTTTTCACTCAGACTAAGAAATTACTGCCTTAATGCTCACTGATGGATCTGGATCTGTTGGAGCGAGTCCAGAGGAGGCCACAAAGATGATCTGAGGGCTGGAGCACCTCCCATGCAAGGACAAGCTGAAGAGAGTTGGGGTTGATCAGCCTAGAGAAGAGAAGTCTCCAAGGAGATCTTAGAGCAGCTTTCCAGTACTGAAAGAGACTCTGGGAAAGCTGGGGAGGGCCCCTTGGTCAGGGGGTGCAGGGACAGAAAGAAGGAGAATGGTTTTAAGCTGAAAGAGGGGAGATTTTAATTAGACCTTAGGAACAAACGTTTTCCTGTGAGGGTGGTGGAGCACTGGCACAGGTTGCCCAGAGAAGTCATGGCTGCCCCATCCCTGGAGGTGTTCAAGACCAGGTTGGATGGGGCTTTGAGCAATGTAATCGAATAGAAAATGTCCCTGCACATGGCAGAGGTTTGGAACTGGATGGGCTTTAAAGTCCCTTCCAGCCCAAACCATTCTATGATTCTAATACTATTTATAGTGAAAATTCATCTTTTAATGCCGTAACAAATATGTGGGTTAGTGGCTTGTTCAAATGCACATATAAGAGCTGTCACAGAAAAAGGTACCACGTGGTCTTCTTCAATGTGAAGGCCAAGTACATGCTTCTATTTATTTAAATAATTTTTATTCATCAGGAGCCTGACTGTGGTGTAACACTGTCACTCCACCCACACACACCACCATCATGTCATTATCTTAATTTCTTTCAGACTGTGTGGGATTCAGTACGACTGCTTTTTTATAAATCTGTTTTAGACTACATCCCACATAGAAAGTGAAGATGAAGAGTGCTTTTTGTGAATAGGAAAAAAACAATAATAATTTTAATAATCTCTTTTGAATTATTATCATAGAGATGTCTGCAGTCTGATGAAGAATCCTGTTGCTTCTGTTGTATGCCTCAGTGATAGCTGTGCTTTTGTCTAGAGGAAAAATTGCTTAACACATTCTGTTACAGGTGTGTATTTGGGTGAAGAGTTTTAGTGTCAAAATAGGAAGCTGGAATTCTTAAAGTCCACGTGGAAACTGGACATTGTGCAATGACAGACATGCTTTCTGATAAAATGCAGTGTTGAGGTCTTCCTATAAGGAGCCCTGCACATGAGAGAAATAGCTGCACAGAAGTATTGAAGCCTCTTACATTTATACACATAATATTTATCTTTGGCTGCTGACTTCCCATCTCTGGAATGTATACATGGTGGTGTCACTCTGGAGTACGGTAGTTGTTTTGCACTTCACCAGGCAAAGTAGTGATTTTCCTGTCTCATTGATGTCACTGCCAAGGTACAGTGATATCTTACTGATGTACCAATACGGCCCCTACGTATTTTAGAAAATTAACTAAGCAAACTGCTTGTGATGCTTCTCTCAAGCCAAGGACTTCTTCCTGTTCTGTTTCTCTAACTAGCTATAGTGATTTTCCAACTAATAAAATGTGCATAGTAAGGTCAGTAATGGGCTTCCTGAAGTTTCTTACTTCCCTTCTTGGTTAAGGCTGCTGTAGTTAGCATTTGTGTCTCTCTATCAGCCCATTTCAGTTGCTAAGCATGAGTGAGGTTGCCTTCAGCGTTAATGATGTTAGATGATTTCAAATCCAATCAATTCTGTCAGTATTAATTGCTGTATCTGAATGGAAACAGCTGTAGCTGTTGAAGACTCTCTTGTGCAAGTCAATGAGATTCTCTTTTTTCAGTGTCTCCCATTTTAATGCACTTAATGAGATGCAACAATTGGTACATTTAGAATCCTGGTGTTGCTGTTGAATTCCAAGTGGAGGGACTGTGCTATGCAGCAGAAACAAAAATACCAAAAAAAAAAAGCCTAATTGCAGAACAATGTTTGCCTAGGACAAGTGCCAGAACCCTCCTTTTTCACAAGCAGAAAGATCTCAGATAAATGTAAAAAGTATATGGCCACTGTGATTCTGTAAGCCTGCTTCCTCATACCTTCATTGTGAAAGCAGTTTAAGGAATCACAAATGTAAGCTGGGAGAAAACAGCACCAGGATGATCACCAGCAGAGATTTTTTTACCTAGTTTTGCTAAATTGGGAGCTTCTTTTCAATATCTTCTTATAACTGTAAATTTTCCTTACCAATTGCATACGATACATGAAGTTGAGTATTTTTATATGTGTTGTTATGAGTGTTTGCAACAAAAAATGTGGCATTTAACACTGTAAATGCAATAATTTGTTCTAGTGAGTGTACAAAGTCAGCTGAATGAGTTAAAATCTGCTTCTGAATGTACCTCTTTGGAGAGGCAAACAGAAATAGCATCCTTTGTAGGTGGAACCTTTTGGCTTGCCCCTCTCTCTGCAGTTTTTCTGAACGATGTACCTGGTGCCAGAGGACCTGGGTATGTCTACCTCGTTTGTAGTTCTTCAGTTTAAACAAACCCATGTGCTTTGTTTATTAACATTTTAGTATGTTCTCTAGAAAGTTACAAAATAGACCTTCCTAGCCCCCTATGCTTCCCTCCTTCACTATGGCCTATCTTAGAGTTATTCCTGACGGATCCTTCAGAGTGACAGAGCGTGGGAATTGTTGACTGCTGGTTCAGTTGTCAGTGAAAATCACCTGCTCTGATCTTGCTTTTATTTTTTTATCCATTTAACAACAGTTACAAATGCCAAGCAAGTGTCATCAAATAAGAATGTATATCCCTGTCTCCGTGCTTAAGAAGAACAAGTATCAGCTTGGTGTTCTTTCCCACTGAAACACGCTTTGATGACAAAAGCTTTTTCTAATTTTTTGGATTGGATCAAAAATGCGTATTTTAGGGAAGAATAAGATCAAAGGATGCTTTGGTGTTTTTCATTCATCACAGTGCGAATCATTCCTCTTTACCAGAACTGTGGTAGACAAATACACATGCAAAAAGGAGCTATCAAAGACTGTCAGAATATGCATCAATCAAACCTTTTGTATTACAGCAACCAAAGCCAATTTCTGGAAGGTAGAAGACAAAGAAAAAGAAAGAGAATAAAATGTAGGCAGGCAGATGTTTCACATCCTCCAGATTTAATTGCAGACTTTAGTACAGAATAGCATTCTGATAGCTGAAAGTGATGACTTTAAAAGTCAGTAAGGGGTAGACTCAGAAGAAGGATGGCGCAACCCAAATGTAAATGGAAACGTGAAAATAAAGTTCTTTAGCTGGCCTTCTTGAAGAGAGGACATACACCACTGGCTGAGCAGGCAATTTCTGCCGTCATCCAACGGGACTGAATGACTGGGATCTACAACAAACTGTTACTGCAGCAATTTTCAAATTAATGTTATGGATTCTGAAGTATCTTCATTTTTTTTTTTAATCCTGTTAAGCTTGATTGCATTCAATAATAATTATATTCATTGTAGTATAGATTTTTACGCATCTTAATCTTCAAGCATCTTGTAACCCACTCTAGCTTTGGGAATTTATTGAGAATATAATGTGCATGCGGTATGAAAACTCACTACATCTATAAGCAATAATGAAATACAAACATTGATCTCCCATCTAGGAATTATTTATCTTGGCTTATCAGTATGATCAAGTTTTTGGAAAGCAGGAATCAAGCTAACTTGTGCACCCTGTCTGTTGAGGCTGTATTTAGGTGCTCTGGTTGGGCTGTGCACTTGGGTGTTCCACACCATGTGCATTTTCAAGGCTTGCAGCTGTTTTCACCCATTTAGTGCAGCACCTGAAAATGTGAAGATCTGCCTTTAGCTGTACAATTATGCCAGAGTATTCCATAAGAGAAATGTTAAGAGTATAGTAGAGGAAGGGTCCTCCTGTTTCTTTGAGTCCAGTCTCTTGTTGACACCAGCAGCTAAGTTTTATGATTTTATTTAAAAGCTCATCAGCCTTCATCTTAAAAGTAGAGCACCTGTCCCAGTTGCTTTACCAAAACCTGCCTAATTACACCACTTTTATGATTGGTAGAAAACTTCTCCTGATTTTAACCTTTTATTTATCCTCAGGAACTGTATGCTTATTTGTTATTGTACCAATATTGTCCCATACAACACTCCTCTATGGAGAGCACTGTTTATGCTCTTTGTCTTCAGTGTTTATTTTCATCCCTCTTAAATTTTGTTAGGCCAAGCTAAATTGACTTTGCTTCTCTGAGAAGATAAGACAAGTAAGGGAATGGGTAGCCCAGTAGCAATTTTCTGCTGATATTGCCATTTCAATTCCTGTTTCTGAACATGAGTGAATGAAACAGTGTACAATACGAGCAGGGATTTTACTGCTGTAGATAAGGACATTGCTGTCACCCTATTTCAAATGCATTCCAGGTCTGTGGCAGCATCCTGGTGGTGACTCATTCTGGACTGTCATCTTTGGGTTGTAACAACACAGTGTTGGTTCTTTTTAACCATTTCCTACTATTAAAGTACTGGTTGTACAATGAAATCGTATGTTTGCAACCTGCACAGTTGCTTCCGTCCTCATAGATCATAGTTCTTCACTCTTACTAGTAATGCCTCTCAAATTATTTTAAGTGACACTTTCACTAAACTATTCCTACTTTCTTGACAAAGATAACTGAAAATTTTCTAGGAGAAGATTTGCCATTGAACCGATGGAGGTGTGCTGCTCCTACTGATGCTCTCTTTCCAACTCAGCCATCTTCTTTCTGGCAAAAGCAGCAAAACCAAGCCACTGGCACATGGGGACAGCTCTGGTGTGCTTTGACCCATGCTGAAAGATCCATTTCCCCTTTTAGCATTATTGCATTATCCTTTCCTACATCTGTCTTAACATTGCAATTTTGTTTATCCTGAACTTCAGCCACCATTTTCCTTGCTGGTCAGTTCCCTTTATTCTTGTAGTTCTGCTACTTACTCTTGACATCCCTAACTGATGTGTGGCATCTTGCCCAATAAGCTACTGCTCTTTGCTTTTGTTTTCCAGTTATGATTGCTTTTCCACCACATACTTTTTTATTCAAATAATTATTTGGATGAACAAACCTTCCACTTCAGTTCATTCACCTAGCCGGTCTAGACCTCTTGCGTTTCTGTTCAGTTGTTCCTCTCTGACTTCTCCCTGTAAAGTTAATTTAAGGTGCAAATTTTCACTTCTGAAATCTCCTTTCACATCTTGCTTTTCCTAACAGAGTCACTGGAGGTGAATTGTTTGAAGATATAGTTGCAAGAGAATATTATAGTGAAGCAGATGCCAGGTAAGTCGTTTGATTTTCTAATGTTGCTTTTCGTAATTCTAGGATAGTTACCTAAATGTCTCATGGTGTTTGGCATCACTTTCACTAGCAACATCTATGAGACTCTAGGATTTCTGCTAGAGCTCTCTTAGACCTGGAAGAGCACAGTTTGGCGTTTTGAGCTTGTGATTGTGTGGTGGAGGACTTGTATGAAGGCCTAATGGCTGATGATCTGAAAAAGCCACAATTGGATCTCAGTTTGTTAAAATCTTTGGAAACTTGTGAAGCTGTTAAAATCTAACCCAGTTTTCTTCTCTGCAAATTGGATGTAACATTTCAGCTATCTCATCTAGGGACTCTTACGCTTGCTTATCAAAGTTTGAAATAGATGTTTGTCTTGAAAGAATTTTTACATTAAATGCAATTTTTGTTCTTAGTGCAGAACTACTAATTTCCTTTTCATATTTCAACATTTTTGTTGTTTTTCATCAATAAGAAATTATACTGCACATCTCATAGTCTGAGCTCAAATTTGAAATCTCTAGCAATTTTCTGCAAGTACTAATTGAGAATCTTGAAGAATAAATTGATAATTACAATAATTTGCATGCTGACAGAAAGTATCAGGGCCATTTTTCCATCTCAGAATTTGTTTGCCCTCATATAATAATAAATCTTAAATATATTCTCATATAATTATGATTTTTAAACGTTTTGGTCAGTTACTTTGAAGGAGATATGCTCTACCATTACAGTTTCCCTGAAAATTTATCTCAAAGAAAACTGAAAGAATCCTTGTGGTTTTGTGTGTTCATAATCACACACCACCATCGATACATATTCAGTACATGTAATTTTCAGTTATTCCTTTTCATTTGGAATTAATTGGCAGACATCTGGAAAGCATTGTGTCCCTGTCCGTAACAACAGTGGTAGGATTATAACTAACAAGAAGTTACTCTGAGTATTAGGAAGCTTCCAGTATTTATTTCTCCTACTAATTTATGTAGAAGTAGTAGAAACATCCTTCAAATGTGGAACACCACATAGCAAACCATAGTGTAGAAGAGAAAACAAAGTAAGCAATTTAGGTGGGGTGGAAGGAAACGAGCTATGTTTAAAAAAAGGTTGAATAATTTTTTTGCCTGCTGTTTTTCAAGGAAAATTTCTAATATTGATGCCAAAGACCAGCATATGGTGTCATTGTGTGTTTTTAAGATATTTGTGATTTAACAGGAAAAATTGTGATGATTCTGTTTCTGTCTTACAATTATGACATCTTGGAAGAGGCTGTGCATGTATATATAGAGCATATATATATATGCATTTTACATATTCAGTAAAAACTTGACCAAATAAGTGAAATATCTAGTTATCTTATCATACATCTCTGTTTTTATATATTTTTTTATATATTCATAAGTGTGTGTATATATATCTATATATATAGTGTGTGTGCGTGTCTGTATCCCTTTAGAAATAGTTAATGGCCCTTGTAGCTGCACATGGTAGGACTGTGAATACTGGTCTGTTCCTGCAAGCCCTTACTCAGGCCAGTAGTTGTTACTCCAACAAGCAGTCCCAGTGAGTTGTGAACTACTTGCCTAAGAAAGGGCTTTCAGGCTTGGGCTCCAGTTACTGATTTATGACCATTCCTTCTGAATTCCATGGTCAAAACATTTTGGATGAGCAGTATCAAATCCTTCGGCTTTGACTACTCTGTATTACGTAGAACCACTGACTTCTGGCACAAGGATGTCTTTAAAAAAAGAGTTCATAAGCTCCTGTGGTGCAGAAAAGCATCTGACAAAGTTCCAGTGCTCTAAAAGATGAATTCTTTACTCGTGCTTTTTGGCATCATAGGCTGGCCAAAACTTGCAAACCTGGGCATGGAAAAATAGCTGCTAATGAAATTATTGAAAGCACCAAACTAAAACATTTGTCTACATTTTTTAATGTAGATTTCCATTCCATGAGTGACTCCTAATGAAACCAGTTCTTGATGATATTTTCAATGAAAACGCATGCCACCTTTTTGAATGACTCAGCTTTATTCTAGTAACAGTTTTTAAGAAGCCATTGCATTCAAAATAAGAAATGTTTTGCTTTTCCTTAGTTTTTGACTTCTGTTTCATTTTTCTGTATATCACTTCATTTCTGAACGTTTTCTTGTTTCAGCACTTGTTGTAATGTTAGCGTCACTGTAAAAGTTTCAAAAACCCAAAACATATGATGACTTGTTTTATTACCTCCACTTTGTTTTCCCCTGTGGCAGTTTCTGGAAACTGGAAAAAGCTTCCATACTGCTGAATGAAAATACAGTCTAATGATTCTGTCCTGTAGGTGTCATATGTTCCCTGTTAAATGTCTTTTTTTGGTTTTGGTCTTAGGGTGTTTTTTGTTTGCTTTGGGTTTTGGATGTGTTAGAGCTGGAAACCTCTCAATATTCCACATTGTTTGTTCCAGTTCAATGTGCAATCGAGACTTGTCAGGAGGTGTAAAATCGGTTTTGTTCTTTGTATTTTTTAAGTTTTATTTTCTTTTGTATTTAATGTGATTATGTGCCTTTAAAATGTTTTCCCTTCCATTCTGCCCTTGTATCTTTGCAGTCATTGTATACAGCAGATTCTAGAAAGTGTTAATCATTGTCATCTAAATGGCATAGTTCACAGAGACCTGAAGGTCAGTATCTGGTGCCCATCAATTGGATATAAGAGTTTGGGTTTTTTTTTTCCGCTGGGTACGGGCAGTGGGTGGGTTGTCTGCAATGTTCCCTTACCGGTGTTCCTACTCACCCTTAAAACAAGTAGCCAAACAAATAATGCATGATGCCTCTTTCCAGTTTGCAAGTCTACAGGCCTAATATACATCATGGCAAAAGGGGGAATGGTTGCCAAAAACCCTGTCTGCTTCCAAGGCGCTGGATTTATCCCATGCTGTTGACTGTGTCTGGTGTTCTGTTGAGGGTGTTTGTGTATTGCTGTGTACGCCTATGGAGGTGGACTTTGGCTGTGATGTATGTCAGCTTGCAGATGTAAACGTCACTTCTGTTCTGAGACCCTGGGTTGCAGTAGCAGAACAGCCAGTCGCACACTGCTGCTTTAGAGTATGACGAACCCTCAGGCAAGTGACACTAATTGCTGACTAAAGTTAATTATTTACGTAAAACGCCTCGCTTGGAGGGCATTTTTTGCTACCTCACTGGCCACTAATTTCTAATGCCTCTGAGAGAGCTCTCAGTAAGGAAAGGAGGATAAAGTAGGATGCCAAATGTTTAACACGACCTCATCAATGAATCATTGGCAAAGTTTGCACACCTTCCTGACAATTTTTCATTTCAAAATTGTCATTAAAAAAAAGCTAAATTCAAACCAAACGCAAGCAGCTGCCCCGAAGCACATCTCCGAGGGTGGCCCTTGCCGGGTCCCTGAGGCTGTCGTGCTCTGAGCGGTGCGGGGCAGGGAGCGGGGAGCGTGGCGCCCAACCTGGCCCCGCCACCAGCCCCGTGCCCACCGCGGGCGTGTGGGTGACAAGCACACGCTGGGAACTAACCCGCAGCCCTGGTGTTTGCATGCAGTCATTGCATTCAGCAGATCCTGGAGGCTGTGCTGCACTGCCATCAGATGGGTGTAGTCCATCGTGACCTCAAGGTGAGTGCTGCTGCCCCGCCGAGCCCTCCCTGCCGGAGTCACGCATGCCGCAGCGGAGAGCAGCCAGCCCAGGCCAAACACAGCTGTGATCAGTGGACATGTAAATGGCTTGCTTGTCTTTCCCCCCGCCCCTTTATTTTTTTTACTTCACTTCACCTATGCACAAGAATGAACCGCTAGCATTTCCTGGAGAAAATCTGTTCCAGGCTTGCCAATTCTTAGCTTTCCAGAGCCTACTGGCACCTGTGGTCAGTACGGAGGGGAACAGGAGTTGCTTTTCAAGCATTTGGTGTGTTTGCTGAATACATGATCTTCCTCTCTGACATCCGGAGCGTTTGGGGTATGATGTGGGGGGAAATTTCCATCTCTCATCGGCATAACTTGGAGTGCTTCTGCAAAGCACACTAATGGTTGCATGTCACGCATTTTAGTGCCAAAAGGCCAGCTGCTATGAGATTGCTGGCACAAAGATCTCTCTCTCCTCCAAATGATGATTCGGCTACAAAACATCTTTGTAAAGTAGGATTTTCTAGTGTTCTCACCATGATCACCTGAGAAGATGAGTTCCTTCCGGACAAACCATAGTGCTGGCACAGAAGCTTCAGAAAGAAAACTCCTGCACTGAGACGAGCGTTATCTCTTTCTTAGCCATGTACATATCCAACTGACTGGAGACGTCTGCTGCAAAAATGCTGTCTGCATTTAAAGTACGTTGACATGGAAAGAGACAAGTAGAGATCATTGGGAAGTTTAGAGAGAGAAGTGTCTCAAAGCTGGTAGTAAATTATCCTTGTGAGTAAGGGAGAGGACTTAGTTTGGGCACTCGGGCTTCAAGATCCTCAAGTAAAAGGTGATTGTTTATTTGGAAATCAAATGGAAGCGCACTGTCTGAAATATCAGATCCTTTTCAAAGGCAAAGAAAAACTGGCATAGGGCTAAGGCAGTGAAACATGCTAATTCCTGCTGGCACTGCTGCTTTGTCTCTTGTTTTCCTTTCTGAATGAGTTATGGGGAGCAAGAATTTCCTCCCAGGATAGGAGTTTTCTAGTGATTATCATTAGTAATAATGTTGGAGTCAAAACACCATCATCTTTCTTGCCATCCTTCTCTCCCATATAAACAACTGTTACAGTCGTTGTCTCACTTTATAAAGTCTCTGTTGTTGTCCTGTAGGAACATAAAGGGTTACATTCTGAGAGCTTGGAGCACATGATGGATTTCAGAGACACACACAAAATTCTCTACCTGTTTTGCACTCGTGGATTTTCCCGTGTCACAGTTGTGCAGGAGACTGACAAGTCTCTATCCAATCCATAAATCTTGAGTGGCAGCTGGATAACATGGAACATGTTTCAATGAAAGGATGTCAATTATGTCCAGCTGTTCCAGCGATTCCTCTCCTCACTGTACATGCAGTACTCTGCTTGTAGCACGAAAAGGAATTGAAAAAAGGGATTGAAGCCTTGCAAGCTGACAGAATAAGGAATCCTTTCCAGTGCTTTTCATACATTCATGCAAAATAATGCACTAAATCCAGCTGTTTCCTGCTCCAAACCATGTGTGGATTTCTTGCTCTGGCAAATCCAGGATGAATTGTGAAAACAGAGTGAGAAAAAAGGTTGCTGCCAAGCCTTAGTACCCATTTTTGCTTCTGAAAGTGAAAACTGCAGGAAGCAGAAAACCATCCTTCTTCAGTTCCTACTTTATGGCAAAAGAGTGAAATGAAAGCCCATGGTGAAATCCTAGCAGAACTCTCTGTACCCAGAAGAGGCCCAGGCACAAGACCAGAGCTACGAGATGTCCAGAAGATGGTTGTGGCCTGGCATGGATCCTTCAACTGCAAAACTTAGTGGATTTTTTTTTCCATAGCTCAGACTACAGTTTGATTGCAAGGTGGGGCTAGAGAGAGCAACAAGAGACGGAGATATTGAACAATCTCATTTTATTTAACTTCACTTCTAGCGTAATTTAGTAGCAAACAGAGAGGATCTTTTTCAGCCTCTTATGACTTGCAGAAGTGCTTGTTGCTGCTCTGTTTGTAATCTTTGATGTAAGTCAGAATGGTGGTGGATTGTAGATCCAGAAAAAATTAACCTGTCTTTAACAGCTGATAAAAAGTGCACTTACATGTAGGAATTCCAGTTCTTGGCAACCAGGAGCATTGCTGCTTTTGTGAAACTCTGTGCTTATGAATCTCTTGCATTCCCCCCAGAAAGTGGATGCTCTAGTTATACTCAAGGAAAAATACACAGAGGCCTAAGTACTTGATCTCCAAGAATTAAAGACCTTCGGAAATATAAGGCATAAATCACATTAATGTATTTGTAGTTAATTTTAGTATTTAACACTGCCATGCCACATGCTTGACTGCAGCCAGTCTGCAGGCACACAAGGTGACACTATTGAATCCAACGTACGAGTCCTGAGTGGCCCACGCTGGCCTGTTAATGTTTTCCTAGTAATTGCAGTCATTCTAAGTTAATGCCTGATAATTATGCCTCTCGTCATCCTGGACTGACAGCTGCGTGGTGTTTAAGCACACAGTCCCACACAACGTCGCCTAAACAGCTGTTGTCTTTGGCATAGGAGTAAATCAGGAAATCCACTTCAGCTTCTATCGAAACACACTCACCTCTGACAACAGCATTTCTGCAAAGCACTTGGATTGGCAGAGTGATGGAATTAACTAATAATCCCAAGGGGAAAAAAAAAATCCAGCAGGAGAAACCAGGAAGCTACTGTTTTGAATGGAATCACATGTTGCAAAGTGGTATGTGTTTGGTAGATCAATGCTTTTGTTTCAACCACAAGGGTGAAGCATCTCGCTGCCTTTGGCTTGCTGAAGGTCACAACCAAATCATTGATCGCTTTAAGAGGTTTTCGTAGGAAGTGCATTCCAGGAAGTCATTACTGTGAACTTCTCTCACTCCAACAGGCACCCTTCAAGATCTGTGTGACCATATGTTGTAGTTAATTAAACAATAAGCATTGCTTAAATCAGTGTTGATGAACGGGGAGATGAGTCCTCGAATCTTCAGTCAGTATTTGATATAATGTAATCTAAGTGGTTACTGATCATTTAAGTGAATATAAGGATTATATTTTATTCTAAGAGACCTTAATCTCAAGTTTTAAAAATGTGGAAATAGAAGATTACTCAAGTAACTCTTGATAAAAGTTTTTTAATGCTCTCTTTCCCATGACATAGCAGCAAAGGGATGAGTGAGAAAATAACATTTTTAAACTGCTGAAAATATGTTTCTGTACAGTTTGATGAGAGGAGGAAAAACACCTTTAGTGTAAAGGGTTTGTCAGGGCCAGTTGTGTTGTTAATTAATAGGAGTATCATAGTGGTTGACGTCTTAATTAGGCTCAAGCATATTTTGCTGGATACTTGACAACTGTATTAAAGACGGCCTTTGCTGAAAGAAGCTTATGATCTTAATTGTTTCCAGGCTCAGTACCTGCATGGGATTAACTGTAATCACTTAAATAGTCCCTTGGAAACCTATCTGATTGCTGCTGGGTTTCAAATGAAATATGAGTTTAAGAGTTTGCAGGATTGACTCCCCAGTGCCAGACTGGATGCAGTGAATTCCCCTGTGATAGCTTACTACTAAAACTGCTTCCAGAAGAGTCACAGCAATACCCTTGGAAGTGAGATTTTGTTATTATGTAAATGTATTGTTATGTATAAAAAAAACTTTTTGTTTTAAATAATGGAGCTAGAAAAGGAAGAAATGGCAGAAAATGGCTATAGAAGTTACAGTTCTCTGAAATGATCTGTTGAGTTCTACAGTATTTTGTGAGTGTTTTTTTTAAAAAAAAAGTTAAAGTTAATAGAATAAAGTTTATCTTTGGACAGTTTGCCTTTGTATTTGCTAAACGGTGTCAAAAGGCTTCATTGTGAGGGGTAGAATAAACACCATTGTTACGTTCAAATCCTTTAATTGTGTGGGTGAACTGTAGCATTTTATTTCAGATGTGACCAATGTACCCTAAAAAAAAGCAAAGTGGGAACTTTTGCAAATTTATATTGTTATTTGTAATAGATTCTCTGCAAGTACAACCATGGGTATGCTGGTTCTGCTGGAAGTTTTGCAATGTAAATACACCTGCCCTTGAAATACAATACGACTATTACTGTTAAGCTGTCAGGCAAAACATACTTATGTTTGACAGTTAAGGATGCCTAATCCCTCACACTGCCTAGGTTAGACAGGTAGTCAAAGAATACCTGTCTTTTGGGGCGGTTGTGCAGCATTTTTCTAGTATTGAGGTTTTAGGAGTCTCTGAATTGTCCTGTCACACAAATGGGTGTCGCAGTTCCGGCCATTCCGACCGATCTCTAGTAGATCTGCACACTGTCCTTAGTAGTGTTGTCATGGGACCATCAAGGCTGCTTACAGGCCTGGTGGTTCTTCCAAGTAGGAATGGAAGGTGCAGTTTTTGCAGTTTCATGGAGAAAATACATGGGGTTTTTGTCTTTTTCATTCCTCTAAGTATTTATTGCTTTCCAGACTACAATAACTAAAAAAAAAAAAAAAGGCCACCTGCCTAAAATATGTTTACTTATCTCTTCATCTCAATTTTTTCTCTCTCTGAATAAAGCCTGAGAACTTACTTTTAGCTAGCAAATCCAAGGGAGCAGCAGTAAAACTGGCAGACTTTGGATTGGCTATAGAAGTCCAAGGAGAACAGCAGGCTTGGTTTGGTAAGTAAATTTGTTTTTCTATTTCCTCACCATTTATTCAGTGTAGCCGCAAAGCCTCCCAAACCACTCAGCTCTCCCCACAGTGTGAAACATGCAGCTTTGTGACTACTTGATGCATAGCTTTAAGGGGTATTTTATTCATAGTTCAGTCTCTACACCTGAGTACGCTTTAGAGTTTTTTTCTGCAGGAAGAATGTTGCCTGTAATTCTCACTAAAATAAAAAGAGCTTGGCAGCAGACCTTATTTGTTTAAAAAGAAGTCAAAACCAAGAAAAAAAACAGCTAACAAAAATCCCCCTACACTTCAAAAAGGGACCGGTGGTTTCATTTCCAAAGCTCAGTAGGCAAGAAGTGGCTCTGCCTCCTAGCCTCCTCCTCACTAGCAAAGGTAAATCCCCTTACCAGACTACACAAAATACATGGGCAAAAGTTTGTTCTGTTGGCACAGCTGTGTTCATACTGGGAATTTTGCCAGCACAATAGTAGTGGTACAGGGTAGGATGGAGGGAGAGGATTTATAAATTCATGCCTCTAATAAAAATAGCTTTACGAATGTCCCTTTTGTATGTAGTCTTGTCATTGACATTTTTTGACCCTGAAGCTTAGGATTCCCGATGACTGGCTTGTCCTAGCTTTTGTCAGCCTGTACATTGACTGAGATGCACACAAGCCCCTTCTCCCCGGCTTTCCACTGTGTATCTAGAGGAAGGAAGTGCAGATACAGAGCCTGGGAGGCACATGGGTAGTTTTCATTCAGGTGCTCAGGTGGCTGAGGAGTAAGACTGCAGGTTGATGGTGGTAAGCATACCTGCCCAGTCATCAAAGCATTTTGTCTGAAGAATTGTCTATTAACTGGTAATACCTGATAATTAAGCATTTTGGAATGTGACTTGAATGGGAAGAAAATGGGGTTTGAGTACTTGAGGCTACAGACAGTCATTCACATCCAGATCTTGCTGTGTCAGTACAAACTACCTGTCCCAGCTCTTTATATTGCTGTCCTAGAGGTGACTGCCCCTTCACACCTGCAGGTAAAACTGGTCATGAAACTGTTCATTGTCCCACTGAGGTCAAAATAATCTGGGTTATAAAAAATATACAATCATTAATATATAAGCAACTCACATAGTACATCATGGAAGAACATACACCTGTGGTAGAGGATGATTAAAAGCATCTGCAGCTTCGCACAATAGTCAGGAAAGGATTGTCTCTCCATAACTTACAAACATCTTCTAAATTGAGACTAGAGTTTCTCAGCCACTTTAGTGATTTTAGAAACATTATCTTCATAATGGATTGAGAGCAGCCCTGGGAAGAAGGGCTTTTGGATGCTGGTGGATGAGAAGCTCCACGTGAGCCTGCAGCGTGCACTTGCAGCCCATAAAGCCAACCATATCCTGGGCTGCATCAAAAGAAATGTGACCAGAAGGTCAAAGGAGAGGATTCTCCCTCTCTGCTCTGTTCTCATGAGACCTCACCTGGAGTCCTGCATTCAGTTCTGGAAGAACATGGATCTGTTCAGACAAGTCCAGAGGAGGGCAACAGAAGTGATGGAGAGAGCTGGAGCTCCTCCCATATAAGGACCAGGCTGAGAGAGTTGAGATTGTTCAGCCCGGAGAAGAGAATGCTCCGGGGAAGTCTTAGAACAGTCTTCCTGTCCTGAAAGGGGCTCCAGGAGAGCTGAGAAGGGACTTTTGACAGGGGTGTGTAGTGACAGGACAAGGGATAATGGCTTTAAAATGACAAAGCGGTGATGTAGATGCGGTCTTAGGAAGAAGTGTTTTCGTTTGAGGGTGGTGAGGCACAGGCACAGGTTGCCCAGAGAAGTGGTGGCTGCCCTGGAGGTGTTCAAGGCCAGGCTGGATGGGGCTTTGAGCACCCTGATCCAGTGGAGGTGACCCTGCACATGGCAGGGGATTGGAACTGGATGGGCTCTAAGGTCCCTTCCAACCCAAACCATACTCTTCATCTGGAAGGGATCAAGAGTGTGCTCAGTTAGTGGTGAAGGTGACAAAGAGGTATAGGTATGTGGAAGCAAACTCTCTATGTGTATGTGACCACCAAAAGAGAGAACATTCTGTGCTTCAGACCTGCTCATGAAATGTGGAAAGGGAGGGTTTCTGCCCTCCTGAATGTGGCAATTGGCAGTGTGAATTCAGAATTGATGCCTGGAATGTATCTTAGGTTTTCTGTAAATGCTCCACTTTAGGTTATGAGAAGAGGATGGGGGAAGTGAGTTAGATATTATGCACTTCTCTCCAGTTCCACAGAAGTATTCTTTTTTTTGTTAACTTAAAAAAAAAAAAAGGCTACTTGCAGTTGTTTCTTACAGTTAGCCAGATGCTCAAAGGAAATTGGTGAAAAAAGTTAATGTTAATACCAGTCATTTTAAATAATAGAAAATATACAACCATGACAACATCTGTCTCACAGGCCACGTTCTTGGAACAGATGTGAAGCACAGGACAAAGTTCATTGTAAATCCCAAGAAGAAAAAATACAGAATAAAATATTTATAGCAGCTACCTATTCTCTCTCACAGCAGCCAGAAAGTGCAGTTTAAAATTAAACAAAGTGATTGTGAGCTTACTGTCAAAGCTCAGAATAAAAGCACAAAGGATTTTGTGCAGGCAGTGTGATGAGAGATTTAAATGTTTGAAATCTAGGCTATAACTATGTGTGGATGCACAGGCAGTACCGCTGGACATATGTTGGTAGCTTTATAAGCTAGCCTGTTGTTTTAAATCCCAGCCTTTGTATAAATGGATTTCGATAATCCAC
Source organism: Dromococcyx pavoninus (assembly GCA_033558185.1). Classification (NCBI taxonomy): domain Eukaryota; kingdom Metazoa; phylum Chordata; class Aves; order Cuculiformes; family Neomorphidae; genus Dromococcyx; species Dromococcyx pavoninus. The sequence goes on along the minus strand of JAUMJL010001158.1, from coordinate 447,102 downwards.
AAAAGACAGAGGAGATTGCTCTTGCACATTAACAAATCAACCAGAACAAAAGGAGTGGAATAGAAATAAGATAAAACACAGATGATTTGTTATGGTAACAAAAACATCAGGTAAACAGGAGGCATTCCAAAAAAAATCAGCAGAATGACTTGACTGCAGGGATATTTTCTCTAGGAAATACATCTGTCTGGATGCAGATGAGGCACAGGAGGTTGTAAAATCTTGCTTAGGTTTTGATCCTTTTGTTCTTGTGAAGCACTTGGTTTGGACTCATAGCATTGTGATGACTGCCGTGCTGAACTTGGTAGAAAGGAGACTGCACAGAATGTCTTCAGAATATGTATGTTAGGAAGAGGTGAGCTGGCAGCAAGGCAGCAGGAAGAAAGGAGTCAAATGTAGCTATTTTTTTTAATTTGTGGTATTTGATAAGAGTAGTGGGTTCTGTATCGTTTACAGATGTTCCTCTGCAGAATCTTTCCCAATGGTCTGAGTGCCTTCCTTCATCTTTATGGCTGCTTTAACAGGGCAAACCCCAAACTCCAGTGTGCTTGGTGGTTTGAACTTTTTCTTGCTTCTATCCAGAAGATTTCTCTGCTTTCCACTGGATTCTGCAGCCTTTAGAGACTCATGGTGTGCTCTGATTCTAATTATAGCTCTATATCTGTATGGTTTTCTCTTTTTTTTGCCTTTTTTCCCCTCTTTTTGGGTGTAGTCCTCTGGTGCGATGGACAATTTTCTTCTTAAACCATGGCTGTGCCTCAGCAGGAAACTGGCTGGACCTCTGTGTATTTGGATACAAGGGAACGCTTTCCTGGTTTGCATGTTTGTAAAACAAACCTGTTCCTTGCCTGTTCATAGAAAGTGTCCCGGGTTTTATTTGGAACACCCAGGCCAGGCAAGTTCTGCTGACTCACCGTGGCAGGTGACTCATTGCCCTGGGCTGAAGTCAGTGGAAGGACTGCAGTTAACTCACAGTGAGCTAGATTTAGTCCTGGTCACATCTCATCTTAAATTAAATCCAGCCCTGCAACTAGGACTAAAATGTGCACCACTTAAGTCATTTGGTTATGAATTAGTTGGCCAGTTGCATTAAATTTAGGTTGTATGCAGCTGGTGTTTGGGATCCCACGGTGGGAGGAGGAGGCTGCTGTCCTGTGCTTATTCTCAGCTGCCTTATCTTGCCCCCTGCTGCCACCTTTTCCCTGTCTTCTCAGGAGACTGCTCCTTCTTGAGTCAAAGTGAGGTACCTTAGCAAAGATGTGCATCTTACTCTGCTTAAGCTAATGCGGTTCATTCTGCCTTGTTATTTTGAAATCCTTGCATGAATTGTGCTGAGAAGATTCTGAATCTGTCAGGGACATGATGGAAGCACAGGGCAGAACTCAGAGCAGTAATCTCTTCTGCTGTGTGTTTAAGGTGCACCTTTCTGCATTAATTTAAGTTTATGTTGTGGGATTATAGTTAACCTTCAGTCCACGTTTGACTAGACTCATGCTCACAATTTATGAAGTTAAGTATATATGTAATCTTGGCATAAGAAGGTTTTGAGACTGTAAGCTGTTTAGGCTGAGTAAGGTGCCATCTCATGCAGCCATGCACCACTGAATTCTACAAAGCACTGCACTTGTCTTGGACCTCTGGATGCTTATTTAAATCATATAATCATTAAAGCTGGAAAAGACCTCTAAGCTCATCCAGTCCAACCGTCAGCCCAGCCCCACCGTGCCTGCTAAACCATGTCCCAGAGTGTCACGTCTACACGTTTTTTGAACACCTCCAGGGAAGGAGTCTCCAGCACTGCCCTGGGTAGCGCATCATACAATGATCGGAGTACAAGGTGATGCAGTGTTTTCTAGACACTCTACAGTCACAGTTTCCAAGTTGTTTTAAAGTAATCACTACTACTAGCAATATTTTTCTGAAAAGTATGCACTTATATTGTGATCCCTCTCACCAGTTACAGAATTACCTGATAAATAACAGTTAACAATTTTAATATGTTTTTTCTTTTTCACTTAAATGATGACTGTGTACTCCTCTGTGTTTGCTGCTTTAAACAACTTCAGAATATGTACTAAAACTATTCCAATTATTTCTATTTAGACCCGTTCTCTATTTTCATCAAGAGATAGTTAGCCAAGTACTATATTTATTTTTGCTTTAAAGTTTATTTTCAAGTGATGCAAAGTAATGTTAATGGAGCTCTGGTAAATTTGAAATGTGAGACAACTTCACATTTAAAATGAAGAAAAATACTAATGCAGAGCACCACAGCCAAGAAGAGATACAAAGCATCACTCTGTTTGCAGCTGCTTGACATATATGTTTTTCAGCTTCTCCAAGAAGCTTAGGATGTGTTTCCTGTTTGATAGTACTCTTTAGGTATTCATAGCTCTCATATCAGGAGAATGGAAAAAAAAAAAAGCTTATTTTTCATGAAAACATGTGTTCCTTCATTTCCTCTTCCCACTCTGAAATGATTGCCAGCTCAGGGCAAAGGCTTCCTTCTTCTGTAGCTGCACCCTTTATGCATTATCACTATCTCTCAGAAGTTTTGTGGTATTTCAGAAATGATGTGTGGTCCTTCATGAAAACCACCAAATTCTCACCTTTCGTGAATTCCCCAGCATTTTTTTTAGGCAAAAATGCTTCAAATAACGACATACTAACTGAAGTGGTACAGAATGTTATTGGTCATTAAGTTTTCATCATTTACAGTGTCCTAAGAAAAGTTTACATTCATGCTTAGATTTAGCATTTCTCTGAAGAGGAAGCGGCACTGCTGGTAATGAATAAAAAATGAAAAATGTATGAATTTTAAAGGCTAGATTACTTCAGAGATGCCTTTTGTAAACTACTGTAAGGAGGTTTCCAGAAGTGGAATGACTTCATGGAAACAAATTTTGCAGTAGAAAGATCATATTAGAAGTAGCTATGTGAAATACAAACAGCAGAGGCTGTAAGAAGGCTGAGCCCTACATTGTTCATTTTCACACTAAGTAATAGTGGTCTGGACTTTCTTTCTTTCCGTTCTCTGAAAGAAAGGTTCACTACTCTGCTCACAATTTTTTCTACCTTAACCCTGAGCCAAATATATTTGCACCTCACTCCTGGATACCTCACTACCACTTACAGTAATGCAGAAGTCATGAAAGAAATTGCATCACCTGTCTTATAATCCTGGAAACCTTCTCTTTTTGCGCTGCCACCAGAGCTTTGACACCAATTTTAACCTAGAGTGCTGGTTTCAGTTGGTAATGAGGCGGCTCTTTGCCGTCCCCTCCACTCAATCAGACGTGGTGGCAGAAAGGGATGTGCCAAGCCTGCATAAGTGTTCCCATTATCATTACTTCTAGATGATTCACTATAAAAAGAAGGGTTCAAAATGATGTGGTTGGTGGTTGATGGCTTGGGAGATAAGGGGCTGAGATGAGGGATCACTTGATTTTTGCTGAGCACGTACAGCTTTTGAGAACAGTTGCTTTGCCTTTTGACAGGCTTTGCTGGTACTCCAGGATACCTTTCTCCAGAGGTGTTACGAAAAGATCCTTATGGAAAACCTGTGGATATGTGGGCGTGTGGTAAGAAGTAATTCTGAAAGACAATGTTCAGTCCACCGTAAAGTATTTTGAATGCGAGAGATGATGTCTAGAATACATTATAGTCTGCATCAGATAACATGTATTTAGTCAAATTCAATATTAATTTTTGAAAGAGGTCGTCAAATTTTTTTGTTCTTCTATGAGCTTCTTTTTTTTTCTTTTTAAATATTTGTGAAGGTGTATAATGATTGCGTTCTTGACTACGTCTGCGCAACACACTCTAACAGAGTGCTAAAAGGAAAGCTGCAGGTTCATGATGCCTGACTAGTTAGAAACAGTTCATATATTGAGCTGGGCTTTAGATTTGGTTCACAAGCAGCCCAAAATCTGATCTGACCAGTATACTGACACTGCAGTTTTAGACTGTGAAACTAAGTGTTTCAGGGACTAGAGTAGACTGGAGTACAGAGCAGTTACTTCACCCTCCGGTTCTTGAAACAAGGTACTGATAAGTGGCAGCTTCCTACCTGAGAGCAAATGGTGGTTTTCTTATTTTCCTTGTACCCACGCTTATTTGGTTGTATTGATGAAAGCACTGTCCTTTAGTCATAGTGAATCATCTTAAGACCAGCAGATAAGACTAGAGGTAAAAAATGCATTTTCTTAGAACATCCGTGATCATTGAAAATTATTTCTCCAGCTAGCGAGACCTTTTCAGTGTTCCTGATCTGGAGTTGTGTCAGATACCCATTATTGCCCACACTGTGCATAGGAGATTATCTTATGAATCCTACATTTACTATTTTCTCTGGTATGAACAGGCAGTATTTTTCAGTAGCTGGGATAGTACTGTGGAGCCTGGTTGTAAGGTTGCTTTACCTAGTTGCAAGGTGCAAAATGCGTTTCTGGTGTATGATTTTTGGAATCCCTTAATACTACTGTGACTTTCCTGCAGGTGTCATTCTGTATATCCTCCTGGTGGGATATCCTCCTTTCTGGGACGAAGACCAGCACAGGCTGTACCAGCAGATCAAGGCTGGTGCTTATGATGTACGTACCATATTCTGTGTATTCAGTTACTTATAAACGTATCTTTAAATAGGAGTTTTCTAGTGTGAAAAGTTAAATTAGAATTACTTCCTGATTCTTTTTTTAATTGGTTATCATTATGAGCCGCTCAGTATAGTAAATGTCGCTTTGGTAGCATGAACCTTATTAGGATGAGGAATCCTATGTTAATTTAAACATAATTTCCCTGTGGCTTGGAGCTTTCACTCTCTGGTCCTTGTGTAAGTCATGCAAGCTTATGTTATCCTGACAAAGCTGTTGAGAGCTCTGTGAACTCCCAAGGGCCTGTGTTTTTACTTGTGGTTTCTCACTTCAACCAGTATTTGTTCTAAATTATTTTTAAAAAGCATCAGTGGGGAATTTTCATCCTAGAGGGCAAGAAATGTGGAAGTGCAGAGACTGAACTCTGCACCTGCATTGCATGTGCATGGCACATACTTGTGACACACCTAGATTATATCAAATTCCTATTGTCGAAGAATAAATAGTTTTAATAGTGGAAACACAAAATCCTCAAGGTTAAAAGTTCTGTTCACAAAAGCAGTTTAATCCACTTGCATTTGAGCGGACACTTTGAGTGCATGGATGCGTATTTTGCTGAGCAAGGAGGTGTTAAAGTCAGAACTAGTTACATATTTGTACTATAGCTATACAGTTAGCAATATGATTTACATTGAAAGAAAACAAACAAGGAGTTTAAATAATAATGCTTAATGGTTTTGTCTTTATTAAAAGAGAAACTAGGACTGTTTTAAGTGTTTTGTGACCCCATGCATCTGTGTGACCCCATGCAATGACTGGGATTTGTTGTTATTTTATGGTATGAATTTCAATTGGCATCATGTTATTGTAAATATAGAAATGCTGTGCATTTGAACCAAATAAATGAAAGGTGAAAATAGTAGAGGAGAAAAACATTATTTATAATACTGGATAATTAAAACTTTTCTAATTGTGGCAAACTGCATTTTCCCTTTTAAAACTGGTTAGTTGTGCTAACAACTGTAACATTCTGTAATGTTACAGAAACAGTGTCAGTAAAAATCATTAGGTAAAATTGTGCAAAGATTGTACAAGATATTATACACACATGAATTTTCTTTTTAAGTTTCCCTCACCAGAATGGGATACAGTGACCCCTGAAGCAAAAGACCTTATCAATAAAATGCTTACTATCAACCCAGCAAAGCGTATCACAGCATCAGAAGCACTAAAGCATCCATGGATCTGCGTAAGTAATTTTCAAAGGTTTAACAGGATATTTTGGCAGACAAATCAGCTTATGGTTTACTTCAGTTCATAGTGAAGGTGAGGATAATTTTTGTCCTTACTCATACAGCTATGTAAGTAGAGTAGCGTAGAACTGTAACTATGCAGGTGCAGTCAATAGTGTTGTATATTGAGGTCTCACCCTGGGATAAGGTTTCTACAGAAATGAACTCCTTTGCCTTGCCTTTATGGTGCAGAAGTTCACTGCCAAATTAGACCATTATTTTAAATTCTCAGAGAAAAAAGATGTGCAAGCAAGTAACGGAATTATTCATTTCCCTGTAACTGTTATGATAATCATGAAATGTAAAGGCAGGAAATTAAGGGAGTTCAATTCACAGGTAGCAGGGCTGCCTGCCTGTTACTGAATCCAGGAATGTTTTCCAGTTCTCAGTACATTCTATGCTTTGGCTCTACGGGTATCTGGGCTGATACTCTGAAAGTCACGGTGAAACAAATAGCTGGTTCCCAACTCTTTATTCATTCCAGTAGGCTGCATTATCTTGCCTTTAAAATTGTGATGGAACTAAAGTTGAGTTAGAGGGGAACTGCAGGTACAGCTGAATTTTTCTCTGAAATATTTCCTGTACCTCATATAATATCACTGATCCTAAGGAAGAGTTTCCTTCTTCAGTTAAAACATATTTTCCAAAGTCATAATTCAGTATAGTACTTCAATTATGTTTTTACTGCATAATCCAAGTTCTAAGATTTTGGTTTCTTCTTAGTCCCCATTTCTTCCAAGAGGACTTTACACATGGAAAAGACTGAGTAAAATGAGAGCTTGGTTTTGTTGATGTGTAGAAACCTGCCCAGAAGGATAGTCAGACAGGGTAGAAATTAAAGGCCTAAGTTTTGGACCATATGGGTTGTAATGTGTATTGTAGAGTAAATAAAATGCTTGATGTCTGGCTGGGTGCATTAGAAGGATTCTTTTCTTCTTCTCTTAGCAACGTTCTACTGTTGCCTCTATGATGCACAGACAAGAGACTGTAGATTGCTTGAAGAAATTCAATGCAAGAAGAAAACTAAAGGTAAGAATGAAAACTTCTGCAAGGAGGAGCAGCTAATTTTGGAAAGATAAAAGGTTATTGGCTTGTGTTCCATGTCTAAACAAATATTTTCTTGAATATTGTGCTTCAGTGAACTATTTGATAGATGATCAGCTTTTGGTATGCGGATCTTAAAGTCTTCAAGAAAGGGAATACAACATAGTGTATTTTTGTTGGATTCAAAATAATAACAATTGTCTCCATTTATATACATTAAAAATATTTCACTGAAGGAAAATCCTGAAGGTCATTATTTTACAGTATCCTTTGTTTTCTCCTTACCAGACAGGATAACTTTGCAGATGTAAGCTTTTCTGCTTAGCATGTTACCAATAACTACCCAAAACCTACATATAGCTACCTAAAAGAGAATCTCCATGCTTTAGTGAAGTCTGTTTGATATTCAGCTATGTTTTTTGCTGATAATTACAGTGCCTGTACTCGTGGTTTGTGCATTACATAGTCACAATTGGTAAATATTTGGATTATCAGGATTGCTAACAGGTGTGTAATTAAATTAAATTACAATGTATGCACTCATGGCATCATGTATGATGGGTAGTGCACGGAGAATCCATTCTTTCAGGGTCAGTTTAGTAATTGGTGTCATTTACGCATGTTTTCCTTTTTGTTGTGTCGTGTTCACATTCAGAATTTTACACAAGTGTGATGCTAATTTGAGAACATGTGTGTGTACACAGGGGGCCATTTTGACAACTATGCTGGCTACCAGAAATTTCTCAGGTATGTTCATTGAGGTCCCGATTAATATGGTCTTTATGTTTTAGTGTCTGTGATGACTAAGATCTAATTAGGATTCATTAGTACAGAAAGTTCTTTGTTATTCAGGAGCATCTCAATATGATATATTTTAAGTGCTTTGCAGAAGCAAATGAGAATTTGAACTGCTAGAGCCAAATAGAATGTCTTATACATGACAATTAGTCTAATTTTTCAGTAGAATGTGAATTCCTTTTCTTTATTTTTTTAGTGTTACCTGTCAAAAGACAGACACCATGTTCCTGTCTGTTCTGGTGGAGGAAAATAATGCCTATAGCTCCACAAGCATAATTATCACCAAATAACATTTGAAAACTTACTTATTTTTATATACCTGAAATGTCATTCCAGTATTCTGTTGCATCCTGTATGAGAAAAAAAAACGAACACATTCAGTCTTTATTGCCTTGCTAACGAGTAAGAAATGTAGTAAAGCAAGTACTTTTCCTTCTCTTCTGTTGCCTGACTTGATACAACAAGAGATGTTTCCTCCTTACAAAATAATTTTGTACTGATAGCCGTGGAGATTTAGATCTCTATACCAAACAAATCTTACTAGCAAAAGCTAAAATAGGTTTGCTGTTAGTAGTTGGAGTTGTCCTCGATAGTAGTATTTCTAAAATTCTGATGCTATGCTGAATTTTTCATTTTGATTTCCACTGTATAGTGAAAAAGAACACCAAATTTAAAAATCAACAATTTTACATATCCTCCTAATCTGTGATGTAACTGTTGGAGTGTAACATAAATTAAATTACAGACAAAAACATGATAGTGCTTTGGGCATGTTTAGTGTAATAATAAGCACTGAATCATCCAAACTAAATTACATAATCGTGAACAGCTTGTAGCTTGTGCAATTCGCATAGTACTTGAAATACAATTTCTTTCTTGGTTAAGTTCCTGTGTTTTAATACACACCTATAACACAGAACACCACAGTTCTGTAAATTACGTTGAGTTAATGCCTAATGAAGTGCCAGTAGCTGCCAGTTTGTTTTAAAGATGGGAATGCCATAGGCTGTATATTTTGTAAAACTGAATTATTATTGAATATCAGACAAATATACTCATTTCTCATCACTTTTCATAACTGTCACTGTCTGTATATGTCAGGGTCAATTTCAGCTTTCATGAGCCAAAAAATGCTGAAGTAATTTTAAAATAGTATATCAGTATGAAAAGCAAACACCTTTTTTTGCTTCGTTCTGGGTTTTTTTCACCTGCCATCTCCATTTTACACCATAATGACCTATATTTTTCCTTGATGACGGTTTATTTTTTTCAAGTTGTTTACTCATTGTATTTCATTGCAGAGCATGCTTTTGAAGGTCACTTATCCATAACAATGTGCTTATAAAAGTGTTTTATTTTCCTTTTTCTTTCTTCCTTTTATGTGGAATGTATAATTCTTATGAGGTAAGCCCTCAGCTTGTGAAAGGACCATCTTTTTTCTCTTTGCAGTCAAAATTGTTGTTTGTCCTAAATCACTTTTATTTCTACATGTTGTCACAACACCATTTCTTTTCAGTCTGCTTTCTGCCCTATTGGCGCTGCCTTAGGTTTTATTTATAGCTATCGCTTGTAGTCGCAAGAAATATTTCATTATGGGCTTGATTTAGAATATGCTAATTGCTTTGCTACTGAAAATTCTTTAAATATTTGATTTGTATGCAGTATCTGTGCTTAAGGAAAGATGCATCAAAATAGTATTAAAAATACATTCCAAGCGAAACCCAGCAAAGGCAGTTGAGTATGGAAGATGTCCTGTAACATGAAATACTGCGTAATAATCCATACCAAGAACATTTTGAAATATACACTGGCAACACCATGCACACAATACTTGTAGTTATTGCTTTTGGTGCCCTTATTTTACTCGCTGTCATTTAATCCTTTACATATAACGTGTAGTGTTTGTTAAGCATTAAAAGAACTCAGAAGATTTATGCACAAATTTAGTGAAAGGACCTAGTTTGTTATGAGCAGCAGCCTCTAAGAATTACTTTATGTTTTCTCATATTTTTGTAAGGGCTAATGGTATAAAAAAAACTTCAAAAGCAATGAACAACTGGATTTTTGGCCTTAGGTTTTATAAATAGTTCCTCCCCTTCGCTTTCCCTAAATGAATTTCTGGAGTTAATGGAGTACCCACAGTATTTGTGGTAGTGTAAAATCTAAGGCCATCTTGTGTCATGTCCTATAAACATACATTGCAACAGGATCTCAAAAATAGATGACAAACAGTGTATTCTCAATATTAACTTACATGCTTCTGTAAATAAAAGCACGCAGTGATCCTGTTGCATAATACAGACAAATTTATTTTTGTTCATTTTAGTTGTGAATCATGGCCCTTGTGAGTTTTAATGGTAGTGTTGGCTGATGTCCATAATTAAGAAACTGGATTTGGAGGGCTGATGTAGTAGTAAAATGATAAACATTAACCTGGTTTCACTTTCCGGTTTTAAACACCACAATAATGGGCATTAGTTATTTTGGTACAGTTTCTGAGGTGATGCTACATTATCTGTACTCTGAACTGGAGCTAAATGAACGCTTAATGCAGATGTAGCTGGAAAAATAAGCCACAAATACAAAAATTAACTTCAAATGTAAACTTGAACACACTCAATAACAATGTTCTCAGCTAGTTTGAGCAACTTGAGGCTTGAGGGTTTGGGTTTGAGGATACCTTTAACAATACCACTGTTAGGTGCAGCGTTTCTCTTTCAAAAAGGCTTCCCACTTCTAAGCAAAGCAGCATATATGGAACAGCACTTTCTAAGCCATGCTACACTTTCTAGTAGGAAGGGTGGGTCATAAACAAGAATAAAAACAAAAAAATGCCAGGCTTTATTGTCTTTATTATTCTTCAAATCTTTGGCAGTGAGTCACGAAGCATTTAAGCTTTGGTGAATAGTTTATTTGAGCTCTGTAGCTCACCCAATATGTATTCCTGCTGTAAATGTTTTCCAGTTCCAAGCTGCAGTGTGTTTGTTTGCACAAGAACCCTCCAGATTTAGTAATTCGGAATGATTTGGCCCCGTTCTTGATGCCAGTTTTAAGTGGTGGAATTTAAAGCCTAACACATTACGGCAAGTTAAATTTTGTCCAACATCCCCACTGCTTTGGAGAAATTGATGTGTACAACATGGTTCAGAAAAGAGCAGATTGTCTTTATTAGAAGTTGAAACAGAGCCTGCTGTTTGCTATTATTGACTCCTCCGAAACAGTGCTTCACTAGCAGATTGTCCATCCTTTCTTATTTGCAACTTCCCTAATTGATTGTGCGAAATCCCTGAAGAACCATTCCTCAGAGGTGCTTTTTGAAAACCCAGTTTACTTTTCCTTAGGTGGAATAGGTAGTATTGACCTCACTCTGCTCTTTAGGTACCTTATCGACTTGATATTGGTCACTTTTATGTCATTGTGACCTTAATAACATCATTAAGATACTAGTGGGCTTTACAAACATCTGGTCACAGCCCCTGCCATCAGAACAGTACTTTTTATAGTTGTATCAACTATTCATATCAACAGTTGTAAACACACTGCAGTTGAAAAAAATGAACATATTTGAAGCTGCTGCTTCTACACCCACCCTGCTTCCATTTCCTCTGTGCCACGCAAGGACATCTCTCCTTGTATAAGTAGAGTTAACCTACAGATTTAAACAGTGGGAAGAGAAATGTATCATAGAATGGTTTGGGTTGGAAGGAACCTTAAGTGCAGTTTCTTAAATATTTCATTTCCTATACTCAGAGCAGTAAGAGGAGGAAATAAAAGCTGAAAACATATCTGCACCTGGGAGGCAGTGGGGGTTTTGCTGCGCAGCTGGTTGGCCTCAGTGGTAACAACCTGACACTGAAATTGTTTGTCTCATTTTACAGCAGCCAAGAGTTTACTGAAAAAGCCAGATGGGGTTAAGGTAAGTTAAATGCGTGCTTTAAAATACGTTTTATTAGTCACCACCTCTCTGTAACTTCTGCCAGTTTTTAAAATTGATTATTGTTATTACTTTCCTTTATAGAATTTGTTAATAAGTGCTTCTTACCCTATATTTGAAGTGATTAATGTTAGTAGGTGAGGTTTAAAAAATGGAATAAAATAAGTATTTGGTAAACAAGCACTTTCATAAGTGGAAGATAGAAAACTATTGGAGAAAATGCTTTTTTTGCTATTTTAATGAAGGATGACTGTAGTTAATGAGTCAGTATTATTAATTAGCTTATGAATGTAAATAATGGTTTGGTGGTGGACATGTTAGCTTTTAAGATATCCCTGTTTATCTGCAGCTCTTTTGCCTCCGTATTTCCCCTTCACTTTTCATTAGATTTCATGGAAGACCAAAAGTTCACTGGTAGGCTTGGCTCCACATGAGGTGTGTTCTGCCAGATGTACTTGCTATATTTGGCAGAACTTGAGGGGTTTACTATCTCAACAAATCAGCTCATCCTGACTAATAGGCCTTGCTAAGAAGGGAACATTTTGGCAGCTTTCATACATGATTTAGAGCTCCTGTTCTCATGTCAGCAGATCCTGCAGGAGGAGAGATGCTTCACAGATTAACATTCTGGATAAAATACTTTGAAAAACCAGGAAAAAAAAAATCATTCAGCAATGAAAAATATTTTATTTCTTTTATTGGAGGACTCCTGAAGACTGAAATAAGTGCCTCAAGCCTTTGTTATATGATTCAAAAGATATTCTCCTGTGCTCTGTGTGTTTATTCAGAAATGTGTCTTTGACCTGAATTTTCATTTTCTGTTTAATCTTAACCCTATAACAAAAGCGTTGTATACTTAAATATCAGGCTCATTAAATATTTGTTCCTGTTCTCCCACTTATGCACATTTTTCCTATTAAAAAAATCCTGAGACTGACTTAAAATGAAGTGAGCATGCTACAATTTCAATGCTTCTCACTGCCAAGTAGCAGCTATCCTAGTTACGTGGAGAAGCACACATTCAGTGTTATTCTGTCATTCCTGTGGAAAACCCTTAACATGTTTAATTGGGGAATATATCAAATTTATATACTCTATCTGATCAGATTTTTCTTTTTAAATATCATTCCTCCTACAGGTCTGTGATGGTATTTGCAATATCTCAATTTTTATTATAATACTGGAAACAATTGTTGCCAAAATTTTGCCTAAATTACACTTGTTGGGATTTGATGCTTCAGTTTTCAGCACATTTTATGTGTCTGCTGTTTGTGTGCATGGTCATGTGGAGCAAAGGGAGTAAATTTACATCTGGGGAAGTCTTATTTTTTGTCGTTTCTGTTATTGAGATACTATATACTCCATAGCAGTTTTCCACCCCTTCCTTACAGCTTAAGCTGTCTTTTTCTTAAAAACAAACAAACAAAAAGCCAGAACAGCAATATACTGTACTCCATGCATTGCTACTTCAAATCCAACCAGTCACATTCTCTTCTTTTCCTTTCTCTCTGACTGGTCAATTCAGAAAAGGAAGTCCAGTTCGAGTGTTCAGATGATGGTGAGGATCTTTATCGACAGCTTATTTTCCTCCTGTGAAACATTCACACTTAGAAACCAAACAGATGCATTTAGTTTTGTTACCATATTGTGAGAAGCTGCAAGACTTTAAGTACAACCTTGTGAATTTTAAACCTGCAGTTGCTATATGCCATCCACGTTGAATTATTCTGCAGTTCTTTCAAGCAAGTTGTTGGTTTTCTAAAACCTGGGGACATACAAAACCAAAAAAGTAGATGTAACATTGGCCAATGCAGCTGTCCTTAGTAAATAAAAATAGTGACCAAATAGTACTTTTGTAAAAGCCACCTATTAATTTTTAAATCCTCCTTACTTTAAAAGCATAATTAATAACATAAAATGTAACACCAACCACACTGCACAGTGAAATAAGTATGGCTTTAATTGAACCACGCTAAATAGTTAGGAGTTAAAAACCATTTTCACAGCCTTTCCATACTACAGTTTCCCAGCTAATGTCCTTCACAGCTCAGGGCTTTGACATACCATGTCCCAGCTGACAGTCAGTCTCAATAACTTCTTTTCCTCCTCAGCCTACCCTGCAGTCTTGCGTACATTTAGCCTCTGTGATCCCACCCGGCAACTTAGTTTATTCCTGCTTGTTGTGGTTTTGAATCTGACTTTGAGATGTTCGGGATGATCAGCTGTGATGTCCCAGACAGCTTCTGTTGCTGCTGCCGGTAGGGAGAAGGCAAATATCCCTCATCCACACGTTTCACTGGGAAGTAAAGCTCTCCTTGAAAAGCAAAAACTGCTGGTCAGGTGTAGTTACGCAGGTAAATAGTGCATTCTTTGGGTGAATGTAGAATTTCGGTGACAGAGGATCAGCCATAACAGCGTCCAAGTGAGGGTCACCGGAAAGGTACATCGAGGAAGTTTCTCATATCCAAAACATGAAGCGTGCTTTAACTTTTGGTTACAGAAATACCATGGGAAAGATTAAGTCCCAAGATATAGGTAGTGTTTCTTAAAATATTTTTGTAACATATTGAAAAAAGGTCAGTAATGATTCTACAGTTGTGCCAAACTGTTTGGAGCATTTGGGGATGTCTGTCCTGCACTGCTTGTCTGCCTGCACTGTTGTGCTTTTGAGTTTTAGTATGAAAGTTTTACTTCTTCTCAACAAATAGAAGGTGACTACTTAAGCATAATTCAACTTCAGAATAACTGTTTCATGTGACAGTCTTTTACCTTTTTGGAATCATTTCCTGTTGCTGTTAAAACTACATGCAAAATACCCCGTGTGTGTTTATGTATTAATAAAAGCACCCGTATACGTTCTGTGAGAGAGAGGAAGCATAAAGGCTTAGTGCTATATTCTCTCTTAAGTTTCAAAGGGTTTTACCAAGTCCTGATTACACAGAAAAACAACTGTGTTTTGACTTACATGATTTGCCTTTACTAATGAATGTTGTATTCTCGATACCTTGCTAAGAAGTTTTGGATGTATTTCCTTCAGTTTTCAGCAGTAGCTGTAACGGATATTGTTTATTTTTGTAGGACTTTGACCCAAGGGAGTATGGACCCAAGCCTGCTCTCCTTACTCAGGCAAAATTGGAATTGAAATTTGATTAACGCGTTTTCATTATGTAATCAAGAACAAGCATTTGTTTGGCATATCATTTTGTTTTTTGTATTGAGCTACTACTGAATAGGAGTGTATAAATTCTGGTGAAATCTTCATTTCTTTCCTCAAATCTTCCATTTCTAATGACTGTCTGCCTTTTGTTGGGGCCTTTTTATTCGTAGTCTTGTGATGGCTAAACCATCATAAAAATAGAAACTTGTAGTTGTACAACTTGATGTGTGCTTTTTCTCTCGTTTTGGAAGATTTAGTGTGCTGTCAAGCAGTGTTGTACATGTTCTCACTATTCCACAATTCTCCTTTGATTTATTGAAGTGGTTTGGGTTTTTTAAAAAGTTTTGTCCTGAATACAGAGTTCAGGTTTTGCCCATCTCAGATTCCCATAGGTATTGAAGCAAGTTAGATGAAATAGAAAATATTTTCTAATACTTATGTCTCCCAACTCATACCCAAAGGTATTTATTTTCTCTCTGTCTTGACTTTAGACAAAACTTATGGCTGTAACTATGAATAGATAAATTAAATTTCTTTAACTAGGCCAAGTTGGGAAATAAACTAAACACTTGAAACTCAGTAATTACTCGTATTGTCTCTTAATGACAATTTCTCTACAAAGACCACTGTGAAAAACAATAATTATTTCTCACCCTCCTGCTGAAGAACACTGAGAACTTTGATTTTAAATCAAATAAAACTATTTTTATTCTGTATGGGAGAATGGCTCCTATCACAAATATTACTAAATAACTCATAGCGTCAAAATAATGTTCCCTAACGTTCATTAATGAGACTGCTTTATCTTCTTCAAAGCCAGTTAAATGCCGGTTAAGATAAGGAAATTGGCAGTCTGTAATTAATTAATGCAAATCCTGTTGACATTTCCATAATCTAGACATGTCGTATGTGAGATTCAGTCCAGCTTCAGGCTTAATTCCTGCAGTCAACAAGTCACCTACCATACCTCTACCGGTAAAATAATCATCAGAAACCTCTGAGGGCATGAATTTCCCTGAATTTTCCCAGCGGTGCTGACTTCTGAAGGCTAGCATTTAGCAAACCTTGACACAGACAAAACTTAACTAGTAGCCTGCATGCTGAGAAGCTGAATTCTTCGTCTGAGACTACAGAGTTGTCAGGAAGGTTAAATCAGAAGGCAGATATTTCATACACAGCTTAGCTGGGCCCAATGCTTTAGGATTTCTTCTATGCCTTTACCTATATGTTACTTAGCAAATCACCATTTTCTAATGAGTTTAGAAAGGCGTTTATTTAGAAGAAAATATACGAAATTTTGACCCCCAAAATGCTAGTTTGATTTTTTAAATGAAGAAGTTAATTACATGTTTTCGAAATTCCATTAATGAAACAGTTTTGGACTTTTTTTTTCTTTGTTTTCTGCATTTATTATTAAGTGCTGCAACAAGAAGGTTCAGTAGATCTGTTATTTTTTTGGATCAAAGTCTTTCCAGACAATATGTATCTGTACACCCAGTTGTGCATGCTGCTTTGGACTTGTTAAAATTACATACATGATCAAAATGTACGTAAAATTTTTTTTCCTAATTATTTTAAAGGAAAAAAATGACATTTTTCAAACTAGTTTTACTATACTTTAATCTTGCTTCTTAGTGCATGTAAAAAGTGGCTCGGTACATTATTTTTAACATTTCTGTTCTTTTCATACCATGATATTTATGAAAGCTGAATCTTAAAAAATGGATTTAAAGAATCAGACACTTTTAAACTTATTGCTAAATAGTTTAATTTGAACTAAGTTTCTGTATGAGTAAAAGCCAAAATTATGCTAAAATGAAAAATTAACATGGTGACCTAGATGTAAAGTTATGCAGATATGTACTAATTTAGGGGGTAAGACTACAAGCAGTGTAGTGTGAAGCCTTCCACTTTCAGGTTATTGTATCAGAATTGAAGGGCTGATGCGCAGTTACTGCAAGGCTCTCTGACTGTAGAAAATCACAGCCACCAATTATTTCTGTCTAATTTAAAACAACAAAAAAAAAATCTAAAGGGTTTCTAATACTGTTTTCTAGCATCAGTTGTGCTTAATCAGATCTTTAATCAGTTATATTTGTTCAAATATGTTCCCAGGAGCCAGTAGAACAAATCTATAGATTCCTGGAGAGCTGTGAACAATCAAGTATTATTTATAGTAGCAATAAGTAATCAGAAATAAAGAACTGGGTGCAATTAAGTAATACTGTTGTATGTCAAGAAATGGAATGGCTGTTTAGGATTTTCTTCAAATCCATATTAATTCTTTATTCTTTTTGTGCGTGATCAGCGGCTCCTAAAGGCTCTCTGTTCTTTTAAGTATCACAGCTGAAGTCATCTATACCTTATACAGACGTGCACGTGCTGGCCTGTCTGGAGGAGCTGCAGCTGGCTACCAGCTCTATTGTTAGAGTTCTTCCAAGTTCATAAGTTCATCTTTCTGTGATTCTTTATTTCCATATCTATATCTATATAGAGATATCTATATCTGTATATAGATGTTCTATACAGAGTGATATAGATACGGTGCCGACCGCGAGTTCTAAGGCCTGTCTGTTTCTGTTTTCTGCATACCTACAGATAAACAACAAAACCAACGTGGTAACCAGCCCCAAGGAAAATATTCCTACCCCAGCGCTGGTATACCTGGAATCTTCCTTCTCATGCTGTCTTGAAGTTTTTGACTGTCTTCTGTTTATTCTTCCTTCTTTTCTTTCCTTTCTTTTTCTTTTCCATGCATTTACTCTGTTTGCTTTCTAAAAACAGGTTTTGGAAAAACTTTCTGTTTGAATTATGCTTTTTTTTTTGTGAGGGAGTCCAATAGAGCGTGTTTATTAATAGAAAATGTTACATAGAAGCTGGATGCGGTAGAGTCATAGCATTTGTAACCATAGTGGAATTTTGTGCATGTTGTGCCAGAAAGTGAGTTGAATGCACTTTATGTTGCTCTTGGCTCTTTGCCTGATGACTATTTCCATCTTTTTAATGCTAACCTTTTGCACAAACAAAAAAAAAAGCACTATAATTGTCTCTGCTTTGTCTTAGTGTAAGTGTTGATATCAAGGAGAGCTAACAGGATTATTGCTAGGCAATCATAACATAGACCTTATTCAGATTTCCACTCCATATTTACTAAAGCTCAGCAGGACTTTGCAAGTCTTCACTGAGTTCGAGAGGCTTCTAGTGCTAAACATTTTTGCTTGTTTCTCTTGCGTTTAAATCTGCAGGAGACATTATTCATTAACAAACTCCACTAGGAGCATATTCCTAATCAGAGTGCTCTTCATGAATGCTTCTATTGCAGTCTTGCTTTCGTTAGTAGCTGCTGTTTCTTACGCATACATGTATTGCAGTGCTCACAAATATAAATGCCAGTGCCCAGGCACCTAGTTTGGTATTGTTTCCTGAGATTTTTCCTCTTGACATTTTTTGTGCAGCTGGCCCTGACACATACATTGTTAAGCCATGTCTGAGGGCCAGTTAACACATTTCATGCATGAGTATCTGACAGTGTTCCCAGCCACAACAGCCCATGCTGAAATCCTGCTGGCTAACTACCATTTCCAAGATTATTTCATCTTTTTCTTTTCAAGGGAAATGGAGTTGTGGAAATCACACTTTAATATGACACAAAGATTCTTCTCGCTTACTTGCTGCCAGGGCAGCAATTGATAGTAATCTACATCTTCCAAAACATGGTGTTCAGAGGTAGTTACCTCATCCTTAACTCTTACCAGTACATCTATATTTTTATATTTGATCACTTAATACTGATACAAGCAAACATGCTTAAAGAAAAGAAGTGATTTCTGGCCTTCTTGTCCGGCCTGGTTTGGACAGGAAAATGCACAAAGGTTTAGTGTGCACTTGTGGAAAACAGAGCCTCTGCAGATCTCCAGTGCTTCAAAGCCCTGCATACATTGGTCATGAATAAGGTCTTTGCATGCTGCTGCATTAGATGACATGGTCTTTTTTTGCTGGCTTGCTGTTGAGGAAATCTGTATTGGTGACACACAGTCTCACCCTCTGGCAACAGTTAACATTTGTTTTAGCTCTTGTCAGCGTTTGTGAGCTGGCTCTTCTTGCACTCCCTTGCACTAATGAGAATGTATTTACCAATGGGAACTCTTTTTCTCTTTATTTTGTTCTCGCTCAGGAGCCCCAAACTACAGTAATCCACAACCCTGATGGAAATAAGGTATTCGGAAAGAATCAACTCCATCTTGTTTTTCCACACCACACATTTCATCCACTATTCCACAACAAAATAAGGCCATTCCAGGAATTTATCAAGGAAAATCTCATTTTGTTACACCTGGTGTCTCTTGAGCCTGTTTTCATCTGTGTCCATCTGCTGTGGGTGTCCTGATGCTTGCTGAGCTTCTGAAGCTCTCAGTGGAGTTGGTAGCGGTCGGCAGAGTTCAGTGTCCTGTGCAGGCAGGCTCGGGGAGCATGGGGTCTCTCTCATTTCAGCCCAAAATGCTGCAGTCTCAGTAAAACCAAAGAAGTCTGCTCTCAGAGTGTGGTGAGATTCCACTGACAAGTTTTATGTCACCTTAGATAAAGATATCATTTCAGTTTATCCCATCTGCTGTTTCTCAGCATGCCTATATACCATGTTGTGACGTGTCTTTCACACAGGACTTTTGTTTTCTTCCATAACATCAAAAAAATTTAACATTTCAACCGTCAAAGAAGTGTTTTGATTTTTGTACGTTTTCTTCATGCTCCTTTCTTTTTCTTGTGTATTGTGATGTTTGCATTTGGCAGCTGTGTTTTGTTTTAGTTTTTTCATGCATGGAATTGAAAAGGGCTAGGGAATATCATCATGTACGTATCGCACATGTTCCTAGGTTTCTTGGAAAGAATTTACTTTTCAGCAGAAACGTCACTGTTTACACTGTTGATTACAGAATTGACATTTCATTTATCTAGTCCTAACTAGTTGTTGTTGTTTCATATGAGAAAGATTGAATCTGAGTGACAAAATAACGCATGCAACCATTTTGCAAGCATGAAAGTGCTAATGGTGTTTATTGTGCTTGTAGATCCCATTACTTTATGTACCTTCCATCTGTCAAATACAGAGCTTTTATTTTCATGTCACTACTTTTTCAGCTCCCCAAGTTTAACTCACAGGCAACAAACAGTCTGTGTTTGAACACGAGCCTAATCATTATTTAGTCCACTAAAGACCAGAAAATCCAGATTAAATATTGGCATGACTACATCTACTTGACTTTATTTTACAATCGTAGCAATTAAGATACTCAATGTCCCAAAAGGTCACAGGAGAGAAGCAAAGCCCTTAATGCGGAGAGTTACTCCTCAATTTGTCTGAAAGACTGATCGTTGTAGTATGGCAACTGAAGTGGATGATTCAATATTACAGGCTGCATCTGCCGTGTGAGCTTGTGCATGGTGTTTATAACTGGTATTTGTGGGAGGGTTTCATTTACTGATAAGTACTTTGTCTAATATTTCAAGTGATAGAGCATGATACATCTGTGTAGAGTGAAATGTCTAACACCAGCCAGTTCAGGAACAGCATGGTGACTTGTTCAGTTTTGTTTGTGTGTGAATTAATTCATGTAGTTTTATTTATGGATGCACATATGTTTTGTCTTTTCAAGGTCTGAGTAATGCATTAACCATTTTGAACATTCCTTCGACTCAGCCTTGTGAGGACACAGTAAATAAAGGGCACTGTCAAATTTACTTTGTATTATTTAATTGTAAAACCCTTTTAAGAGTTAAATACAATACCAATCGTATCTTTTCTCTCTCAGGTAAAAATAGGCGACTTAATCCTTTTTGCTATTGAGCTGTGAATTTAAAAAAAATACATATATTGATTCTACTTTCCAAGAAAGTATACAGATAAAAAAAAATCAAATTTAAAAACTTTTGGGCTTTCTGAAACTGTGTACGTATCAGATTTGACAGTGCTCTGTTGAATTTCCCCATAATATTTCGTGTTTCTGGTTATTCATGAAAGATTGAGATACAGTATCCTTGCCTTTTTAACAGTGTGGTGGCTTAGGTATAAACTGTCTGACAGATGAGTCATTCCTCTGTGTGACTACTTGGTTGAGGAATACTACTACAAAGGCACCTTAGTTTGTCAAAGTCATTATCATATATTTGAGTTCTCCATCTCCTCCACAGTTTTTTTTTTATTACAAAAATAGTGTAAAAATGACAGAATCTGATCCAGAAATCTTAAAATCACTGGGAGGCTTTGTTTTAATATACATTGCATAAGTCATGAGCAGAAAAACAGCTGTAAATTGTGGCATGCAGAAGTCTGCATATTTGAAACTTTGAATGGAATGACTTATTTTGCACACTAAGCTTAAAACGGCAAGCTCTCCTCCTTGACTGAGGTAATTCATATAACTTTGTACAGTTGGATGTTAAGGAAATAAAGTTTCCTTTACATCCCTGTGAAGTAAAAGCATCAGACAGCAGGAAATGTATTTATGTTCCCTACTGTAGAGAATGACCATGTTTGACATCAGTTTCAGGTGGAAATGTCTTAATCAGTGTGTGACCTTTGTTTGTGAGTTACATCCCACCCTGCTTCAAGGTTTTGCATGATATCTGTGACTAACGGTGGTTTTCAAAGGTCTGCAGATAAGGCTCAGCTTCTTTTATACATTCTACTTATATTTACTTCCTAACAGGAATCCACAGAGAGTTCCAATACAACTATCGAAGATGAGGATGTGAAAGGTAGGATTTTAAGCTTGAAACATTTGGACATGAGTTATCTGACTGTATTTCATTAAGTCATTAAGCACAGAAACACCTAATGAATCTGTAGAGAGAGTTTTATTTTTCCTTGTTTAAAATTACTTCTGTGTCACTTCTGACATGTTTCACACTTACCTTTGACTTTTCATTTCCCAAAACACCATTTGCCATGATGTTTTGGGATGAATAATGTAAAGTTACTGCATATTAACTAAGATACTAGTTCCAGTAATAGTAGTAGTAGTAGATTAAAAATGTGTAAGTCAGTGCTTTGTAACTCTTACATAGTTTATGTTCTTGTTTGTGTTTTGGATTTGTTTCTTTTTTTGTTATCACCATTTTAATTTTTATTCTGTTCAGATGCCAGTGTTTTTTCATTATTCTCTTTTGTTCTGTCCATACACTTATTTTAAGCTTATTTTATTCTTTAAAAAAATAAAATCAGTATTTTTTATAAAATTCGTTCTGTAACTTCTCAGATACTCTTTGTGTTTCCATTTTTCCCCTCTAAGTATTGTACTGTCATGTTACACTTACTTTAATAACATTGTGGTTTAAAACAAAGGGGTTTTAAAAAAAGAGCAAGACATTTGTGTATCTGGTTCACAGAAAAGATTGGTTTTCAGCCTCGAAGAACAATGTTATACATGCAGATGAAACGCAAGCTGGAGGCGATAGCGAAGGGAAAGCATGGAGAATGGAAAAGAGAATTCCTAGGGAACCATTGTAATGTGGGGTTTGCTGTGTGTTGGAAGTGGACTAATGCCTAAGGCACTGTTAGAAGTGTGTATTAGCGAAGTTGTGCCCTAAAATATAGCCCTGAATCTGCTGAAGAGCTTCATTGGCCTCCTAAGAGCATGGGAATTCAAGACTCAAGCATAAAGCAGTGTGGTATTGTAAATATCCAGTGCTGAGTTTCTGCTGGTAGAGCCGGTGCTGTGTGGTTGATTAAAATACCAGTATTGCCAGGGTCAGGAGTTGGTGGTGTAAATACGAAGCCCAGTCTGCTGGGAGTGGCTCTCCAAGGAGCACCGTGTTGGAAATGCGTATTTTATATTACATAGGAGATTCACTGGGCATTTGTGGCACAGCAGCTTGGTTCAGGCTGGCACAGGAGAGTGGAGCAAGTGAAGCAGAGCACGGGATTTTCTTCCTGGTGCTGCTTTCGCAGTGCTTTTCGAAAGGCTGCAGAACTCAACTGGTGATTGGGCCGATATCCACAGATTGCAGCACTGGAGCTATTTTTCCCCTTCTTTTGCATAGTTACTGTTCCCTCCATGGAAAGTACGTTTTCTGTGCGGTAGTGCCTGACAGGACTGTACGAGCTGCAGTGAGCTCTAATTAAATCACTGGTGTTGGCGCTTTATTCTCAAAGTTTCTGTCAATCATCTCACCTCCACTTGAATAAAGTCTTGGGTGCATTAACAGCCAGTACCCACTTGCTTTAAATAACAGCCTAATGATAGTGGTTTGAGTTAATGCAAAGTAATAGCTTGGAGAACAATTCCAGGTACCTGCAGCTGATGTGGAGGAAAATACAGTGTAATTTCCCTTTCCTCATAACACTTTGTATATTTCTTCCTCCAAACCATTATGTGTAGTTTAGCAACTAACCTCATTAAATGAATGCTTTAATTATAGGGCCTCTGTGTGATGATATAACATGAGGTTACAGCAGTAGGATTTTTATAAAATTCTGTCTGAACCTTAGCACACAGAATTATATTTTAGGAATATGATTACTAGAAAAACAGTAATGAAAATGGTTTGCAAAATTCTTTTCTATGAATCCATATTATCACAGTTAAGAGCAGAATGGATGGCCACACTCTACCTTATTCCCAAGGCAAAAGAGAGGATCTTTGCAGTAATCACAGGTCTGAGACAAGATACTGGTCATGTCTTCCTCTTTGCTGTAGCTTAGTGACAGATGTAAAATGTTTGGTGGTAGATTTCTGTAATTTGTAGGTTCCTGACCTGTTGCTATGTAATAGCGATACAAAGGGCATAAAAAGGCTTAGCCAGCCAGATGAGCTGAGGCTGAGAGAGTGTTGCATTGTGTTTTCTGAAGACTGCAGAAGAATGATCTGGAAGGTCTTAACATACCCAGTGTTGGCAGGAAGGTGGGATGCTTTTTCCCCGCAAGAATGGCTTTGGAATTGTTAATGCCTGGGGTGATCATGATAACCTCTCACACTGATACAACTGTTTCAGCATCAGACCATGGCCAAACAGACGGCGCTACCACTGCCCTGTTTGTCAGACATTTTATTCCTGTATACAAGGATTTCATTTTCTGTTTATTTAAAAAACAAATACAATCTCCCTGTAATTAATGGCTTGCAAGCTTGGTTGTTTTTCACTCTTTGGTATTCCTCTCACACTTCGAGTCTTTCCACCAGAGGCTGCTTTTCAGATTGTTTTATTATAAATCAAAGCTAACAGTACCCCTAGGGTCTAATTTCTGGAATGATTCAGGGAGTAGGCAGTCCTGCAGCCCTGACAGCTATTATAAGCTCAAGCTTCATGCTTTAGTAAGGCACTTAGGAAAGATATTTTCCCCCTAGACCATACTTGGCTTCTGGATATAGATTTTCTGGTGACAAAGCTGTTTGCTTGTCAGGAGCAGCTACTGGCTGCAGCTGGAGATAAGGTACTGATAGGGATGAATGGATTTGGAGGTAGCCGAAAGGATTCTCTGGGATTACTGACTGACTGGGTCCTTCGGTATATGCTCAAGATGATGCTTGTCACCAAATTTGAGATCTAGAAGGAATGTTCGCCACCTTAGGTGATAAAGGGCCTTACAGATCTTTTTGCTTTTCTTTGCAGCATGGAGTACAACATGGGAAGAGAGGGTCTCTTTCCTGTGCAGGGGAAGGGAAGCTGCCAAGCAGATTTAGCATATGTTTTGTAGTGTTGCAGCGTGACCTACATCTTGCAGAGAGCAACTCTTCTTTGCAAAGGTGTGCAATCTATGCACTATTCGTCCCCCTGTGCGTAGACTGCACCAACAGGCACAAGGTTCCTTCCTTCTTTTGTACAGAGTACCAGCCCACACATA
Organism: Dromococcyx pavoninus; assembly: GCA_033558185.1. Classification (NCBI taxonomy): domain Eukaryota; kingdom Metazoa; phylum Chordata; class Aves; order Cuculiformes; family Neomorphidae; genus Dromococcyx; species Dromococcyx pavoninus. The sequence goes on along the minus strand of JAUMJL010001158.1, from coordinate 422,447 downwards.
TTCAAAACATTCGACTTTGCATCAAGTGCTTGTCATATTATTTTATCAAATTGACCTGCTCAAGTTGTGTGGATGATATGAGTCTGTGTGGGATAGAATATCTGCAGCACAGCCTGTGGGATTGTATGTGGGTATGCCTGTCTGTACTATTTCGGATGTTACCATTCATTATCAAAGGCACCAATTAAAAAAAGATAAAAACTTAGTTATCACAAGCATGTCTTTAGGAACAGATTCTTAACTCATATCTTTTGGGGAATGCATACGGTAGTCTCCTCTTATGTCAGGATCTCACCCTGTTTTCACCTTTGAGGACAGGTATTTTAACTTTAAGACAGTAAAATCAGGCTTCCTTTTCATTTTTTATGTATTGAAAATAAGTTGTCTTTCTTGTGTATGCATATACATTTTTAGGGACTGAAACTTGTTTCTTTTGTTAGAAACAGTACTTGGCAAACAATAGTGAGATTTAATAATTCAAGGAATAAGCTAGTTCTAGAATTCAAGTCTGAAATTACTTGAAGCTGTAGTTCAGGTTCCTTGCTAGCATAAACTTCTGCCCTGAACCATTGATCACAAGCTTGTGTGCATGACAGTGATCCCTCCAGAATGTAAGGACAGGAGTAGACAGAAAGAACAGACTGAAGACTGTAGACAATGCCTTCTTCTGGGATTGCTTATTCTGGTGATAATGAGCCTGGAACTCTTTGGCAGCATGCCATGGATATGAGATTGATACAGGGTTTTTCAGTAATACTGCAGATACTGTTGTTGTTTTTGCCAGCAGTGCCCACAAACTTTATAAAGCTGAGTTGTTGAATTTATCATGGTCAGGAATCTAGATTTCTTGTAGTGTTTTCTTTTGCCGGTGGAAATAACAAAAGCACTAGATTATTCCTGATAGGAAAAAATGCCAAGTTGTAGGGCATGTACAGATTAGGTAGATTCTGGCTTATCTGTGCTACTTAATACATCTGTAAATTACATCACTTCGAAACATTAACCATTCAGGAGGCATGTATTTTCATATATTTTGCTAATTTATTTCACTTCATACCTGCTGATGTTATTTTATTGTATTTAACACTAGAAAGAAATCAATATAAACTAATCTATTTGGAACATGCTTTCCTGAAGGAAAACCTTAAAATTTCAAAGAACACTTTTTTTTAAAAGCTCTTTCAAAACCCTGTGTGTCTCAGTACTGGATAGAGCGGTAAAACTGCGCTGGCATCTGAACAGAAACATTTATGGCTACGACCTTTCTGACTGTTCTTTGGCACCCACGCTGCCTTCCAGAAGTACATCGTTAACATTGTTTGTGTGCTCAAAGATTTTTTTATAAGTTCTTGTTGCTTGTAATTATCATTATTTTTTTCTTTTGGCCTTCTCTTTTTCTTCCTTCTCATCCACTTGACCCTCATACAGCTCTCACAAAGGAGGGTGACATGGAGAGGTTATGTTCCATCCACCACTCCTCCTCTTCCATTGCTTCTTCATCTCACTGGCCGCCACCTTTGCCATGCCCCAGCGGCCACTACTGCTGCCAGTACCTGCTGAGGATTCTGGTCACACTCTACCTCTTCATCTTTATTTGTTCATATGTTGTGTTTCTTTCCATCAATTCAGCGGGCAAGTCCACGAGAAACTCAGAGAGTCATTCGCTTGAGTCTGAGCTCTCCCACTCCACTCCTTCCTCTCTGCTGTGTAAGTTGAGGGATTCATCTGTTCAGATGACCTCTTTTGTCTCTCCTCCTCCCTCCCCGCCATCTCGCAGTAGCGCAAAAAAAGGTCAATATTCTGATCTCTCTAATCTAGGAATGACCTTTTCTTAGGGTTTACTAAAGTATGGCTCAGATTTATTTAGATATTTGTTTCTTGGCCAGGTTTTATTAGTTATAAAAATATCATCAGCTGTAAGAGAATAAACAGGCGTATTTCAGAAGATTGTACCTTGCAGAGGAAATCTTTGCAGCGGTTATCAGCTTACAGAGAGATTTCACTCTCTCCTCTGGCTTGGATCCTGGTTGGGGTCTCCATTTTAATTACCTGTTATGTTTCTGGATGTCATGAAGTTACTTTCTTTAGCATAACAATTGATAAAGCGACCTTAAAGCTGCTGTGGCAGCTATTAAGCTTGCGGCATTCATTCATGACAACTGAAAAGTTTGCTTAGAAGGAGAACTGTGATTGTTAGTGACCAGTTCACTATAAAGGAAATCTTTAGGGTGAGGAGACTGTTTGAGCAGTTCAAATATGATAGGGAAACAGCATTGTGTTGGTAGCTTGTATGCTGGTAGAACATAGAAGACCTATGTAGATGCATTTCATGATTATAAATTAACTCAGAAATTCTTTAGAGTAGAGGAACCTTGTGAATTGAAACAGGGAATGACTTCCTAGGAATGTCAGGGGCTCTTGCTGGATTCTGGTCCTGCATCCTGTGTGTGTGAGGGTAATTGCACTGGTACTAAGGATGGGCATTGGCACTAGTAATGAGGAGATCCAGATGGGTCCTTGGAAACCCAGGGGGTGTAATTGGTCTGAACCTTATCTTAAATTTGAGTGGAATTTTTGGTAGGTGCAATTAATGCAGTTGAGAGCGGAATCAGTCCCAGAGATGATGGGCTCTCTTCAGTTACAGCTGTTGACAGGTAATGTTGAAAGAGTAGCTTCATTGCAGGGGAGGAGCAGGTTAATCTATAGGGATATATATGTGACTATCAAATTAGAACTACAAATACTGACAGCAGTAACTGCACAGAACCTTAAAGAAGAGGGGAATTAATAGGGAAGACATGGGCCTGTGTAACATTCAGAGCTAACAGATCTGTAACACCTGCCACAAAGCTTTTATTCCATCCACAGTATATATCCCCAGAAAGTCGGTTATGTACCCAGCATTTTCAGATATGAATGCTAGCAGCCTCACATTTCCTGCTTCATTTGGGTAGTTAATAGTCTAAGACCACTGTTAATGTTCAGAGATGTTAATTACTAGTTTTGTTATCAAATTTAGGAACAGAGGTACCTCAGAGAATACCGCTGTCCTTGAAAGAAGCAGGTTGTTCTAGTTTCCCTCAGAGAGTGGTGCAGAAAAGGCACAGTACGTGTATACAGTCGTGTTTTAAGAAAGTGAACAAGCTTGTATTTATTCTGTTCATTCTGTGACTTCAGAAACAAACACACTTCTTCGCCACTTGGTTCTACAAAATAAATGTCTTAAGAATCCTATTTAAAAGTGCAGGTAGAATCAGTTTAAGGAATGCAACAACAATCAAATTAAACAACCATCTACTATGAGCTACGAAAAGTGTTAGGTGAAACTATTCTGGTGAAGCTGTTTGGTGAAGACATGATGGTACTACTACATCGGGCAGTTAGCCTACCGCTTCAGTTTGGTTTTATGATTTACAGACTAGAAACCTGGAATTTGCCAGAACTCTAGTGGCGAAACAACAGAAGTCAAAGCCAGTATCTGCATATGCACCAGACTTACTTGTAGTTTTTTATTATAATGATTCAAAATAACTTTGTCCCAATAACAGGGATATTTAATTTCATTAAATAACTAAGTTTAGTGATGAATGAAACTGTAAAGTGCCTGTAACCTCAATGTCCTCCCTCAACTGAGTTGTAAAAATGTGCAGTTCTGGTGTAAGATGATTTTAGAAATGCCTGTGATAAGCTGTGTTTTCTGTAGCTGTGCTGTTAGTAGGACTCAGCAGTCCCGTGGCCTGAGAATATTAAATATTAAAAACTCAGTGACAGTTAATACTTTTGAGGCTTTTTTGGTAAACTACATGGGAGTTACTGGACTTACTGAAGACGGTGTTATTGGCTGAAGTGATTAGGATTTTTAAACTACATACCAGTGTTTTCAAAAAGTGAATTTGAGAATGCAGAAGAAAATTATACATTAGTCAGACTACAAAGTTGAGGATGGGAAGTGGTGATCAGAGTCACTGGCAGTTTCTTTGTGTCCAGAGTGTCTGGTGAGTGAGACAGGCTCCAAAGATTAGCTGGATGAGTACCTGGAGCTGGCAGCACAGTGCTAAGAAAGAGGGAACCAATATACGCTACAGTGTTCACTCTGCATGGTATGAAACTGAATTCACTCTCTGTTTGTTGTTAAGTGGTAATTATTGTAATTATTGGTATACATTATAATTATAAACAAGAAAAACATCGATTTCTTAGCTGGTAAACTTGATTGGGTTTAATCTGCTGTCGCAGACATGGAAAAAAGATGATGTAAATGTGGCATGCTGAGAAAAGTCAAGTTGAGAAAGGATTACCATATAGTTAGGTCCTGATTAACAAAATATCTCCATTCCAGCCCCAGGGAATTGGGTTATTGAGGAATATATTTTAAAGGTAGCTCAGTTTTCCTATGAGTAAAACAGGCAAATACCATATTTCTTAGAATTATTGTTTGGGGATTATTATTATCTCAACACATCTCGTTTTTAAAGCGTATCTAAAAGGAAGGAGAGGTAGAATTCAGGATTATTATTGATTTTCTATTGTAAAACACTAGTGGACAACAACAAGATGTCTCCGAATCAGTGGAGTGATGAGGTAGGAGCACAGTTTAAATACAAATGTGCACAGAGGCAAAGCTTGTTAATGTTTCATTTACCAAGACTCTAAACATCATTTCTTGAGACAGCAGCCAGATTCTATGATTAATGTAACACGCTGAGAAACCGTAGTGCAGTAGACCATGATATCGGTTCATTCTGAGACAGTAGGCAATTTGTCATTAAAAAATAAGCATTTGCCAATATAGCCACACAGTACAAATAATATAATTGTATGGTAACTCCAAGGAGGGAGCATCTTCAGAAAGAATTAATTTAATATAAAAAAAAAAGAAATTATGTAGGGCATTTGACAAGTTGCTTGACATCACATTATGATAAAGGTTTAAATAGGAGATGATTTTTTTTTTCTTTTTGTCAGTAAAGAATGGGAAAGTGCTGGGATAGTTTTTCAGATGTTTGTCTAGATATCTAATGAACTACTTTTTTTTTTATTGGGCAAGTAGTAGGCTTACAGGTTTTCAGAAAGGTGAAAGTCAATAGCCTAAAAAAAATCTGCAAACCACCCACCCATATCATAATTTGGTGAATCAGAGTCAATCTCCAGGATCAGCAGTCCCTTGGAAAGAGATGTGACACATACGATGACAACTCAGATGTCTTAGTTCGTGGCAGAGTTTAAGGTAAAGCAGTGGGGTGTGAGATAAGCTCTGATCATACAATGATTCTCCAATGAGAAGCCCCCTAACGCATGTCTTGTTTCTGAGGGTCTCGATATTTTGTATGTAGATCTAAGATTCAATCAGTCATTATTCATGCAGCTCCTTTTATTTTCTTCACAGAAAAAAATTTCTTTGATTAATTGTGGAATAAATTGTAAGAGAAATTATCTGCGGATAATTTTCAAATAGGGCTGTGAAAAGAATAGTTTTGAAAAACACTTCATGACGTTTGCTGGATTCCTCTGCTCCTGGGGTAGCATCCGTTCAGCAGAAGTTAAATGACATCTGATACATCCATATAGCCAGTGTTCATTGTCAATACAGGATAAAATTTTGCATCTGTTCCTTTTTCTTTTCAGACTGTGCTTATTTTCGAAGTATAGAAGTAACATTAGTGGTTGTATGCTTTCCATCTATGCTTCTAAATTGCTATTTGTTTGGACAATAGTCAAGTTAGGAATGAAGCTAGATTTCCACACACTGTGCCATTCAATTTCAACAGGCCAGTGTCACCTTGGTAAGAACTGCACTGTTTTAAAATGATAGCACAATGGGTAGGGTTTTTTCTCCCCGATTTAGACGTACTTCACAAGTAGATATCTATATTTGAGCTAGTTGTCTAGACTCCCTCTAGTCAACGCAAATAGGTCAGATGAGTCACACTTGTCTTAAGTATCTATTTTAGGATATGATGAATCGTGCCCTGGAAGTGCTTATTTCTCTCCATTGACTATAACGTAGGGGAGTTGAGAAACAAACTCACTTGTCTGTTTCTATACGTGTCCAAAATGTTGTGAGATTAATCCAGTCCGATGTGCACCAAGATATGTAGTTAAAAGTAGACTTAAAAAGTTTTAAGGGTTTTTACCTTGAGAAACAGCATGAGAGCAAGTAAGAAGCAGAATCATTTTAATCATCTTTGAGTTCATGTGTTAATCCATGAGCAGGCTACTTCATTCCTCTGGAAAGGTGCTTTACTGCTTAGCAGGGATTTCATTGCTGTCTGCTTCAAAGCAACCCATAGTAAGGAGTGTGCAGTTCCCCAATTTGGGTGTTATTTGAAAGATGAAGATGACTGGTGTTTGCTGCGGGTTTCACAGGCCCTGTTGCAAGCACTGGCTGAACTGCAGGTGTTTGATAAGCTGTTTTCTGGAAAGAACTAAACTATTGGTTCTATACTTCACTTATGAGATGACTGTTCCTAGGGTTATTTTGTAGTAAAAGAAATATGCCAAAGAACAGTAAAAAAAGCGTGTTTCTATTTCAGTAAGATCTGTGGGGTAATTAATTACTGTTCCAGTACTGTAATTACATAGTCAATCATCCACAGAGTATTGATAGCAGTAGAAAGATACCCCAATCCCCAATATATGAAAGAAGTGTAAGGTGTTTTAAATTGTCATTTTCGGAACAAAAATACAGGTGGCAGCTTTGAAAAAATTCCTGGGTAATGTGGTGGTCAGTCAGTTACCAAAGATTTGGTTTTCTGTTTCCCAAAAGATGTTGCTTCTGGTACATGTATTTCTGAAGACTTTCTTTTCACATATATACAACTTATTTTTGTTCTATACCTTCTTTCTGTAATTAAAATACCAAAATATCCATCATTTCTCTGCGTTTCATGTAGATTGAGTTTACAGATGATGCATGAGGCTACAGGAAAGGAAGAAAAGCCCCATAGTTCCATCCTAAAATAACACAAGAAGGACATGGATCTGTTGGAAGAGAGTCCAGAAGAGGCCACAAAGATGATCCGAGGGCTGAAGCACCTCCCATCCGAGAACAGACTGAAAGAGTTGGGATTGTTCAGCCTGGAGAGGAGAAGGCTCTGGGAAGAACTTACAGCAGCCTTCCAATATTGAGAGGGGCTGCAGGAAAGCTGAGGAGGGGCTCTTTATAAGCGAGTGCAGGGATAGGATGAGAGGGAATGGTTAAGGAGAGATTTAGATGGGATCTTAGGAAGAAATGTTTTCTGTGAGGGTGGAGAGGCCTTGGCATAGGTTGCCCAGAGAAACCATGGATGCCCCATCCCTGGAAGTGTTCAAGGACAGGCTGGATGGGGCTTTGAGCACCCTGATCCAGTGGGAGGTGTCCGTGCCCATGGCAGGGGTTTGGAACTGGATGGGCTTTAAGATCCCTTCCAACCCAAACCATTCTATGATTCTCTGAAAAGGTTTTGCTGTTGGTTTGTACTTCTTTCCCCCCACAATACTTGATGTCAATAGCCATGAGACTGCACCTTGTAGGTTTAAGACATTTACAGTGTTAGATGTTTTTTGAGTAAATGATGTTCTTACTTATTTTGTGTTAATTATGAAAGATTATCCTCTCCCTTCAGGATAGTGAAATGTAGCTAGAGATATGTAACTCTTTTAACATATGCTCTGCAGCAGTGCTGCAGAATAATTTTTGCCAGTGTTAGAAAATGTTCTGGTTTGTTCTTTTCTTCTCGTTTGGTCTTTTTATAGCTCTTCTTCCTAATGTTTTTGCTTGCACTGCCTTTGTATTAGTCGTGTACCTGCTCACCTGCTGAAAGAGGGCTCGTATTTTTTTTAACTGTTAATATCTTATTTCCTTATCTTACTGACCCTATAGGGGGTCAAGATTCTATTTAGAGAGTAGGTCCACGCTTGTCTCTTTAATGTATTTACTTCATACGTATTCTGATCCGTGAATGTAAAAGCTACCACCTTTTCCACACCAGTTTGCTGGTTTAGGATGGCTTGCTGCTGTACTCTCTGCAGTCCTTTTCATTATTGTTTTTTCAAGAAAATCACTCAGCACCTTTGACTTCTATGTGCCTCTCTCACACTTCAGTTGTTTTGAAAACACTAAATGTATTTTTCCTAGGTAACCCTTTGCTCACAGAGATTGGCATTTCATGCCCTTGAAAGCCACTACCCTATTCTAAGACAGTATACATGGGTAAGGCTTTAAATTTTCAATTGGCTCCTAGCAAACCCCTTAGAAAAAGTAATTGAACCAGTTTCATCAGAATTCTGTTACAATGTTTGAGGTTTCCTCCTGTATCCTGGAATGGTTTTGTCATTTCTTAGAATCATGGAATGGTTTGGGTCAGAAAGGACCTTAAAGGTCATCCAATTCCACCCCACTGCAATGGGCAGGGACACCTCCCACTGGATCAGAGTGCTCAAAACCCCATCCAGCCTGGCCTTGAACACCTCCAGGGCAGCCACAACTTCTCTGGACAACCTCTGTCAGGGACTCACCACTGTCTCAGAAAAACATTTCTTCCTAAGATCTCATCTAAATCTCTCCTCTTTCAACTTAAAGCCATTCCCTCTCATCCTGTCCCTGCACTCCCTGATAAAGAGCCCCTCCCCATCTTTCCTGTAGTCCCTTTCAATCTGGAAGGCTGCTGTAAGGTCTCCCCAGAGCCTTCTCTAGGCAAATTTATCAGACAAACTCTTTAACGCCATAAGATTAGATGTAGGCCTTGCACTCTGAAAATGTGATGCTATTTTAAAGGGAGATGATAAGACAATACCGTAATACATGGAGCTCCTAATGCCAAAGAAACTGCACATTTTCTGTCTGTTGTCTCATTGCACTGGGAGAGAGCATATGGACCTCTGGCCAGCTTTAACCAAAGCTGAAGTACGTTATTTAGGAAGTTCTTACTGGCCACCAAATAAAAACTGCCATAGCGTGACATTGCCACTGTACGTCAAGCAGCAGAGTCCTTCTGGAATTCAATACAAGCAAAGTTTACTAATGAATTAAAAAAATCAAATTAAAATGATGATTCTAAGTGAGAGTTATCTGGCAGATGGGAACTGGCCAGATGCCTCTTCCCTGATGCCGCATGTGTTTGCTTGTTGTGCTTTCTTAGTTTGTAATGTGTATTTAGATGGGAAAAGCAATTGGAGGTTTGGAAGAACATGTGCTAGGTGGAGTCCATCAAATTTATAATGAAAATTTGTAATTTTCCTACCACTTCAATAAGTACCAGTTATTTCTGCCAGATGTTGTCTGGAATAGTAGGACCTTTTTCCTACTGATACCCCTTTCACCTTAGTTCACATTCAGTGCCCACCCTGTTTCTTCTTTTTTACTGAGGAAAAGCACAAGTATTTGACTTGATTGATTTTGCCACCAAATCACGGCTGCATTTGTCTTCATTCTGCTTTGCAGTCTCCTTCCACTTTTCTGCGTGTTGTATTCCACTTCTTCCCTGTCACCTTTCTCTTTCTTCCTCCCAGGCGAAACCTCTGCTTTCTAGACAGTGTGTTTACTGTTGGCTGGAGTACTTTCGTTCTACATTTGTACTCAGCCTGCCTGCACCTACACACATAGCTACACAGAAAGTATGAAATGCCAAGATAAAAAAGATCTCCCAAAACAAGGGAGGTTTACGTAAAATCACAGTGGCTACTGAGTTTTTTAATTATTCTGTGATATCTGGTGTTACTGAATATTTCATACTGCCTTGTTCTTGACCTTTTTTTTCTTGTAACGTTCACTCTTCCTCTCAAATGAATAAGGGTTGAGAATGATCTTGTCGGGGTTTGCACACAGGATAAATAACTTCTGGAACTCAAGCTTCTCAATTATCATAGAATCATAGAATCTTCCAGTTGGAAAAGACCTTTGAGATCATCAAACCCAACCGTACCCATCTTCTGCTAAACCATGTCCTTCAAAAACTCATCTACCTGTTTTTTAAACACCTCCAGGGATGGTGACTCAACCACCTCCCTGGGCAGCCTCTACCAGTGCCTGATCACCCTTTCAGTAAAGAAATTCTTCCTAATATTTAGTCTGAACCTCCCCTGGCGCAACTTATAGCCATTTCCTCTTGTCCTATCACCTGTCACTTGAGAGAAGAGATCAACACTCGTTCTGCTCCAGGCTCCTTTCAGGCAGCCGTATACAGTGATGAGGTCTCCCCTCAGCCTCCTTTTCTCCAAGCTAAACAACCCCAGTTCCCTCAGCCGTTCCTCATAGGACTTGTTCTCCAGCCCCTTCCCCAGCCTCATTGCCCTTCTCTGGACGCGCTCCAGCCCCTCAATGTCCTTCTTGTGGTGAGGGGCCCAGAACTGGTGCGGCCTCACCAGTGCCGAGTACAGGGGTAAAATCACCTCCCTTGTCCTGCTGGTCACACTGGTTTTGATACAGGCCAAGATGCCATTGGCCTTCTTGGCCACCTGGGCACACCACTGGCTCATATTCAGCCGTTTGTCAACCAACACCCCCAGGTCCTTCTCCTCCAGGCAGCTCTCCAGCCATTCTTCCCCAAGCCTAATGCTGCCTGGGGTCATTGTGTCCCAGGTGCAGGACTTGGCATTTGGTCTTGTTAAACCTCATCCCACTGGTCTCAGCCCATCAATCCAGCCTGTCCAGATCCCTCTGCAGAGCTTCCCTTCCTTCAAGCAGATCAACACTGCCACCCAGCTTGGTGTCATCTGCAAACTTGCTAAGGGTGCACTCTATCCCTTCCTCCAGGTCATTAATAAAGATATTGAACAGGACTGGACCCAGTACTGAACCCTGGGGAACACCACTCGTGACCGGCCTCCAACTGGATTTAACTCCATTTACCACCACCCTCCAGGCCCGGTCATCCAGCCAGTTTTTGACCCAGCAGAGGTTGTGCCCGTCCAGGCCAATGGCAGCTGGTTTCTCAATTAGAATACTGTGAGAAACGGTGTCAAAGGCTTTACAAATTCCAGGTACACCACACCCACAGCTTTCCCCTCGTCTGTTAACCGGGTAACCTTGTCATAGAAGGAGATCAGGTTGGTCTGGCAAGACCTGCCTTTCATAAACCCATGTTGACTGGGTCTGATCACCTGGCTGTCCTGCATGTGCTGTGTGATAGCACTCAACATGATCTGCTTCATGACCTTCCCCAGTACCGAGGTCAAGCTGACAGGCCTATAATTCCCCAGATGCTCCTTCCGACCCTTCTTGTAAATCGGAGTTACATTTGCCAGTATCCAGTCGAGTGACACTTCCCCAGTCATCCAGGACTGTTGATAGATGAGGGAAAGGGGTTTGGGAAGGACCTCTACCAGCTCCCTTAATACCCTTCAGTATATCCCATCCAGCCCCATAGACTTGTGGACGTCTAATTGGCCGAGCAGGTCTCCAACCAAGTCTTCTTGGAACATTGAGGGTTCACCTTCACAGGAGGTTTGGAGCCCAGAGGACATCTTACCTTACTATTAAAGATGAGGCAAAGAAGGTGTTAAGTTCCTCTGCCTTGTCCTCATCCTTTTTTACTACCATTCCCCTTGTATCCAGTAAAGGATGGAGGTTCTCCTTGGTCCTCTGTTGTTGTTAATATACTTGAAGAAGCATTTTTTGTTGTCTTTCACTGAACTGACCAGTTGAAGTTCCAGTTGGGCTTTAGTCCTTCTAATTTTTTGCCTACATGTTCTCACCTGCTCCTTGTAGTCCTGAGATACCTGCCCCCTCTTCCAAAGCATGTCTGTTTTCCTCTTTTCCAACACAGAGTTCTCTGTTAAGCCAAGCTGGGCTTCTTCCCCACCAACTCATTTTACAGCACACAGGGATGGCCTGCTCTTGCGCTGCCAGGATTGCCTTCTTGAGGAGCATCCAGCCTTCTTGGGCTCCTTTGTCATTTAGAACTGTCTCCGACTGGACTTTATCAGTTCCAAGTCTACCCTCCAGAAGTCCAAGGTGTCTGTTCTTCTGACCCCACTCCTCCAAGAACAGAGAATTCTATCATCTCGTGATAACTGAGCCCCAGACGTCCTCCAACAAAGTTATGCTCCACCTCTGACTGGCTCTTAGTCATTTTCTGTCAAGGAGATTGCATGTCAGATGCTAAACAGGAAGAAATCTAGTTTTCTAATACGTGTGGTATTGTTTGTGTGTTGCTGAAAGGGAAGAGCAGCTTAGTTGCTTTCCTATACATTTCCATGTGGTGCTTGTAATTGTTTAGAAAAATTGAGAAATGAGTTGAAAGACAGATGATTTGGCAACGTATTTCTGTTCCTAATGGTCCACATCATGAACTGCAAAGCCTTTCTGCATGTACTGAAAGAAGTGATGCTAGTGCTGGAGTTGGACAGTGATTGATTTGAGCCAGTGATACTGCTTTAATCTCCTTGACTTCTTTTGCTGGCCTGTTCAGTTTCCTGATGGATGTGGTTTGTATTCCATGACAGGTTAGCAGACACAGCTCTGCTAAATGTTAGTTGTGCCCAGAGAAGTTTTGCAGGAACATCAAGTGGCTCCTATCACAAAGCTTCATGAAAGCGTACGTTCCACTGCAATTTCATTTTGGAACTAAAGCCAGGAAAAAGAGCAATGCGTTTCAGTTTCTGCCTCCTGGGGCTGTTGTTGAATTATATCTTGTAATGTAGTGCAGTGTCAAAGGTATGGCTGACATGCAGCATTTTGATTGACCCAACCTGATTTTTTTAAGTAAAATTTAGCAAAATATTTCCGTTCTCATTCAGATTGAAATCAATTCTTGAAATCTCAACGATTTGCAGAGAGAAACTTCTGTCCTTCACGTTCCTTTAACTCAGATTATTGAAGGCACAAACAGATGCCCAGTGAGCTGGGCACACTATTCATTTAAAACAAACCAAAACAGCTCAACAAGCTGCTGGGCTTGGGTGACAGAATTTTGTAATAGTATATATTCAAGTGTTCACTGTTCTTTGCTGTTCCCTGTCCCAGCGTGCATGACATGGAAGTTAACTGGGCTTCTTGTGGCAGAACTTGGAAAAGAAATGCCTTTTCTAACATTGCACTGTTATTTGTTACTCTGCCGTCCAACCACTTGGGTTATGCTGACAGTGCCTTACAGTGTCCACAGTTTGGTCCATGTTGTTTAAACATGTGGCAATAGAGCCATCTCATCTTTAAAATTCTTTGTTCTTTCCATAATTTTTGTGTAAAATAAAGCAATTCATACTTGAAATATTTTTACCCGTCATGCTATCTGGTAGTCAAGAGCTGTTCACAAAAAAGCCTTGCTAGACCATTATATCCACTTTTTTCTCCATACTGGTTTCTTTTCAGTGCTTTTTTTCTGACCACATCAGATGTGCACCTACTGAAACAGATGGTGAAGCATAAAAGAAATGAAGAGGTTCTTTAACACCACAATGCCATTTCTTGCAGTACAGCAGTGGAGACTGTTATTCTGCCTATACTCCCCAACATTTTCTTTTTGAAGAAGAACGTGAGCTCTCAGTAGTTTGGTTTTAACCTTCCAAGCATATTTGTGTGTGTCTGTGTGTGTTAATAGTTCAGTCCACATGTAGGAGTGTGCAGAATTATGACTGTTGCTTGCACTGAGAGCTACTACAGCTTGGTCACTTGTATTTCTTTGTATGCCAAGTTTACTCTTCCAAATTGTTTTTCTGAGGTTTAGTAAGGAGTTGAATGTAAGTTAAATCGTGGCAAATGTATTGGTAAAATGTTGGTCCCTTACCCATTTAGCAATTAAACTTACAAAAATCTGTGTTTAAGAACAGTGCCACTCTGGTTTAACTTCACTAGTATAAGGTTGAACTTTTGCCAGATGGTGAAAGTATAGTGCAAAAATCTAAATATCTGTTCCTCAAAACCCACATTTTTAAAAGTAGAAGTCAGTTTTCAAAGTGAAGTCAGTAAGATTTTCTGTCTTGATAAAGTCTCTTCAATGTTACCCTCCTAGAGTTACTGGTATTAGTAATAACTACACCACTGTGCAGGAATGAGTTTACTCTGCACTATTTTAGTGTAACTCCTATCAGCATTAACAAATACAGAAATGTGGGATTGCCTTTTGACATAGGTAAAGGAGAAACTGTTTCACCTACTTTTGCCTTTGAGATGTATGTTTATTGAGTATTTTTACTAGAAATGTATACTCTGGTTGTTGTTTTCAGTGTATTATTCTGGTACTATTTAGCACTTAGTAGTAGTTGTACTATTCTATTGCTGAATGATACAATTGAGGTTTATTGTAATGCAGATGCATTAGGCATTTTAGAAGCCAAGGATAGGCACAGTTGCAGAAGTCAGACCTGAAAGACACTGTTGTGATTAGACCTGTGTTGGATGCGCATGTGTTATATGTAGTCCACGAGCTTTGCACTGGATGATCTTAATTATAGGCTTAGGGCCTGAATTCTCCTCATTTTAAGGTACCCTTTTGCCGAAGCAAACACCAAGTGGTCCAAAGATTGCTGAAACTCAGCATTAGACATTTGAAAATTAAAGGCCCCATGTGTTTACGAAACATAGAGTATCACTTGTAAAACAGTAATCAGTTTCCTTTAATTTGAAGTTAAGAATTGGTGTTTGGGTTTGTTTTGCTTTTTAAACAGCAGCTCCTTCAGGGAAGGAAAGCAGATTAGAAGCATGATAGGAAAGTGGATTGATCAACATGCATTTAATTTCCTCATAAATACACTGAAGCCAAACCAGTCAAGCAGCAGGATGATATCTTGTCCTTTGGTCATAGATAAGGAAGAAAAATGGTCCTTGTGCCAGCTGGGGAATGGGAAAGTACCTTTGTTACAGCTGTTCTGACAGCCTTTCAGCTGTCACTTTCCACTCAGCCTTCTGTTTTAAGCGTTGCATTTGTATTTCTCTCTCTAGCTCGTAAACAGGAGATTATCAAGGTTACCGAGCAGTTGATTGAAGCTATCAACAACGGGGACTTCGAAGCTTACACGTAAGTTTTCTCATTTCAGAGGGAATGAGAAGAATATATGTAAATATGCATGTTTATATATGAGTGTGCATGTTTGTATATATGTATTGTTGTTGTTTGTTCTCTGCCCCTAGAAACACAAGACGTGTTCATTGCTGCTTTGCCTCGGCTTTACAGGAGCTTTTTTGCAGGTTTCAGAGGAGTTGCTCGTGTAAATCCAATGTATCAATCATAATCCTGACACAAAATATGCAGTGATTTATCTTGGTGTACAAAAGTAAAGTAATTTTTTATTTAGAATCCATAAAACATATCCTCTCTTAACAGATTTTTTTATTGCAGGTAGAGATTGATACTAATCCAATTTGTACTTCAGAGTGTTAAACACAAATAGAACTTTCTAGTTGTAATACCATTGACTTGTGCAGCCTTTTTTGGCAGTCTTTTTTTTGTTAAAAGATGATTTATGTGAAATGTTCTCCACCTAAAGTCAGCTGCCAAAATTACTAATTCGAGTGAAAGCAGAACTCCATTACTCCTCCCTGTTTAAGTTCTGTTCTTTTCCAGTGGGATGGCACAGGTAAGTAACATGTCCAATGGGAAGAAAAAAGTGATCTCTCCAAAGCTGTATTAGATAACTGCACGTGTTCATTACATAATTCCCTCTTTTCTACAGAAAAATCTGTGACCCAGGACTCACATCTTTTGAACCTGAAGCTTTGGGTAATCTAGTAGAGGGGATGGACTTCCACCGGTTCTACTTTGAAAACGGTAAACATTCCTTTCTTTCTTCTGTGACTCTTCATCTATTCCTTGTGATTGTATTTCTCCTCTCTAATTAGCATCTTGCTTGGGGAGTTAATTTCACTCATTCTATACTGCTGAGGATCTGATCAGCTGCCTTTTCTTGTGTTGGGTGGTGTGTATATATAGATGAGAACATGAATATATATATTACAACCATGTCAGCTATAACAAAGAAAAATTACCCACGTAGTGGATTTAATAAAGTTTGGGAGGGTCATGTAATGTAGGTAATCATTTCAGAGCAGACTCGACTCAGAAGGAAATAAAATATTGTAAATGAAGTTATCATCTTATCCAGTAATTTCTGAGAAATGTCTGAGCAGAAAATGGGATTATTCTATTCCTAAATTCTTTTCCATTTCCCAACAGCATTTTCCATATTTTTCCTTAAAATATTTCATTACTGCTGCTTTTTTAGTTGTCATAGGTATCAGCACTTAATAAAACGTGTCACAAGAGTGAGTTAGAAGCTGAATTATTTTGACTGAAAATATGAAGTACAAATGCCATTAGACCTCAGGCACAGCAGTGAAACTGAAGTGTTGGGAAAACTCAGCTGGGGAAAGTGGACTGACTTCCCTCTCGGCTTTTCTTTGCAAAGACACAGTTCCATCTCTGCTTCTCTTCTCTTACCACCTAAAAAAAAATGTTTTGGGAAACTCAATTGGGAACTCAGGATAGTGGCCCCTACTATATTTAATCTATCTATGCACATGGTTTAAGTAACATGTACCATTAAACATTTGATTGGTTTCCTTATAGGAAAGGGGGAAACGTACTTTATGCTGTGACTCTACTCATTTATTTGATGTACTTGAGCTAGTTGTCAGTTGTGATTATCACAATTATTATTACTTTGTGTCTGCTAAGTTGAGGAATTTGTTTGTAAAATGGGGTGAGATGAGTTACTTTGGCTTACATGGAGAAAATTTAATTTATCCTCTGTGTGTTTGTATTTCTTTCCTAGCTTTATCCAAAAGCACTAAGCCAATCCACACCATTATCCTCAATCCTCACGTCCACCTTGTGGGTGATGATGCTGCTTGCATTGCATATATCCGGCTCACTCAGTACATGGATGGAAGTGGGATGCCAAAGACTATGCAGTCAGAGGAGACGCGGGTCTGGCACCGTCGAGATGGGAAGTGGCAGAATGTTCATTTTCATCGTTCAGGGTCACCAACAGTACCTATCAAGTAAGGAACAATTCAGACCACAAGCTTAAACTATGAAGGTCAGACCAGATAGCCTAATAGCTGCTTTTGGCCTTAAAAACTCTGAAACCGTCCTCTTGATAGTGTAATTTCTTGTGGTCATTTATGCCATGTGTATTATATTCAATAGCGTGCATATTGTATTGGTGCAAATATTTTTAAAATAATGGGGGGGTTTTGTTGTTGTTTTAAACTATGGTGCCCACTGCTCCAACTCAGTCTATGAACTGACAGCTTGAAGAACAGGGAAGATGGTTTAGTGTAGTTAAAGCCTGATACAAGTCACACAAAATAGAATTGGAAAACCTGAAATAGAAGTAGAATACAAGGAGCTGTTAGAGCTGACTGGAAATGTTCAAGGAAGAAATATCACTGTTCTGAAAAATTGATGTTTTATTAATACTGGTTGTGGTGTCCAGCCTCTTCTACTTACTCAGGCCTAGTTAAGTTCACTGCAAGTTATTTTGAGCCAGTTTACGTATTTACTTTGTAAATGAAGTCATATAAGTACCTAGCACATCCTTATCTCATTTCCCACACTCTCTTTGCTTAACTGCTGGGTAGTCACTGTCTGATTGTTACGACATCTCTGCAGGTAAACTTCACATCTCTCCCGTCATCGTGTTTCTCTTGTTCATTCAGGCATCTCTGCATGCCTCGTCCTACCCTTGGAGTCATGCATGACTCAACGCACGCAAACCTGAATTCCTTGGGCCAGGCTTTCAGCAGTGTCATTTACAGCATGCTTGTAGTTGCAATAGTAAGATGAAGAGTCACAGCTTCTTCAGGGGGCTCTACTCAAGTCCTTTGCTTTTCTTCTGCTTGTAGCCTTGACTAATGCTGCTGTATCCCTTGGAGCCCAAGCTCACTGGCTTCTGGCTTTGGTTAGGCTGTTCCCAAATGAGGCAGTTCTGGTACAGGCCTTGGTTTGCTCAGGTGCCAGCCCTCCGAGTAGGATATAATTACGTGAGGTGTTGTAATGTGGATAGTGGATGAGTTCCCTGACATGAATGGTGAAAGCTTAGATTTCATCATTTGAAATTCATCATGCCCCATATTATACTTCTTGCAACACTCTTCTCCTGTATGAAATAATATTTAATAAAGTAAGGACCATGATAAAATGAAGTGTTAAACTTCAGTGGGCGTAGTTTTCTTTTCACTTTTTTTATTAAGGGAAAAAGTAATTTGATTTCTTAGTGAAAACTATTGTGTTTTATTTAAAAAAAATTAAAACCAACAGGAGCAGGAACCATGTCATCCTTTGTTTTTCATGTTCCAGCTGCACTGCTGGTGTTTAAACAGATAATATGGAGAGAGTGGTTACATATTGAACTACAGTGTTATGTAGGGTTTTGCTGTTTTCACGAAGGGATGTTTTGTCAAGGGATAAGGGTACATGTAGAGCCAGAAAGCATAAGTGAAACAGGTTCACCTGCCCCATCCATCCTGGGCAGAACGTGTTTGTAGCAGAATGACATGACTTGAATGAGAGAATTATTTAATCTTTTCCTTTGATAAGTTGTTTTAGTCTCCTTGTCAATTTTTCAACTTAACCATATTTATCAGAAACATTCCTTAAGAGAAAACATAATTTATGGCACTCATTCCTGGACACCAAAACCAGAAGGCAACAAAAAAAGCCATCTTACTACTTTTGTCATGGAAGATTATAGAATTTGACCAATAATTCCTGTAATATTTCTTTCGGGAATACTTTATAGAGATATACTGAACAGCTTCAGCAGCCTTTTCTTTTTGAGGTACAATGTTATAACAGGAGCCTCAACGCTTGGCTCACGTAACATGTGTATGGGTGGTGGACTGCTGTGTGCTGGGACTTGTACTGCTCCTATGGACAATTGCCAGAGGTACTTTCTCTGGAGTATAAAGGGCTGGCACTAGCTGCCACAGAGCAACTCCTGGCCCTCAGAAACAGTGGTCATATTTAGGACTTGTGTAATGTCAGTTCTTTACGGCTGCTTATGCTCTCTAGTAAAGATAAGGATTCCTGGGACTATGAGAGATGGAAGAAGAAGAAGAAGCCGAGAGGTAATTATTTTGAGGCTGCAGGGTTGTGTCTATGTCAGAGGGTGTTCTGAGCTGATGGGGTCAGGCAGGATATTCAGGGTTGCAAGAGGGTATCCTAGCTGAAAAGGTCACAGAGGAGGAGTAGTGGCTTGAAGCCTCAGAGCGTGGCTAAGGCTTCAGGAGAGGTGCTCTGAGATTGCAGCATAGCCCTGGATATGCAGCCTATGTAGAGCGCTGGAAACAGTACACATAAATCTCTCCTCTTGAATTCAGAAGGGGTTTTTGGACTTGCTCATATCACTGTTCTAAAATATCATTGCTCAGATGATTAGAAACCTTACTTTCAAGTCTAGATTTTAGTCATAGTCAATGTGTCCTTGATTATTCTTACTTCATCGTTGCTCTCCTGTACGTAGGAATAGGTTGCAGACATGAGCTGTTTTACATGAAGGCTGATTAGATCACTTTCCGTCTTTTATTTTCATTGAGTAAATAAACAATGCTAACTTGGTTGGCTTTTTTTGATAGGAACTCCATTTCTCTGGCTACCTTTATAGCTCTTGACTGTCTTTTTTGGCTTGAGGTTTGTCTTTTTATTAGCTCGGATTCTTCTGAAACACCATGTACAGTTGTGGTCAGGACTTTATTTAACTTCATAATGTCTTTCTTTTCCCTGTTGAGAATGCCACACCTGCTATGCCCTGGCAATTTTGTCATCTGCATCACATCAGTAGATCATTCAAGATAGCCATGTATTTATCCTCACTTGTTATTTCCAGCCAATGAGTATATAGAAACTTTTCCTGAGCATGCAGCTTTGTACTTCCTATTATTACATGTAACTTTTTTGGATTATCCAGTCCTCAAGGTTATTTGGTGATTCTTGCTCAATGCTCCTGTTTTCTTTTGTATTTATAAGTGCCTTCCACCTGAGTGTAAGTACTCTACATGAGATCAGCCCCACTGCTTGTGCTCCAGCCACTGGTGAAGATGGGCAAGTCTCTTCTGGGCTTAGTGTTACCCTTTCAGCCCAAGCATTGTCTTTTTTATTTTAGTTGTTTCATACGTTCTTTCTTTATTCCCCATCTTCTCAAGTTTAACTGGTAGATTCCCACGTAGTGCAAAGCCAGAACTCACCTTCTATAACCCATCCTGTTTGACTTTTAGACTATCTTGAACCTTTATTTTCCCAGGCAGAGCAGCAAGTATACCAGTAACTCCAGTTTGGAAAAGTACAGAGCAAATGTAATTAATATACTGTTCTAGATTATTCTTTCTTTCTTTTCTCCTGCTTGAAATTTATCCAGTCTACAGCTGTTTGTTTAATTTTTACCGATACACAGTAGTTAATAACAACACTTCCATAATAAAAAAAAGTATCTTACAAGTAATGTCTGAAGCAGAATTTCAAATCAAACTCACAAAAGCAATTCTTGCTGTGATCTGCTTTTGCAAATATAGTATCCTACATTATGTCAAATCAGTTGCTGTGAGCAGTAGCTTATTTGTTTTCAGGATTGCAGTAAGTAGTGCGCATAAATCTAAGGACAAAACAGAGCTCTTTGGTAGCTATGGATATGTGGAAGTATTTCCTTATAGCAGGTAATTTATTTGGAAAGGACTATGAACACAAATAAATTTTATTTGTACCTTTCTATTTAGTTTCTTCCCCTCCCTGGAGGTGTTCAAGGCCAGGTTAGATGAGGCTTTGAGCAACCTGATCCAGTGGGAGGTGTCCCTGCCCTTGGCAGTGGGGTTGGATCTGGATGGGCTTTGAGGTCCCTTCCAACCCAAACCGTTCTATGATTCTGTAAATTTTATTTTTACTTTTGCTGCGAGTCAGACGTAACATAGTTTGGTTTCTGTCTTGTCCATTGTTTCTCTCTGAGCGTGATGACTGATGGTAGGAAACGTTTCTCTGTGTTCTTAAGAATGTGTAGTGATGTGTTTCTGCAGAACTGTGTTTGCATATACACAGCAAGTGGGCCTGTGAGATGCGGGCAAAGGGCTACGGGCCTAAAACTGCCTCCCAAACCTAAATTCAGACCTGAGGCTTGCAAGGCTTATATGCCCTCACTAATCACACTTTACACCTTCTTATGCTTTCCTCAGTTAAATACTGAAAACCAGGAAAACTTAAGTAAAGCATTTGTTCTGTGTTTGTACAGTGCCTAGCACAGCGGGATCCCATCCACGGCTCTGGCCCCTAGATGCTACGGTAATACAAATGATATTATAAGCTGAGTCAGTTAACCACTTGCTTACACATTTCTTTCCTTTCAGTTTCTCTTTGCTTACCATTTGAGCATGTCTTGCATGTAAATAGCATCTGATTCCTCCTTGTTACTTGACTCAACTTTTGTATGAGAATCTCAGTCCGTGACAGTGTCCGTAACATACGTGCTGAGGAAGTAAAACTCAGAGATTCACATCTGAATTCTGCCCCCGTTCCTTTCAGAGATTGATTAAGGCACTTTGGCTTCCTGCCTCTGTTTCCTTTGTTATTTTAACAGCCTCTCTGGCATGTTGTAAAAATGGAAAATGTCTGTAAAGTGGTTTAAAAAATAAAAAAATGCTTTGCCTGAGTATTTGAGATTCTTTTTCCCTTGGTTCTCTTCATAATGTTGTGTTAAATGATCTAGAGAAGATTTATTTTAATATTATTGGCTAACACTTGAGCATGTGTTGTTATCTGGTGGTGATGTTACTTCAGTAATGGCAACCTTATTGTTTTTTTTTTCTCCTTCCTCCTAGCTAAAAATATCAGCGGTGCCGCTCTTGCATTTTCTGTACCCAACGCACCTGGTTGATTACCATCTTGGCCATCCTGTTCTCTTCATGCATGTTTCTGAGTGCATGAAGTTGTGAAGGTTCTTCATTTAACACATTTGTGATGCACCACGTTGCTATATATTCCATCTGTACACTGTTAACATTTCAGTGAAGGTGATGTTCCATGCAAATAGGGAATAACAAGGCATAAAAGACAAAAAAAAGATTTGATAGACAGCAGTAGATACTGAATACATTTGTCACTGTCTCCATTTATGCCAAGTTTTGACATACAACTTTAAAAACTATCTTGTTTATTAAAAAAAAAAAGAAAAGAAAAAGTGTATTTTACCCCTTTTTTTAAGAACTGTTTTTTGACTACTCCTTTTTCCCCAAGATCCAGGATTTTGCTTTGGTTCTGGTGGGAATGGTTAGGATTTCTGCTGGCAGCTCCATGACTGTAAAACGGAGTTTTTATTACAGCGCATAGATGGACAAAATCACTGATAAATATGGAAGTGATAATATCTTGGCTTTGTACTAGCTGAAACCTTCTTAGTTTATTTGTCCATGTAAACTGGAAAAAATCTCATCATTTGCTGGTTGGTCACTTCAGAATTTCAGTGTTCTGGGGAGCCAGCAGCTGCTTTGTTTCCTTTTGATTCTTTACCTTTACTTTCTTACTCTGCTGATTGAAGAATTCTCTTGGATGATAAAGGAAAATTGTAAAGAACTAAGTGATGATTGAGGGGCAAATTTAGAGGATTAAAATGGAAGAAAAGAGAAAGATTTTTATCACTTTTAGGGTGAATTGTAAATTTTTTAAGGAGGCTGTAAAATATATATAATTTTGATTAAGCTATAGACCAGTTGTGTGGTTAATATACTCGAGAAATATTAGGCCTTAAAAGCTTAGTATGAAGAGTTTACGTACTTTACACTGCTGCTGCTCTTGCTTCTCTCAAAATGTACTATGGATACACCAGTTTTCTAATAAGACTCTGACACTTTACCGTAGATTTGTTTCTCCCCCCTCTTCCTCCTCAGTCCGCTCTTGGTTTCTTAAATTCCTCAGGCAGCGTGCGGTGTCACGGGCAGCAATCTTCGCAGCATTCCCAACTTGATTGGGTCCTGATCCATTGCTGCGAGCACCTGAGCACTGCGCGGAGAATGCTCTCAGTTCAGAACACAAATGTTTTAACGGGGACTGCTTTCACTTCCCTTACGTTGCCATGAAAATACATCCCTGCAAGTATTTAGGCTTATTCCCTTCCATTTTTAATAGGAAACTACAGGGATCAGTTATTTCTTTTGTTTTCATTTGTTGATGGTTCTGTTACCGGCAGGGCTGACTGTTTTCTGCAGCACTGTGCAGTGCATGGGATCTCAATCGATGTCCTTTTTAGCAGTTAAAAATTTCCAACTCAGCAGCCTGAAGTTTTTAAAACAGGAATGCTCCCTAATTTGTATCGTTTCACCTTTCTGTGTTGATTACTAATCAAAAGCAGTTCTTAAACATTTTGATGTTGTTACTAGTGGATGTATGGTAGATGGATTTCAGCTTCTCTGATAATTACTACATGATTTTAAACAATATATATTTAAAATAAGCATCTACAATAAATGTGTTGAGCCATATTAACCTGCCAATGGGATCTGTGAAAAAAAGTACTGGCCTCTTCTTTTTTCTCATTGATTACCTTTTGTTGTGAAGCGGCTATAAGTGACATAACTGTATTTAAAAAATTAACAAATTATGTGTAGGGTGTTTTTTTTATACTTCTAACATAGCATGTGGTGTTGACATATTACTGTAGACCAAGTTTGTCTTCCACACCAAGACGTGAGGAAATTGTGATTTGTTCTCCCCACCACAACGGAACTATACACTTATGTCATTTTGGAACACTGCAGTTTACCATGGGACACAGTGTACATATTTCTTGCCATAATGGTAAATGACTGATATATTTAAGGATTAATAAATTTGTGATTTCTGCTGACGCTGTGCTTGTGTGTTAATTTCCAAATTCATTGTAATTTTTGCATTGGAAAATGTGTGATGTCTATTTGAATTCAGAAGCCAGAGACACAGATGTGCTTTCTTACAAGCTGAATTTGCAGTTTGAAAATATGAGTATTTGCTTTTATGGTTTGTCTTTTGGTTCGTTCTTAACTGCCCTTCCTGAGGACTCGATTGTATATCAGTTGTGCTGGGCTTTGTTGATAGATTTTGCACATACCTGGTGTTTATAGGTCCATATTTAGAAAAGTTTTAGGTAGTTTGTACATTTCTGTATCTGCTTCCTGTGTTTCATGTGCGCAGCCTGTTACACAAGATGCTGTGAGAGCAGTTATTGTGTGTTTAGTGTTGCAGACCTTAAATTGCGCTGAAGTCCATAAATAATTAGCATTGAAAATAATGTACCAGTTTAAAAGCTTTTGTGAATGTCTGTAGTGATTTAAAGCTCTTATGTATGAACCACAACTGAGAGAAGTCCTTTATACCAGCAGAAAAGAAGGACCAAGAGAGCGGAGGAGAGGAGACAGCTTCCAGCTTTCCCAGGTCAGGAAATGCAGAGCTGGAACATTTCTCTGGTTCTGTGCTGGGCCAGCATAGCTGGGAGGCAGAGACGGAGCAGCCCTGCTGTGGCAGTGATCCAGGAATACCGCCTGGCGAAGGAGGGAGAGCAGACTCCTGGGTCGGTGAACGTTTCACTGCTCCCTTTTGGATGGCATTTTGCTGGGTGTTTGTAAACACAAAGAAAAATAGTTAGGAGAGGGCTCAGGGGTTTGGAATGTTTTGATAAACTCCAGAGAAAACAAAAGCGGTTTAGTCTGTTGAGAGGTTTTATATTGTATCATATCACTTCTATCTACTTTGTTTACTCATTTTTTCCACTAAATGCTATTCCAGATATCAGTTTGACTTCCATTTTAACTGTGTCCCTGCAGTAAGCTGTTTGACAGCAGTGGAGTTGCTCCACATTTCAGGTATGTAGAGAAGAAGAGAGATCAGTGTATAAAACACAGTGAGAGGAGAGGGGTGGGGAGATTACATTTGCTAAATATTGGGTTGAAGAGAAACGTCAGGTTGAAGATCTAGGAGAGGGGTGGGGTTTGGGGGGTGGTGTTTTTTTAATTGTTGTGGATGTCCTTTTCTAGCAGAAATGTTTTAATATACTGCCTCCTGGTGGCTTTTTGCAGTGATGTTTTCTGTTCAGGAGAGCACAAGATGCTATTTGTTCTGAGCAGAAAGGAACCCAGTGCTTTCATGTATTCACTTTTTTAGTGTGAGTAAGGAACTCAGAATTTCTATTTCAGAGGCTGAAAATGTCCATTTGTTAGGTCTTGAATACAAGCTGTACACACACCTGGAGGAATCAGATTTATTCCATTTCCTAAAAGTGGGCTGCCAGGGCACAGTTAAGAGATTAAACATCTGTCTCTTAACAGTTGTAAATTTAATCTGGAGTTCATTGTATCAAAGGTGAACTTTACTGTTTCTTCAGTGTGCTATTAATCCTTTGTAATGTATCATCTTGTTGGACTGTATGTTCATAGAAAACAGAATTACTTTGTTCTTCTCAGGGCTTTTCTTTCCTTGTAAATTTGTACACTCGTACTTTATACATAACTCAAGAAAAGACCATTAGTCAAAAAAAGTGAACTGTTTTAGTTGGAGAATTGATCCAAATTGCTTCAGGAGGCTCAGCTACTTTCTTCCGAACAAATTATGGGTAAAATACAGACTGCTATGGGGTGAATGGTTTAAAAGCTCAGTGCTGCAAGGTCTGGCTCCTGCAGGGAGAGCCACTGTAGTAAGGGTCTGACATGCTTGTCCAGGAGTATAGGGAAAGGGGAGACTTATGTGTCTTGGAGACTATCTATGCCTCACGTGGAAGGAATCCTACGTATAGCAAACTGGAAGCCTTTCCTGTCCTCCCTCTGTTGCACAGATACCCGTGGCTGAGCAGAATAAGTTGCAGGATCTGCTTCTAAGACAGAGTAAAATGAGAACACAGCAGTTCTGCGTTCTCATATCCTGCAGAGCAGCAGCACAAGGCTGCTTGTTTCCAGCCTGTTCTTGGCCAGACTGAGCCCAAGGAAAAGGCACTGCAGAGAGTAAGTTTGGGAAAGAGGAGAACATTTTCACAGTGGGAGAGGCGAAGCAGCAATGCAGAGGAGTCAAGCTGACAGAAGACAGGACTTAGAAGATGAAGAGGTAGGAGAGCAGTGTCTTTGTGTTTACGAAAATGTCACATTCTTTAGTTAAATGTGTTCCCAGAAACAGCTGTGGGTTCATCTTGTAAACTAACTGGGAATTCGGCCCATATAATCTTTCTCATTATAGTGACCTTCAATTAGTTAACAAAGTTAAATAGCTGAATGTGGCAAGTGGTTGGGATGAGGTTGGTTCCCTTAAAATACCAAGGGCTGAGTCTCTGTAGGCACAGAATGTCCTCTTAAAAGTTGTAGTCATTTGGAGTGTAGAGATTATCAGCACATCTCGTGATAGCTAAGGGCATAGGTCTTACCATTCTTCAGTTCTGCTGTTCCCTGAACTCAGCCCATAGTGGAAAGGTGCTGCTGTGTGTCAGGGCAGAAGACACAGCAGCGCATGTCACCAGGTTCCCTGCTCACTGTCAGGTTCATTTCCAAGTGTCCTAGCAAGCTCGTACAGGAGGAGAGGGGAGCGAAGCTTATTAACAAACAGCCCACTGCCTTGAGAGAGTGTTCATGGCAAACAAAACCACCCTGAGCTGAGAATGAAGAGACCACGCTGCTGTTTCACACTTCCTTTTCCCACCCTTCTCAGGCTTTCAGTGTTGGCTCTTGGAGAAGACAGCTGCCCCGGACCAAGGCACTGGGCAGTCACAGCATTAAGTAACCCATGTAGTCAAGGGATCATTGCTAGCAAGCAGTGGTGGAGGTAAGAGCCCATGTTTGTGTGCTTGACAGCTTATTTTATACACAGTTAGTGCTGAACAGAGGTACCTAAACAGAAGTCAAACCCTTAGTAAGGATGGAGAAGAGTGTACTCCTAAGCACACACCTCTGTCATGTTACAGCAAGGTATCAACTTAAACACGATATAAAACTATCCTATGCCCTGGAGAGAGGGTAAGTACTAGAGCAAGAAGCAAGAGTTCAGCTCCAGGACTGGTGACAGCATTGAGTATTTCCAGCTTCAGTGAAGAAAAAGTAAGTATATTAACACATTCATGAAAGAAGTGTTTCGTGGGCTATTGAGCTGTTGTCTCTCTTGCACAGGTCATTTGGGGGGATTATCCTAGAATGAAGCAACTGGAAATATCAAATGTCAGTGTTGTGTAAACATGGTGATGCTACTTCAGGTACTGGTGGTAGTGCCTACTGCCCCATTTTTAGCATGTGTTCTCTTCTGGTTGATGTATATGTGTGCTTCCCGTGGTGACTTTCTGAATCGCAGCCACTACTTCAAACCACAGAATTCCCAAAGAAATACCAGTGTACTCTGCTAGGTAATGAGTCTGCTGAGAGTTGTATGGAATACAGGCAAAATGGTAGAAGCGCCAGAGGCTGGTGTAGGAAGCAGCTGGTGATCTGTGCTGCTGTTGCTTGCAAAGTGACAGAGGATATTACAGACAAGGAGGATCACTCTGGTGGGTGTTGAGAAACTCTGCATTGTGCCTGGAATGAAACAGGTTGAACTGAGTTTCACAAAACTCCAGTGTAAGGGCTGGTAGACACAGGGTGAGATTTGGCACTTGAATTCTCCCTGATGCTCCCTGTGTCCCTGGAACGTTCCTTCACTTTGTCTGTCACCAATGTCCTGCTCTGCAGGTCTGTCCTGAGTATTCCTGGCTCTCCTTCTTTGCTGTGATACCTTATTAAGCCATGTGTCCCTGTACTACCATGATGTACTGTTCTAGGAGGATTCCCATCTAGCAGCTGACCTTGCATGGCCTCTGTGCTCTGTTGTGTTAGAACTTCCTTCTTTCCCTTGTCTGAAAATCTCTGTCTTTAAATCTGTTTTCACCCTCTTGCTGTACATCTCCTTGTGCCCCGCATTAGTTTTCTGAGGCTTATAGGTGGTGCATCTGCTTCTCACTGCCCTGAAGCAGGGATTCATGAAGATTGAGAGCTTGGCATGTTCTTGACATGCTTGTTTGATTAAGTTCCTCAGGCAAATTTGGCATCTGAAGATCTACTCCCTGGCCTGAGCTAGCGTTCTAGCGTGAGATGAGAGGGTGACTGCTCTGCTGTTGAACTGTGAGTGCCACTGGGCATACACTGAAATGAAATCATCAGTGCCTTGGATGCTTCAAAAATCAAGAAATGCAGACGCTGCTGTAGAAGGGATATCAGTTGTGCAGCAGTTTTATAATCACAAGGTTGGGTGTAGCTCGTGTTCCTGTTTCAGGTTCCAAAGGCATTGGTAAGAGATGTGGCTTTTATATTTATTTTTGCTGTTAGAAGGGCTGCCTGGCTGCCCATCTGGAGCAGTGGGTTCTCCTTGGGATGCAGTTACTGGGCTGCCATTTCACTTTCCTGAAAGTGCCCACATGCTGAATTCCCATTTTGCTTCAAAGCCATGGTCTCCAGAGTCTCTCTGGCATGCTCAGATGTTGATGCTCACGTTGCAGTCTTACGTTTTTATCATTTTTCTCCAGGACAATGCTATTTCCCAAGGTGCTTCCTCTTTCCACCTGGGATACTTATTCCCACTTTTGATCACATTTAAAAGCTGTTTTTGTTTTTTTAAGAGGTATTTTTTTTTAACTCAGGTCATTTTACTAGTGTGGTTTTGCAAGATAATCCAACAAGGGGTTGCGTCAGCATAACAAAGGAGTCATATAAAATAAGCTTTGGGTGGGAAAGGATAGGACTCGTACACCAGTTTTATCACTGGAGAAGATATGCAATTATTTTTGAAGTAATTGAATGCAGCAACTTTGCCAACACACCATTTTGTGTACAAGGGCCCAGAGCACGTGAACAACATAAGAAATAACTATGTACAGTTACATGTGTTCTTGTAAAGCTGATGAAAATAGTCATTCCTCTCTCAGTTATTGACTCCCATAAAATTCCAATCTTTTCCTACCAGTAGGTTAATTCTAGTTGCGGATTAACTATTTGGAACACAAAGCTTTATGTTGCTTCCCACCTCTGTTTTTTCTAGTCATCTCCACAGCACACATTAACTGGATTTCCCTTTATCATTGCTTGTTCTGTGAATATGTTTTATGCTATAATATCATCCCCTTTCTCAGGTGCTTTCTGTCAGCAGAGAAGGATCAATAGTTTTAAAGTAGGTTCCTTCAAACTGTATTACAGTATAAAACTGTGACAAGTCAGATAATTACAAAGCACCCTTAATATTTTTTTAAAAAAAACGGCTTTTCTTTGGGAGAAACTGAGCACCAACACTTTCTAATCTAGGAGCACGAGTTCTTAGACTGGGTCCAAACAGCAGACTCAAAAACAGTAGCTGGACATTGCCATGAGAGTGGGAGAAGGCTGGCACATATCTGGCTTTTTGAGAGCTTGGTGTGGCCCTATTCAAGGGTGATGGCAACAAGACAAGAGGAGGATAAAATGTGTAAGTAGTCCTGAGAGCAGAAGCCAGCTTTCATTTCTCTGGCAGTGCCCAAGCCACCAGGTTACTGGCTGCTGTTGAGTAGTAGGTATCCAGCTACCCTGTGGATGTTGTGCGGAAAACAGAAGCAGCTCAGCCTGTATCATTGCAGTGCTAACCTGACCTATTTTGTCACGGGTGACCTGCCTTAATATACAAGCAAATGCCAATTTAGGCACCTGGGACATTCTGAATTTGCAAGTATCTCCAGGAAACCAAATTCTGCTGCAGGCCCCTATTAAGCACTTACACACTGGGAGGAAAGAGAATTGACCAACCCAAATTAAGAGAAGTAAAAAATGGGCAGCACTTCTTTTCATCACTCACTTAACTCATTCACAGCAATACCATTGGATCACAGTTCTTGGAGGGAAAAAAATATTTAATAAAGCATGCCAAACTGTGTGCCCAGTGGAGAGAACGATAGCCTAGCCCCTCAGAAGAGCTCATTAGATTCAGTACAATAAATCTTTTTCTCCAGATACCGTATTTAAAACCAAGATAAAACACCTTTTCATACATCAGTCTTTCTCATTCTCTGTTCTTGTATGCACACAAGAGAGAAAGCAAAGAAAAACATTTAAGCTCAGCAGCTCTGAAACAAATAATGATGCAGGCTGCTTTTTTTCTGAACAAAACTTTACTAGAGAGTAAAGTACAGAGGCTGAGCAATGCCAGAACTTGCCTGCCTTTCGTTGTGGCAAATGCAGTCATAGAAAACACGCTACTTCAGCCTTCAAGGATGAATTCTGTTTCTCATGCGGATACTTGAACTCCAAGCAAGTCTTTACAAAGGGATAGAACAAACCAAACAAAACAAAAACAGTGCATGTATGTGAAAAGCCTTGTTTATATCCTACTATAATATCAGAATTTTAATTCATCACACCACTGTATTGCCAGATCAGGATAAAGAGAATGTCGGAAGTGTTAAAAGTACTTAGTTCTTTTTCGAGTAATTCAAACCAATACTGCACTGACAGGGACAGGCTTAGGGAGCTTAACTTCCTTTTATAGTGTCATATGGATATACTTTTGGCATTGATCAAAAGTAAATATTGTAAAGTAATACATTTTAGTAAATTGGAAAGATGGTTTATTAAATTAATTCAGAAATTGTTTGAAAAGCAGATTACTGACAGGTAATCTGTTTGTTCTAGGTGAATAATTGACAGCTTTGCTTTCTTTTGTGTCTCCTAGCAGCTGCCTGAACACACTAGCTTATGAAACCTCCATAGACAGCACTCCCTCACTCTAATCTTGCTGAGAAGTTATTCTAAACAGGAGTTTGAATGCAACAGAGCACCTATACAGATAATGATAGGGATTGGTAGCATGCCCAGCCCTCTGTGTGCAGGCTTTAATTTTGATCCTCTGGCCGTGGGGCTGCCTGCAGAATATGGTGTGACTACGTGTGCTGTTAACTCTGATAGGATGATTTCCATTTCCATGCATTCCTTGCTCTTCTTTGTATTGGCAGTTTTCAGACTGTCTCTCTAGACCCTGGAGAACCTGTGGATTAAAGGGTTCTGTGAAAGCTGAACAGAATTACCCTTTAGTTAAAGATTTAATATACTCCATGGATGTGTTTTTAAGAACCTGGGAGTATGAACTAGTTTCCAGCATCTGAGAGGGACCCAGCTAAAGTCTGCTTCTGTAGGAGTTTCTTTGTATCTTCAGGTCACAGCATTTTCAATATGATTGAAGAAGTTTCTGGATACAGTTTGAGGCATCTGAAATCATCAGTGTTACATGGAAAACTGCAGCTTTGTGGTTCAGTAAAGTGGTGAAGTTTTCCTGCAAATTGGTAGTCAAAAATGTGTACTGCAAGTACTCATGCAAAGCAATCCTTTTTAAAGAGTAGTAATAGGGCTTTTTAAATTCTGCCCTAGCTACTTAGGGCAGTGACTAAAATGGGGAAGAGAAGAGGGTATTTTCATAATAAAAGTAAAAGTGTTGAGTGGTGAAGTGTCCTGATGCTCCAAGAAGTGCAAGCATGGCAGGCTGGCCTGTACTGGCCCCTGATGAGAGCTGAAGTGAAATGCCTCAAAGCTGTCACTGCAGTTTGAAATACATCTGTATGTTCAGCAACACAGCTCATTTGATAAGAAAATTGTTTTTCATCAAACATGATTTTTTGGTGCGCATGGTTGGAAATGTATAGGTGTTGGCACATCATTCTCTGCTCTGGTTTTGGAGGCACTGTTTGAGTTGGGACCAAACCACTTTGTTTCAACAGTTAAATACTCTGTGATGGAGACAGGTAAGGGCAGCAGCCTGATTTCAGGGCTTGGATATAGAGCACTTTGGCAGGGACTCAGAGAAGACACAAGCAGGAGTTGTTGCTGTTTTTCATTGAGGCCAAGAATCTGATCACCAGTGACCCATGTGCAATGTCAGTGCCATAGCCAAGTGAATGATTATATGAGACAATCTTTCTCTCTTTTTTCACTGAAAAAATAAGTAGAGAAGGATCTAGTTTGTGTTTTGATGCAGATCAGAAATATTGCCAAAATCTCCCAAACAACAAGAGCAGAAAGGGTCCCTTTCTGGGGCACCTGTAAATTGAAGGCACCACAAAGGCTGAAATATGGAATGTGGATTAATAAACACAAAGCTGAGGGCAGGAGACATTACAACTCTCTTTACTTGAATGGATGTGTTTGATGATTTCAGTATGTGAATAGACACAAAATACAAAGGCTTGAAAGTCCTCAGTTGATGCTTTGCTGATCCCTTCTTTGCAATGGGTTTCTCAAGATGAGAACCTTGAGGGACACCAAGAGGTGGCATGGAAGAACCTTTCCTCTGTAGTTAAATAAGGCATCTTGGTTTTTGAGTCTTATCACATTCACACCTTTCTATAAACCCTGTTTCCCAATTAAGACCAGGTTTTCACACAGCAAGGCACAGCTACTTTACATCCCACAAGTCCAACGCTGTCTGCCAAAAGAATGTAAAAGGGGGGTATTTGTGAGAGTGGAAGACCTCGGGGAATAAGTAGCATACTGTTCTCATGTTCTCATTCAAATGACTCAGCAGCTTATACTGCTCATCCCTGAGGAGGAGTAGCTGGCATGAAGATCTAAGCATTTTGATGGCAAGAGGGGAAAGGCACCGCTGCTGCTCCCTGCCCCTCCACTTGGCTGCTCATCTCTTCTCTCCACTGCCTGGTGTTCGTGCCCTGCTCCCAGATGCTCTCATCCTCCCCCCTACTGTAAGAAACCCTGGGGTTATTACCACATGGCATTTATCATGTTAAAAAAGTGACAATACATACCACTCCTTGACATGAATCATTTGCTTCTATGTCTACAACTGTACTCCCTCCGTTCTCCTTATTTTTCCACTTACCTTTTGTCTTCTTTATTTGAGACCCAATTCCTGAGGCACAGTCAGAGGCCAGAACAATAAGTGGTATTCCTGGAAGCAGTGTTGCTGTGTTTGATCAGAAGGTTTTTAAAAACATTAGCTAATTAATCCTTACTGTGTCACTGCTGGTAGATAAGCATCGCCTACTTAGTTTTATGACTCAAAAGTTGACAGTATATAATTTGCCCACGGCCACAAAGTTGATGGATGGCAGGGGTTTCTAGGTACAAAGGTGAGTTTCATTCCCTGAATGACAGTGATTACAGTCTGTGTATGAAGGATTTATGGCTGGAATTATAAGGAGAGCTTAGAGAGCCTCATGCTTGCTCACTGCATGGCCTGTAGCACGGCACGGTTTGTGACGTTTGCTCAAGTTCCAAGTCCTCACCATAGGAGCTGTTCTACTTTCCCAGCTAGTGGGGAAGCGGCGGTGTCCCTAATAAGAGATCATGCTGACGAGCAGGGTTCACATCTATCCTGGCAGCTGAATTTATGCAGCAGTTCCCAGATCTGGGGAAAACCACATCAGACAATTCTGAGGGCAATATTTGAATGACAGGTGGGAGCAACGTAGCGCTGTTCTCAACAGAGCATGTGCTAATACCCTGTGAGTTTTGAAGGTCATACTGGTTAATTATATTAGCTAAAAGCAACTTCCTGCATCTGTCAGCAGCTCAAAGCCAGTACATCTGTAAAACATTAGCACTGTATTTTCTTTGTACCTCCTAAAAAGAAGACAAATGAAAAAAAATCAAAACAACACTAAAAATTCCTCCCAGAAAACCCAAACTCAAAGTTATTAAGGTTTTTTTGCCACTGATACTGACTTACAAAAGCAAAAGGAACTTGATCTGATATTTAGAGGCCAGGTAAATCTTTCTGAGCTGGCAGAGAAATGGAAGAGGTTTGAGATGGTGATGATTGATGGAGAAGATGTAATTGCAAGGTTTCAGTTTTACAGTGACTTGATTAAAATGTAATGTTACAGTTCACACTCGGGCATGCAGAGTCTAGAGCAGAAGAAAAGGTTGTTTGTTACATATTTTTGCAGAAATTACTTTTTACCAGTTCTTAGATAATTTACATCGGGTTTTTCAAGCTTCCCATTTTAAGGAGCCTTCTTGGTCCCCAGTGAAATAAATACATTGATGTTTTTCAGTTAAAAAAAAAATCCTCAATTATAAAATCTTCTGTGAGCTCCTACAGTGAAGGATCATCCTTGTCACCAGTTCTCCCAACATGGAAAAAACATTCCTCTGTGAAGAGGCAAGACAAAGGAAACCAGATAACTGCAACATTACCTTTGCAGATAAGGGCTGACAAAGGCATAAGAGAAGTTTAATGGCCAGCCCAAGATAGCTCCACTGGCGGTACTAAATTTTCTGGGTCCCACTTCAGGTCCCTGAGCACAAAAAATCTATTACTGCCCAGGTCATTGCTGTGAGAGTCTCATTTGGCCGTTGTTACAAAGAAGCCAGTTCCTTTCTCCTGGCTGAAAATGCTTGATGCAGTCCCCAGGCTAATACAATAGAGGAGAGCAGCCAAGGAACTGGTGTCCTCGGTTTGCAATTAAGTGTGATTGAAAGGGGGACTTAGGGGCAGTGAAAACTTCTATCCTTCATCCTTTCTGCTTGCAGAGCTCCATGCTGATTGATTGCTTATTACCTTTCAGAAAGGTGGGTTGGATAATAGAGTTTAGATATATTCTTATTAGGAGTCAGTTCCTTCCTTTTGCTATCCAAGAGGTAGATTTTATGTACACGACATGAAATAAATCTCTTCAGTTTACAACTTCCACCTAATTTGGGGGATAGTGTGTCTTAGTGGAACTTATGAAAAAAATCAAGACCTACTTCAATTCCTGTTGCTTCTCAAATAAAATTAAAAGATATGAATGAAATGTAAATCTAAACCACATCTAGGTTTGCAATCCAGAGCTTTTTGGTGTCCAAGTTCCTTAAAGATAATTCACATTTACTGTTGTCCAAGTAGAAGGGGCTCGGTGCACAGCTTGTATGGCTGCAGTCAAGTGATTTGTGCTATGCACAAAGGGATTCGAGCAGATTTTCATAAAATAATGCATATTTTATGTTATGCTCAGCAGCAAGAGTCCAGTGCAATCAGTGTCCCACCACATGAAAATAACCTCACGGGAAGCATTCATCAATTCTGAGTTCCCACTCTTTATTGTCGTCAGCAGTAACAACAATGATGGTGAAGAGTCTGAGCACAACCTACATAAATACATATTTGTATCTATGGGAAACGTTCATTTTGCTTCACTGCTGCCAGCCAGGCTGTCTCCTCTCAGGAGTCAGCTTAGGTCAGATGAGTGAGAAATGAGATGCTTCTGATTCATAACTCAGGATAACATTTGAGAAGTTTCTAGATGGGAGGACTTCTTATGAGCTGCAGCTACTCGTAAGAGTTTCGTTTTGAAGAATGAAACAGTGGTTATAGAGATATAAAATCAAAGCATGAGGGAGAAAAATACTGTGTTCACGTATTCTGTCTCCTCTTTAGACTGTAATTTTCCCCTTCTTTCTCCTTTGCAGTCAAGTAATAAAATGTGAATTTAGTGGTGAGTGACAGTACACGGATAATACAGCCACAGTTTAGGCTTTCTCATCCTCTCCTACAACACATATCCCTTTGTACTGTACATGGCCATTGACAGTATCTTAAATACTGATGAGCAGAAGAAACCTATTTATAGGCATTGTAAATGATAAGGAAAAAAATGGCTTTTATTTAAAAAAAGGAGGTGATTTCTAGACACATATAATGAACCTAGAAGCATTTCTAGTGAAAATATAAGCCTCAGTCTGTAAGTTGGTTTGGAACTTTGACCATTTTTCTTACTCACGTATCCTAAAAACATCAGCTGACTGGTTAAAAGATTTTTTTTCATTGTTGTTAATTTCTATTCGTAATTCAAGAATCTGTGAAAGACCAAGAGATCATACATCAGCTGTGTTCCAGCATCTCATTTCAGTGACCTTTTTCCAGTCAGCTTAACGAACAACTAAGTGATAACTGGGGGCAGAAATTTGTTACCTCAGATGAAAAAGGGGAAGCAGTTTTATTTTGGAGCCCTTCCAGAACTGCCCAAGGTAATTCTAATCATTAACATCTGTGTATACGATGTTTGTGATTTCAGTAGCTTCTGCAAAGGGAATTTTGTTTTTATGTTGCTAGGCTATGGCTCAAGGTACACATATAAATACATCATAGACCAATAAATGGGAGCCTACAGGTGAAAAAGTCTCTTAATGATGGATATCAAAGTTGAGGAGGCTGCATCAGAAATCATAACAAACAGATGAAACGTGCTGTGACTAATGGAAAGGGGAGGTTAGAGAGGTGCTGAGAATGAAGAGTGTAAAGACTTAGTATAGTAAGAGACTTGGACCCTGACACAGTCCTTTGTACAAATCTCTGTAGCATGATCTACACTGAACAAAACTTCCTATTGAGATAATTCAAGTCTGATAGCAAATGATGCTGAAGATGCTTGCAGACCTGGGCTAAGAGCTTAAAATTTGTAAGGGATTTAGAGGTCCTGTTGCTATCAAACTGTGTCAGAATTCCCATGTGCAGTTTTACCTGTCTTCTGCGTACGTATTTCTGCATCCCATGGGATCAGTCATTTTCCTGTCTCTGTAACATATTGACCTGTAGGTGTTGTCCCCACACAGGACTTTCTCTTCAACACTGTAATACTTTCTGTCCAGGAGACCAGACGGAGAATCTGGATACTGTTCAATATTCAAGTGACTTCATGTCCAGAATCTGCAGTAGCTTTTCTGGTGCCTTTGAATTGTCAAGCAAACCCAGAACTGCCACCCTCTGGAAGGTGTGTTTCAGACGCCCGTGGCAAAGACCTCAGAGAAACAGCTCTGAGACTTTCAAAGTCAATTCCTCTCAGCAGTTTGGAGTCAATGCCCAAAACCTACTGCTGTACACTGTCCAGCCATGACACTTGGGTAATAAAATAAGTGGGCCAGAGAAATGAAGAGCATAAGTAAAGACCTCTAGGCAACAATGTAATATAATAGAGAAAAGCTATAACTCAGTTGGAAATAGCCAGCTGTCACTAATGGCTCATTTGTTTAGACTCCTATTTCTGGCCTCTCTGCCGTTCGGGGAGGTGGGAGCAAGGAAAATGAAGCCTCCCTGCCTGCCTGTGGCTATCATTAAAAGCACAGTGGAATAGAGCTATTGGTCAGCAGCTGAGGAGGCACTCAAAACCTTCTTGATAATCAGAAGCAGTTATAGGAAACCATTAAGTATCTGAGAAGAAAAAGTCCAGCTTCCTGCAGCTTGGCTTTGTCTTTTCAGGTACTTGAGAGTATCCTAAAACCATTTTCAATTACCGGGAAGGTTTTAATAGTGCACAACTGGTGATGGGGTGAACAGAGAGGCAGCATCGCTGTGTGTCCTTAAGATACAGCGCTCTGCTTTGCAACGAGAAGTATTGTCCGTGGGCGTGCCAAACTAACCAAGCTTTAACCAGAACATAAGTCCTTGCTGTGCCTGAAAACACTACTTGGAATTTTACCTCCTTACAGTTGTTATTGCCATGGGGTTTGTTTTAATTATTTTAAGTGAACATAAACAAACAAAGAAAGAAACAAAGAAACAAAAAACAAAAAAAACCCACGTAGGACTGATTTTTCCCAAGTTGTAGCATGTGCAGCTGAGTTAAATGCCAGTGTTCTGGTGGAAAATAAACTGAATAACACTGGATTTGATGAGAACAAATACAGAGCAATGAGATGCAGTGGTGGAAGGGTGAGCAGAAGCACCGCAGAAGCAGGTTCAACTCTTTCAGTAGTGTCAGGAGTACAAGTGTTGTTTCCTTGTCCTGTTCCTCCTGATCATGCACAGACCCCATTCATGTGACTGTATCATTCCATTTCATGTTTCTTAACCCCCCTTTCTTTCACTTTCTCTGTCTCCTCCTGAATAAATAACCTGCTCCTGATTACTTTTTCCTGGATGGTCCCAGTTTTACTAGATCCATACCCACACCTGGTATTTCTCTAGAGGGAGTAGTAATAGTCTTAGTAATAATAATAATGTTATTATTATGGTATAATAATTTGTATTGTTATTATTCCCTTAGAGGGCATTATGGATATGGTTACCTCAGAAGCATCTGCTTTCCCTGAGGACCCCAGCATTTCCCTGCAGTTACCTGTGAGGTCCTAATTCCCCCTTAAGCCCCTCTAAAGGGCAGGCACCCCTCATGACACCGTCCATAACATTTATCAGCCCCTCGCTCTCTCGTCTGCATCATTGAGCCATTTTTCATGCCTGGTAGTTTTCCAGGCGCTGTTCGGTTGGCCTGACCTTGTAGCAGGGCCAAGGCAATGGCTTAGTTGTTTACCTAAGCCCATCACAGAGAGAGCTCAAGTGAAGTGGTGGGGTGCCCCATTAAGGACTATTGACATTTTTGCTGGCAAATATCTGTGGCATAAGGCTCACAGCTGTGCACATAGAGCAACAGGGCCACAAACCATCTGTATGCTAAAGACTGGAGTGAGTAACCCCAGTGTGCGCTCAGCTATATTTTCAGGTTTCAGTAGCTGCAATATCTTCATATATTTGTGCATTTGGTGGGGGGGGTAATATTATTATTTCCCTTACCATTTCCAAAAGCAAGCATAACTGCAGTGCATGCTAAATTCTCATAGAATCATGGAATGGTTCAAGTTGGAAGGGGCTTTTAAAGGGGATTTAGTCCAACTCCCATGCAGTGAGCAGAGATGTCTTCACAGCAGGATCAGGTAGCTCAGAGCCCAGTCCCACCTGAGCCTGCTTTTGGTGATTGCCTGCAGTGGAAGGAGCAGGTGTGGGTAAGGTGCCAGCTGTTCCTCATAGGGATAAGTGCCTCTAGCTGGCTCCACATGCAGTTGAAGCTGGGCTCTTTGTTGAAAAGTTAGAGATCTTAGTGCTTTCAGAGGGAAGTATTGTAGTGAACAAAGGGGAAACCTTTAGGAATTAGCAATGGGAGTTGATGTATTTTGGCTTCAAACAGACAAGTGGATTTTGCTGTGAACAGTTTACAGATGGTGAGTACAGGCTGGAGGGGCTCTGATGTGTTATTGTATGCATTGTGTGATTTAGGTGTGGGGAGGAGGCTGCTAAATGCAGGTGCAGATCTGTGGATGTGTTGCTAAGAGCTATTTTTCTACTCTTGTTAGGAGAGTGGTGGTCTGGACTTGCTGCAGAGGTTACTTGGCTGTAAAACCTGAGATAAAAGGCTGTGTGTGCCCTCATGGGCAAGTGTGGGTTGGTTGGTTCTACCTCTTGTGCTATTGGTAAAGGCTTTTGTTTTAAAAGCATTTTTTAAACATAGACAAAAGATCCCCCGTTTGCTAGGCAGGCTTCCTCCTGTGCTGGCTGACATCTGTGCTTGATATTCAACCTGCATACACAAAGCTTTATTTGAAATATGTGTCTCATTTTTTGAAAGCCTTCAAGTATGTTCAAGCCAGAGTGTAAGCGCAGTTTATTTACATGTACAGGTTGATTTTTAGAGGCTTAGTGTTGTGTGCTCTTTCATGACAAATGTGCTGCTACTCATATTATTCTTTATGAAAATGCCGCTTATAAGCATAATACATTACTATTATTATTAATATTTCTACTGGATATGTGCCAGGACTGTAATGTTTGAGTTCTTCAGAATTGCCCACATCTTAACAAAAACAAATAGTTACAGCAGTTAGGTTCTGTGATTCTTGAGAAGTGCTGAGTGGAGTAAGTGTCCACAGAACTCAAAGGAATTCTGTAAATGCCCTGTCTGCTATTGATTATTCCTACGTGTTACACATGTTCTTCTTCATCCTGGTCAGACTACAGGGGGAAAAGAGTGTGCAAATCTTTATTCGTATGTCACCAGACTCTTGGATAAACCTTGGCATATTTTCTATGGAAAATAATGTACTAAATTAACTCACAATTTCTTCATGGACTGGTATATGCTGAAATTGTTTCCTTACTGTGTCAGAAAGAATTTCAGATTGCGTGCCAATGATGTGATGTACACTTAACACACCTACTGTGTGTTATGGCAATAAATACTGTGCCGTGGGTGTCATTCCCTGCTAGTCTGGTAGCACTGTGGAAAGATGGAAGCACAGTTTAGCTTTATTAGTAACAACAAAACCATCTCTGGCTGTGTTTAATGAGCTTTCTGTGATGTGTGTTGATTGAGATGTACTTGTCTAGATTTTGTTGTTTGAACAAATAATGACTTGTGCAAATATTCTTGAAAGGCTGATTTAGAGTGCTGCTGGGTAATGGGATTGAGTTCAACTGATGACGTGAAGTCTGCTCTCCTATTTCTAAGTTATTGTAAAAAGAATCTGGCTTCAGTTCTTGAAAGCAATCCGGCAATAATGCTGGCAATGTGGAAAAAGTAAAACCTGCTTTACAGAAATCTGCAGAAGACACACATGCTTTTATGTATGTGAAGATAAGTTACTGAAGCCAGTACCAAAGCCTGAGAGGTGCTACCTGGTATCTTTCCTGGAGTGGAAGGTGTTCATGATGCAGAGATCGAGCACTGGTGTTTAGGCCTTAGCAAAGGCTGTTTGGAACCTAGGATCAGGGTCTTTTGAGAAGAGAGGCAAAGCATTCCCCTCCAGGATCCTGCCAAGTTCCTCTCTCTGGTAATGATTGCAGGCTCACACTCTGTTCAAGTCAGTTCTGGGCATTAAGCAACATCAACCATGTCACACAATTTGCACTATTTAAATGCCGTAAAAGTCATACTTCTCCCTATGTATGGACAGTTAACCAATTAAGTGTGTCATACCTCGAATTCTGTCTGATTTCAGCATTGTAACTGAGAATAATCTGACATTGTTCATTGTTTGCAAGTAAAAAAGATGAAAAAAATATTTGTTAAACCTGGGTGCTAAGCGTTGATTTTGTAATTTGGAGGGTAGGGTCGGGGAAAGCCTCACTCTGTGTGTGTCTGTGGATGTGGTTATTAGAGGAGAGGTGTTTTGACTTCACTTTAATTTTATTTTCCCCATGAAAATTGCTTGTAGACAGATACTTTTCTCATCCTATATATACTTTAAGAATTCAGGAGAGAAATACCAAATGCTTTCCTAGCTCAATGAGCAATTTGCAGTTGTTTCACTTTACTGCAGGCTTAAGGAAAAACACTCCACACTGCCAGGTTAGTTCAGCTTTTCTGGAACTTAAATTGGGCTTTTCCTCCAGCACCATAATCAGGTACAGGCACACACCTGTGAGAAGGGCTGGGGGAGAAGAGTGAAATGTGTGCTGTATCCCTTTCTTTTCCTAGTTGTTTTTTCAAATGATTTGTACAATGGAGTTCTGAAATACCAACTGAACAAAATTTAGTACCTTTTTTGGTAGTCTTCTTGGTTTCTTAATTATCTTGTCCTGTTCTTTTTCTAACAAACCACCTTCAATTAAACTAAAATCACTCATTAAAATGATTGCACAATCTCATGGTGCTGAAGATCTGTTTTATCTACATACAGCACAGGTATCTGAGGAAAAGAAGAATTTCTAAGTGAGTTGAAGCATGAAACATCATAAAGACTTAATATGAGTACTCTGCATATCCCTATGTACACGTTTCACAGCTGATGGAAGTCAGTCTAGTCTGTACACAAAGGATGCAGTCATGTGATGCTTGATTGGTATTAATTTATATATTTCCACTGCAGATGAAAATGTAGAAAATGAAATTAAGAAATATATCCTCTGTCTCCACGGAGAATCCCCCAGTGGTTTTCTGTTTAAAAGGGGAAAGAATATCAGCTGCAGAATCACAACCTAGTCTCCTAAAATGTAACCACAACCTCCTTTCTCTCTGTGTACTTGTGAAGGTAACATTGTGTAGAACTTGGTTGTCATTGTAGAAAGCTGTAGAAAAATCAACAACAGAAATTGTCTTCCTTGTGTTTGGTTCTTGCTCTAAACTCCTGGTTGAAAGTAGGAGTATGGAATTATGTCTGTTCAGTATGTAGTTTCCTAAGGAAACAACGCTAAGAAGAGTAAGTGTTTATTAGTACCATTCATTTTGTACTCCGAATGCATCAGTGGTCCTCAACAATTTTATTAATTTGTAATGTCTTCTGAGCAGAGAGAAGAGGGAGAGGGATATAATATACAGGCAATCAGAACCATGGTAAAATGGTCAGAGAAGAGATGCTCTTGGAGCTGGTACTAGGGGTGAATGCAGAATTTTGCAGTTCTTGCAGAGCAGGTGTGTTATTTTAAAAGTTGACATAAAGAATGTCTGTTCTTAAGCCTACAGTACTGTATTACAACTCTGAAAATGTGTTTTCAGTTCCCTCATTCGTTGTTGGCCACTGCGTGCTTGGTGGTGCCACTGCTGCTTTCCTCCAGCCCCCAGTGCAGGACTGGGTAACACCAACAGGAGCTTGCTTGGAGCCAGGCAGGGAGACAAGCAAGTCTGCACCCTTGGAGAGGGAAATAAACATGTCAAATGTAGAATAAAAAGGTCACAGGAGTAGTCTCAACCTGGATATCTATTTTGATAAAATTGTCAGATACTTCATAGAAAGGCTTTGAACACAGATGTTAGAAAGTGCCTGTAGTTTCTATTTTCCAAGGTGGTTTTGCTAACTGCAGCAAATCTGGCCTGATACAAAACCTGCTGATGTGTAGGGCTGGATTCAGAGGGCTTGCGCTAAGCCCCCAGGTGGGGTATGGCCATGTCTCTTACCTTTAAAATCTTCTAAACCTTCTCTGGACTTCATCATCTAATGTGTAAATAGTGGGGCAAATACATTTGATCGCAAAAAAAAATATTTTCCTGGCTATAAAGAAATTATTAATAATTTTTGTGCTTTACATATTAGGAAGAAAGTATTTGAAATCTAAAAAAAACCTCCAATATCCTTGTTTTGTCTGGCTTTTACCATCGTTATTGCAGGAGAGAACTCTGTATGTAAATAGAATACACAAACTGGATTGACTTAAAAAAATGATTTTGTTGGGTTTTTTCTGTTAAACACTGATGATCTGCTGCACTCTAGTGGTTACTTAAGAAAAATCTTGTGCAGTGCCCGCTAATGAGTGGAGATTAATTCTGTCTGGCCTCAGAAAGGTTCAACCAGCTTTTATACATTTTGGTTTATATTAATTGCCCCCAGTTTTGCATGTAGCACCTGAGGTAGCAAGATAAAACCTCTGCTAGAAATAACAGAAACAAAGTCAAATGTGCCAAGCAGCCTGCTTCGGGAGAAATGGTTGGGTTGAAATGGTAGGTTCAGAGCCCTGTCGGGCAGTGGCCAAGGACAGACCCCACTCCTGTAGAGAGTGCAGCCGGCTGGGGCAGGGTTAAGGA
The DNA here is from genome assembly GCA_033558185.1 of Dromococcyx pavoninus. Lineage (NCBI taxonomy): Eukaryota > Metazoa > Chordata > Aves > Cuculiformes > Neomorphidae > Dromococcyx > Dromococcyx pavoninus. The sequence continues at coordinate 379,346 of JAUMJL010001158.1, read as the reverse complement.
GAAGGCATGCTCCTTCAGATGCTCCTCATGTTCTCCTCTGAGTTTGACTTGACTGTTCGCATTATTCATTATTTCAACTGCCTGCCTGTTTCTGGGTTGAAAAACAACAGGTTGATGTGATGGCTTGTAGGGTGAGTTCCGGACTTTTGTCCCCTATATTTCAACCAACTAGTCCACCTCTCATTTCTCAGAGACACAAAGAGACACTCTAAGGTGCTTATGAGGAACGCTTGATCTCCCCTGCTGCTGGATCCTGACAGCTCCTGCTGTGGAGTTGTGTGGAGCTGAAACAGTAGCATTGCAAAGAGGTGGAAAGAGTGCCCATGGTCAGCTGCTGAAACATGAAGAGCAAACACAAGTTAATGGATTGGATTGAGATATTTTCATGTGTGTGTTAAATCCTTTTTTAGCTTTTATTTTGATGTAGGGTAGAGTCTTTGTTGGATCTTTACCCTTCAGCTGTTTAGAAGTTGAGCATCCCTAACCAAATGTAATGTTTTCCTGCTTGCCTTCTCTGTGAGGTCTATATTTACACCTGTATTAGTTAAAAAAAGCCATGGTGTTGCACCACAAGTCTGGCTGGTTTTGAGCACACTATGCATTCTAACGTGTTACAGCTGATGGTAGGTGCTGGTGCTTCAATCACTTCAATTATATGTGGTTAAATGGTGTGCCTTTTTTATATTCATACCCCATAATTACAGGGAGGTAGGCTGACAGATGAGCTCTGTTTTATCCTTGAGTGCAGCAGCAGCAATGTTTGGGCTTGTGTATTGATGACTTGGGTATTGATTTGGTAAATAGAGAAAGCTGGTGTCAGAGTCATCCAAAAAAAGCTTAAGTCTGACCAAGAAGGACATCCATGGTTACATGACATTGATTTGACCAAGTGGATTCAAAAAGCATTCGGGGAAAGGGAGTCGCTCACTGAAATCAAAAGCTGGTGCCCTCCTTAGACATGCAGTGATCTGGAAATGTTGTGTTAGCTTTGATGGGATAAATGTGTCCAGCATTGTGGCAGTGTGAGTGAGCAGGTTTTCTGTGGGGTGGTGGTTGTGTGGGTGCATATCCTTGTTTGTTTGGGGTGGTTTTTAACAGCTAAAGATGACTCATTTCTGGGTACAACCCTGGCTCTTAACAGCTCTGTAGTGTGCCTGCAGAATGAGGGATATTCCCAGTATCCCTGCAATGTGCCAGAAATACATTCCAATACTCCCTTTTACTCTAGAAACCCTATTAAAGCACCCTGTGTTTGACACTCTTCTAGACAGTATTAATTGCTCTCTTGCTGGCAGGAGTAGGAGGCAGCCCTGACATAAAAAGCAGAAGTGGACTGTGCCTGTTGCTGCTGTCCCTACTGAGAAGGTCAGACCTCAGGAGACAGATCAAATCTCTGTACACGGTACTGAAAAAGGATGGCAAAGACTGAGAATGCAACTTCTAAAAGAATTTGTTTGCTCATGAGTATTATTTAGGAGAACTGAGTCTTTCAGCAGAATAGTGTTTCAGCAAAGTAGTGAATACAGTGTTGGTGTTAAGCCGCTACTGTTGCTCTACAATGGACGCATTCTGAGATGCATTCGTTGGAAGAAATAAAATACTTTCAGTTTTATCTCCTCTATGTTAATGTGTAAATTTAATAGATCTTCAGGGATTAAAAAAATGCATGTTTTCATGCTTAACAACTGCTGGTTTCTGCAGTTCTTTCCTATTTGTCCTCAGGCTAATATCATGGCAGTGTGGTGGTGGAGTGGTTTACTTGTCATGTGGGGTTTTGAGTTGTTTTTTGTTGTTTGATTGTTGGGGGTTTTCTTAATACAGTTGCCTTTCATTGGGAAAAGGAGAGGGAAGAGAGGAAAAAGTCAGTAGCCTTTGGCTTAGGTACTCACCTTGGATGTGGTCTTGCTAGGTCTGTCCCAGCTGACTGACCTGAGCCCATCCCTCCCACGCTCTGGGTGCAAGCTCTGCTCTGGCCTCGGCAGGGAGTTCAAGTGTGCCCTCGGGGCCCTTTTGTCCCTTACTCTGGAAGTTCAATGACACGGAATTTTGGCAGATACTGAAACTGCTTAAATTGATGGTTCTCTGTACATAGAAGGACCCCCTTGGCAGCTGTGAATGTAGCACATGGGTAAATAGCAAAGAGAGGGGATGCTGCAGAAGTGTGACCTGTTACATTTTTTCTTCCCTATCTTTCCTCTGGTTGAGAAACTCCCAGTAGCGGACACTGGAAAACTAGTTGACTGTAGCAAGCAGTCTGGATATTCCTTGAAGAAAAATTCTCCAATTTCAGGCTCAATAAAATAACTAAAAAACATAGCTAGATATTCTTTGACAAACTAGTAATGATGATTTTAAAATTATTCGTATATGACTTATAACAGATTGACACTTACTGATCAGTGCTGAATACCAGAATTCTTCTCCCAAGTAACATAACATGAGAGGAAATGGCCTCAAGTTGTACCAGGGGAGGTTTAGATTGGATATTAGGAAAAATTTATATACGGAAAGAGTGATGAAGCACCAGCAGAGGCTCCCAGGGAAGAGTCTCCATCCCTGCAGGGATTCAAAAAGCGTGTACATGTGGCACTTGGGGACATGGTTTAGTAGGCACAGTGGGGTTGGGCTTACAGGTGGACTGGATGAGCATAGAGGTCTTTTCCACTGTTAATGATTCTATGAATTAATACATATATATAAATAAAATCAGGGAGATAGATATAGATATAGATATGTATTGGGGAACTGGGTAGAGAGAAAGTATAATTCTGATAGCTCAGTTAAGGTACCCAAACAAGTGCTATTCCTTTTTATGCTACACTGGCAGTAAAAGAGAATGAGCCATGATTTCTACATTTAACACTTGTACATTTTTATTTAGTTAAATCAGCCATTGTACACATTGCAGCTATGTATTGTTAGTGTTGTATGTTATTTTTTTTTAATTTTTAACTAATACATGCCCTCATAGATATATTCAATTAGTGTTATCACCATGGGAACAAGATGCTGATTCGTCAACTTAAAATTCACTTCTTCTCACAGTATTCAAATTCTTTGATAACACAGCAAAAAATCAAAATAAGAGGTGAATAACCATTATGTTGTTACACAGAACATCATCTGCACCGCAAGTAACACAACAGAAATGCATTTCTTAGAGCCCCATCCTTGAAGATCATCCTGTGGTGTCTCCGACAATAAGGAAGCCATGATGCCTTGTGAAATGTTCCATTGTGGGTCTCATTCGGTTTTGCTGCTAAAACACTTTTTTTTTTCCTTCTTGCTTTTCCTGCCTGCCCAAAAAAAGTGTTAGCATGGCACCTCGAGTTGTTTTGCCTGCAGGAAGCCAGAACTCCCAACATGTTTTCATGCTTTCGGCATCATTGCCTTAATGAGGAAGTGCCCTTGTTCTGAGCACTGAGTGAGTCATTAAAAAAACAAACCACCCCGTAATCATAGAAGGCCAGATAAGCTTGGAAAAAGTATAAGGAGGGGATTTGTTTTACTCTGGTTTGGGGGATGCTATTAAAAAAATCAAATAGCTGTTTAAAAACATCTAGTTAGTGTGTTTCTGTGTGTGTGTGATGCTAAAATCCTAAAGAACTCCCACCATTAAATATTAAGGTATAGAACATCCAAAATGTCAGACCTCTATGTTCCCTTTTTGGAAAAATAAAAGTGCAGACATGCTATCGTGGTTTTCGGAGGGTTGGCTTAGAAATATATATTATATATAGATAGGTAACAAAATATGAACAGAAACTGGCTTTCAAGGACTGTGAGCGCTTTTCCTTTACAAAACACTTGATTGGAGGATAAAAACTGCTCGCTCAGTGCTAAGAGGGCAAACAAGCTGACATGATTATAAGAGGGTTTGGTTTTGACCTTCAATGCCACATGCATGGATCGGATAAGAGGCAATCTTGATAAAACACAGTGAATTAAGTATTCTCCTTGTATAGTGGGTAAGTCTGTCTCCCATAGTTATTATCTACAGTGCAGTGGCCAGCAGGAAGTACCACCAATAAGACAGTGTGGTTCGCTAAGCAGTGATGAAAACAGGAAACTACTGTAGTTATAATTGTTTAATACACCCTGCCACATGTCCAGATCTAAAAGATTTTAATACCGTATGCAAATGTGCCATAGATATAGCTGCTAGCAAGTTGGTTACCTAATTGGGTATTCTTTTTTTTTATTATTATTATTTTCTATTTCTGGAAATCTCTCAGTGGCTGTCTGAAGGTCTAAAGTATTAATGGCCACAGTCAGCTGTTCCTTCATGAGAACAGCTGAATTTCCAGGTTTTTAGCCTGACTCTTAGAGCCTTTAACTATAATAGATCCCTAAACTGGAAGTCTGATGGATGCAGTAGATCTGCAGCGCTTCCTCCTCGGTCAGTCTGTGTTTGCAGTTGATTGTGTTAACGTTATTAATCGCTGTTCACCAGTGTCAATAGACCTTGTAATCCATGATGCTAATTGTAGTCACAGGCAGTGTGTTTTCTGCAGTCTTGTAAGTCCACATACTCTTCCTATATACAGTTTACATGTTAACTCCCTTTCTTTTTATGATGCATGTACATAGTCACTTGAAGAGGCCTGTAGATGGAAGTTGGCTTGACAAATGCAATTTCATGAAGCCAGTGCAGAAGCAAAGGAACGGCAAGAAGTGGCAATGCTGACAAATTCCCAGTACAGCACAAAGATGACGATTCGGTGGATAAATCATCCTGAATGAAGGATGCTATCTTTGGTCACAAATTAGCTTACAGGGTAAAAAAAAAAAAAACCAAAAACAACAAAAAACCCCAACAAAACTCAAAAATCAAATATGGGGGCAGAGGGAAGAAATGAATTCACTGCAACTGCACGAGTAGAAATGGCAGTGTCATCCAGTGACTAGGTAGGAAATAACGTCTACACCTAGAGAAAATGAATGCTGCACACGGGACGGATGATTTTGTAGTAGTGTTGAGGGGTAGCAGCTTCTCACTTCGCCTCCTGTTTCCAGTCCTCTCTGCAGAAGTGTCTAAGAAGCTGCTGGAGGTCATGTTGGAGGTCATCTTGTGGTAGTGCTTCTGGTGTGTCCTCCACCTCTTCTATGTGAACATGTTTTCCGTACCGATCTTTCATCACAGTCCTCTTCTGTGTGCTGGCTTTACTCATTGTTGTCCTGAAACAAAATACATGAGAAAACTATCTTTGAAAGCCCACAGTTCCTGAATGTTTTAAAAATGCTCCATTTCAGCTGCAGTTTTAAGGCTTTTTCATTTAAAATAACATGAGAAGAACCGTGGCCAGCAGTTTAAGCCAGCTACTGAGGTCAGATATTCTTAATACACCACACAGTACCTGGCTTTCACAATGTAAACTAACAGCACATCATCTCCATATGCTGATTAAGCACACAGTTTTAGATGCCCAGCAAAACCATGCTGTAACACACAGACATGCAACGTATGTTGAAATTCACACCAGACCTTCCTATTTGCAATACTTCAGCAAACAGAATTGTTCTGTACAACAGTGATTTAAACTGATTCATTTCTTTAACACTTCTGAGCTAGTCATACATCTGACAGCCAGTAAAACTACATCTGTGGTAACCTCATATCCTAAATTATTCTGTTACTTCCTTACCTTGTTGGACCCATCTTACTCTACTACTCTGAACCTTAAAATTCACCAAGTTCCTTCCAGATCTAGGCAAGTAAATGTAATCATCGTAGCGCAGCTGGGCGGCTCTTGCTTAGCATTACTTGAATCCCAGTTTTTGGTCAGTGTCCTTGAGAGAGAATCATGGGAAGCCAAGCACACTTGGAAATTCCTGCATGCTCAGCCAGGAATAGCTTCATTTTTTATCAGACAGCTGACACTACTTAATTTGCCCTGAAGGACCAAACAGTCCCTCTATTAGATGGAGCACTCCAACAAGAATGCTCACCCTTCATCCCAAAGCAGATGCAGCAGGTCATCCGGCTCTCAGTATATCCTTGTAACACCCTCCCAGTAACTGTGAAACCGGTGTGTGTTTTACAGCCTGTTACAGGCACGGTTTGTTCAGGATGGTCCTTAGGAGGCTAACACTGGCCCTACTATCCCAGTGGTCCCTATCAACACAGTTGGAAGAAAAGGTGTGTACAAGTTCCCTGGCTTGAAGCAGCCTTAGCTCATGTTGTCTCTGGTAGGAAGGAATAAGCTTGCTATACTACAGTAGCCTTTTGTTTCGCAAATATTTTCCGATCTGCCCCGCCTCATTCTTCCTAAGGATCAACTGTCACATCCATAGATCTATATATATCTATCTCCATGTATTCTCTCATCTCTTTTCCATACCAGAAAATGGCTTTAAATTGGAAGGAGAAAGATTCAGACTAGACATAAGGAAGAAGTTCTTCACAATGAGGGCAGTGAGGCCCTGGCATAGGTTGCCCAGGGAAGTCATGGCTGCCCCACCTCTGGAGGTGTTCAAGGCCAGGCTGGATGAGGCTTTGAGGACCCTGATCCAGTGGGAGGTGTCTCTGCCCATGGCAGGGGAGTTGGAACTGGATGATCTTTATGGTCCCTTCCATCCCAAACCATTCATGATTCTATTTTGAGAAAAAAATGTTGCAGTAACCTTGATGAGTGTTGTTAATTGTAAATCACACTGTCATTCTTGTATCACCCCTATGGAATGGGCCAGGCAGTGATGCCCCTTTGTACCAAGTCAACCAGGATGGCCCAGATTCACTTCCTTCACAGCAGCCTGTGTGGGGTACTGTACTCCACTGGGGTCTAAATCAGTGCTGGTAACAGACCAATGCTTTGGCTGCTGCTGAACAGTGCTCACACAGCATCGATATTTTCTCTTTTCCCTCCACTGGCCCCCTCAGTCAGTTGGCTGAGGGTGGGCAAAAGACTGGGAGGGCACACAGCAGGCCAGCTGGCCCAAACTGGCCAAAGGGATATGCCATATGGAATCATGCTCAGCAACAAAAACAGGGTGTGGAGAAAGAAGCTGGGGGATAGGGGGTTATGTCTTTCAAGGTGACCAGTACTCAGCAACTGGCTGGGAATCAGTCTGTCCAACCAGTGATTGCCTTTGCTTGTTTGTTTGTTCTTCCCTCTTCCCTTCACTTGCTAAGTTCTCTTCAACCCATCAGTCTTCTCTCATGCACTGTTCCATGGTGGGACAGGACAGTTAGGGAGCAGCTGCCTGGTGCTTGGCCACGATGAACGCACCATACCCCTATTCACAGAGTCTTTCCAAGTAAACACAGACCCTTCCAGCACACACATCCCTTCCTGTTATGGAATGTTAGTAGGAATCTTTAGTACTATTGCAAATAAAGATTTAAATGCTGCCAGTAGTTTCATTTCAGTCTTCAATCCACTCGTGGATGAGTTTGTTAATGCTTTTCTAGCAACAGCTCATGGACATGCCAAGCCAAACCTTTTAACCACTGAGCCGTCTTCTCTCGTGATTTCTTTCTCTACTAAAGCGGGGAGTTGGACTTTCATGTGGTTATCTGTATAGCTCAAAGCCTCAAAGTAAAACATAAACGTCAAATTAAAACAAACCCCAGAAACCCAGGATGGAAGATAATTGCTCTTCATAGCCTAGTGCTTTATATTAATGAAGTGGAACACTGAGAAAATGATGACTAGACAAATAAGAGAAGTACCTGCCTGCCACTTGCATCCTTTCAAATACTCCTGAAACGCACAGAGCAATTAGTTTCTTGTACAGGATAGTTCCATTTTACTAATAATTGTACAAAAGCACACCTTGGTGCTTTCTTCTGAACTCTGAAGTAGCCCAACTCAAAGCCTGGCAGTACCAAACTTGCAGAGCCCATCCCTGGAGGTGTTCAAGGCCAGGTTGGATGAGGCTTGAGAAACCTGATTCAGTGGGAGGTGTCCCTGCCCAAGACAGAGGCATTGGAACTGCATGGGCTTTAAGGTCCCTTCCAACCCAAACCATTCTAATTCTATTTACAACAGCTGCCGCAGCAGCATTTCTCCTGTCACAGAAAATACTCCTCATCTTACAGCTGCTCCCACTGTCACCGCCCATCCTCAGCGCTAGCAGTACAGAGGCAGGTATACATAGAAGTGATGAGTGATGCTCCTGAGCCTCCACTGCACTGAAATTGGGGAAGCAAGGAATTGAGCCTGGCAGGCTGTTCCATGGAATGTCTGGTACTCCATAGATAAAAGAAGAATAGGAGAAAACCCAACATTTTAATTTTCCTTCTGCTTGGATGTGGGTTTGTCTGATATCTTCCACAGGCTTTTCAATTTACTAAATTAGAAGCTGCAAGCTGGGAAAGAAGTGTTATTCCCCACGACATTTCTCTGAACCTCTACATGAGAGTTCTTGCTGCTTGTTTTGTTATGGCAAGATGTTCACTTCCCACACTCACAGACTTTATACACTCACGCATTTATAACACAGCTGAGTGTAACAACAAAGGTTTATATGAGCAGTGTGATGCTCCACCAACAAACCTTTCAATAGAGCAGAATCTGTCCCCAGCTACGTTGTGACACTTGTGTTAATATTTGTATTTAAAAGGCTTTTTTACCTCTTCAAAGTCCTCTTTGGCTGATGGAAGATCAGTAGCTAAGCTGGCATCCCCCAAGTGCTTCTCCGTTCTCTCTCCTTGCACTACAGTGGTCTTTATGACTTTGCTGACCTTCCGGCCTTCCACTGGTTCAGACTGGAATTTGGAGGCACTGGGCAAGACAGCAGGTTCAGACAGGGTCACCTGTAAGGTTAGAAAGCAGAAGTACACTGGGTATTAATTGCATAATAGATACTAACAAAGCTTTTTGTTATTCTATCAAGAGAACAAAACATTAGAAAACCAAGAGAAAGTGGTAAACTCGCTGTTATTTGGCAAAATATAAATTTAACGTGTGTGGGTTCCATATAGGTTTATCATATGGGTTCCATATGACAAAAAGTAGTCCTGGTATGGTCAGCTAACTGAAAAAAATCACTTTGTTTTCTTGTTACCTTACACCTAGGGAATTAATTCTGATGTTCAATTCTGGTGAGAAAGAATGGCAATCATGTTCTTAACATTTCTAACAGCTGTACTGCTGAACACAACCCCTCTTAGATTGCTTCTGGTCCTCTGTCGCAGCCTCAATTGTGCTGATAGAAATGTCTGTAGGGCTACATGGTCAACCAAGGTAGGAAAAATAAACTGAAAAGCACTTACCTTTCCAGATTTTTTTTTCCTTTTAAATCACCTGTCTACAGTTTGCATAAAGGTACAACTTCTGTTTTTACCCTCTTCAAAGCAAAGACCACAGCAGTAAGATAAACCTAATGTAACTATATAGTTTTAGAAGGGCTTAGTTGTAGAAACCTAGAGAACCCAGATCATTTCATTACAACAGTCACTAGTTTTCTAATTAGAGTAAGAGGCACGTGCAGATTTGCCATTTATCTCTCTGTCATCTTCATGCGAAGCTGCTTTCTTTATGAATTTTATACTTCTCATAAATCATGGGACCTGTCCTCTGACTTATTTTCAGAGTTGCCCTCTTTCTCTGCCTCCTGCCTTTATTCTGGGGCCTTTCCATCTGCAAGACAATTTTGAAAGTATAATTCAAAACGGAATGTTGCTGGGATGACTAAGACATAAAAACGCTGTTGAGTAACTGCTGCTTTGTCCCATTGCAAGGGAAATAGACCTGACCTCTGACTGTTCACTGTCGCTCTTCAGCACAACCCGTTTTACAACTTTGGAATAGCCATCTCCTTCTTCAACAGTGACAGGATTTTGTGGTGTTCCTTGCATTAGAATTTCCTCTTTTTCTGTGCCATCTGGAGAAACGTATCGCCGGATGATCTTTCTAGTGACCTGAAGGAATGAAATACAGCTCTCTAATTCTCCAAGACCAATTCTCTAAGCACCGAGTTGTCAGATAAAGCAAGGAGCGTGGAAGTTCCTACTCCACCTCCATGCTGTGCAGAATTCATAGAGTATGAAAATGCTTATTTTATAAGGCCATCACACCAATAAGTACTTTCTATATCCTTTGTGCCATAAAAAAGGAAGTGTATGTACAGGTATAGAAATTTAGGAACATATTCAGGCACAGCTGAGTGGAGATTTTGAAGATCTAAAGTCTGGATTTAGATGACCCTTGCAGACCTAGTCCTTCATTAATAGGAGCAAACATGATCTTAGATAAAATTGTGGTGTGGCTTTTTTATTTTTTAACAAAAAAAAACTATTTCTCAGAAATACGGATCTGCAGAATTTTCAGTGGCTTTAAGTGGGAAAATTGACAAAATATGTTAAGTTATAAACTGTAAACCAGAATAATCTTGCGAATCAAAATAAATTTTCAAACTTTGGAATCTCTCATGAACAGAAATACTGGTTCCTTCCATGCTCCAAAATCTTGCCCCTTCACAGAAGGAAATTTGGCGTGCATGTGGATGTATTTATCTTTTTATCGGCAACAAGAAGGTGGCAAGGGGCATAACTGACAATACCTTCTTTACCACTGTGTGGCCATGTTCATCTGTATATTGCTCTTCTGTGACTGTTTCTGGTGGCATGTCAGGCATACTATCAGCCTGTATGACAAAGAACAAAGTTTTATGAAGCCAGGTCTTCAAGTCAGTAACTTTAAGCAATTTTAAAATCGGTTAATCAGTTAAAGAATGAAAAAAAAAATTGAGATATGTTAGAAAAACAAAATTGTTCTGCAAATAAATCCTCAGAAAGGCATGCAAAAAAAAGTTATGCCAAATAGGTGTTAGTTGATCATGTCGTGTATGGAAATGAAAAGTCTTCGTCCTCCTCCTGTGGAGGCATCTAATGGAATATAGAGTTGCGTTAGCAGTATTGCTATAATCCTCCCTTCCAGGGAAGGTATTGGAAGGGCTCATCCAATGTCCATGCATCACTCGGGAGCATTCCAGACTGAGGTGGGATACAAGCCACGCAGCTATCTCGGCAGCACGCCTCAAGGTGTCACCACAGGCTCGTGCAATCGTTAAACACGCAGTACCTGAATAATCACCCGGCGCCGAATGACTCTGGTGGTGACCATCTCGTCCTCGTCTGAGCTGATCTCCAGCTCACCTAACTCCACTGCTAACTCCTAGTGGAAGCATGGAAGCAGGGCTCTGTTGTACGTCGTAGAATCAGTACTCACAGATTCTGTCTTCTTTTTATCTAAAACCATCTTCACTTCTGAAAATTTTTGCTTTTAGGATTTTGGCCTCTTACCTGACTTTAACCTGTGAAACACTGATGTGGGGTGGGAGGCTGTGGCCACTTGACTATGCATTAGTTGTTTATTAGCATATTGAAAAAAGAAGGGTGGATCTTGGTGCTCTTACAGTGACAGGGACAAGCCTGAAATTTGTAGCATGATATAGCTGCAGGTGGACTAGAAGGTATTATTAATGCCCCCTCTGGAATTCATACATATTGCATAGGGTTTCTGCATTAATTACACAGAAAATTAAATTAAAACCATTTAATCCTCCAAACTAGGAAGTATATAGTGCAGCACAGAGACAATTTAACTAGCAGACAATGTATCAATAGCCTCAGCACTGGAAAGATCAAGAAAAATTAGTAACAAGTGTTGAAGTTGTTCTCCTGCTTAGGGAAGAATTAAAAATGTAAATAAAGAGATCAGAAGGCAAAGAAAAGCTGGATAGAACTATGTGGGAAATATCAAAGTTTAAAATTATGAAGGGGAAAATAAACAAGGGGAGAGTTTGTTTCTTTTTAGTGGTGCTGGTTGTTGTTGTTTTACTTTATTAAAGGAGCTGGAGGGAAGAAGTACGTTATCATTGAGCGCAGCCTTTCCTACAGCAGCTGCTGTGTTGAGTCCTCTTGTAGCTGATCTTCCAACAGCCAAGTTATCCTTCACATTGAATATTCAACCTTTTCCTGAGATCCCTGAGGCAGAGCTCCGAAACTCCTCATTCTAGAGGCAGTACATGTGCATCGAAAGAAGAGCCTGTTTCTAGGGGAATGTCAAAACAGGAAACAATTTCTCCTTCCTTTCTCCACTCAACTTCACTAATAAAAGTAATCTCCTGCCCAATTATGCCTTTTCCTTTTCTTCCACTTAGAACAGGTGAAGAAAGATGTTTATTCTCAAATGTTTTCTGTCAAGCAATTTAAATTCCCCCCCTAAAAGCCATGTAGTTGCTTTCTTCCATTGCCTCTTGATGTCTTCCCTCTCCAAACATTGCAGTAAGGTTCCTTTATCTAACACAATCAAAATACCCACGTCACGCAGATTTTGTTCTTCTCTTCCATCTCCTGTTCCCATTTCTCTATGCTGCCTGCTTGCTACATAAACATCATTCTTGGGTTCTTTTCTTCCAGTACATCTTTAGTATTCTGCACTGTACACCCTGCTACCTCTTTTCCTTCTTACTAACCTTAAATTATTTTTCGTGTTGTTCTTCGTGCTGCTCTGGGCTAATCTTATCTTTCTTCATAAGCTTTTAACATTACTGCTTTGTCTTTCTTTACATCTGTTTTCCAGCTTTCACTTGTACACAGTTTGTTTCTGCACCCGTTATTTACACCAGTTCTTTCTCACATGCATGGACATAACTGTCATAGACCAAAGGACAAATAAGGGTAGCATAACTTTAGGAAGAAATTCTTCACAATGAGGGTGAGGAGGCACTGACATAGGTTGTCCAGGGAATGTGGATGGCCCCTCCCTGGAAGTGTTTAAGGTCAGGTTGGATGGGGTTTTGAGCAGCCTGGTCTAATGGGAGGTGTCCCTGACCATGTCGGGGGCTGGAACAGGATGGGCTTTAAGGTCCTTTCCAACCCAAACCATTGTATGATTTGATGAACTAGAATTACAGTCTAGACTTAAGGATCTGGGTGTTTTGCTTCAGCTCTCACAAATATACGTAGCCCTTATCACCGCAGGGGAAAGGAGAAAACATTCGATTGCAGATGGGTTAATTAGGCCAATTAAAAATATTCCCATCTTAAAGAATAAGACATAAAACTTGTTATTTTGTGTCAAATACTTTGAGGCAAAGTTGCTATTTACCTTTTCTAAAGATTCTTCTTTGTAGTCTCTTCCAAACTTTTCTGTCTGCTCATCAGCTGACTCCACTATCACTAGGCTAGTTCTCCTTGGAGAGGGATCATTCTGGTGGAGCTGAGGGTCCTCGGGCTCTTGAATGATGGGAGAGTCGCCTCTCTGGGCAGATGATGGGGGCTGTGGGGATGTTTTTTCTCTCTCGTCCTTTGCTGCTCTTAAGTGTGCAGATTTTTCCCTTGTTGCCGTTTCGGTCACTGGTGCCGTGGAGTGCTCCGTTCCTGGAGCTGTGACACTGTGAATTACAGGTTCAAGAAAAGTTACTACCATGCAGTCCTTTCTGGTTTCCATAAACAGAACATCATGCACTGATTAAATATTGTTATGTCATCTGTCATCTAGCAAAGCACAGAGAATGACCGATACTCCTTGACAATATTTCCAGAGCAATCTGGCAAGGAATCCCTCTCATCTTCCTGACTCAAGGAAATCTCCAAATGGATGTCCAGATGTTGCGCCCATCTCCGCACAGCTTGGTCTTTGTAAAGGATGTACGTGAGCTTGGCTGTCACTTATGTCCTCAGAAACCTACAGATTACCTATTATTTTGTGGGCGGAAGGAGACTGAATCACAAGTTATTTAAACAAACTATTACATGTTGCTATGTAACATATAAAGATAATACATATATGAAATCATACATACATCAATATTTTTCTATTGCATATGGGTGAATAATAGTGACTTCGGATATTAAGCTGACTCCCATCTAACTTAGTTTTATCAGGTAACCTTATAACTCTGATGCTAATTTGAAAAGGTCACTTCTAGTTTGCACTAATTGCAAAAACGTTACCCGCTTCACCACCTACAATCTTCTTTTGAAGCCAACTTTTCTCTTTTCATGTATATCATTACAAAGGAAAAAAACCACAACTATATGAGAACTGGTGGAAGTACAGCCTGAGTAATAGCGAGCCTGCAAAAAATGAAATCTTCCAACTGAAAAAGCTTCTGAGACGCTTCAGAGCTCACATCTACATGACTGCTTCCCCCCCACCCTAAAAATTAACTGAGGAAATTGTTAAATTTTAATAATAGACGTTTTCTAAATCTGTACTTTATTGTGTGTTGTTCCCTTAAGTACTTTTGTCTTGTCTGTATAAAACCTCATTTCAGTTCCTTTGATCATCTGAAATTTACCATTAAAAATGGTTGCTAATATGTGGTTATGATTAAATTGGAAAATTTCTGCCTTGATTGAAAAAGCCATCCTGAAGTTGAAGAAAGGTCCCTCTAAATGCTAATTCCATTAACATCTCTAGCCATCTTAACACATAAAAAATACACACAGTTCACAGAAAAAAAACCCACCTCTATGTTATCCCTCTTTTCTTTCACCTGTACTAGACCAAATTATTGCTCTATGTTCACAGTGACAAACTGCCTTTCTCAATCCTTAACTCAGACCTGCAGTAGGAACTGATGAACTGGTGTGCACTGTTCTAGTTAAGTTCATATGTTTAAAAGAAAACTGTGAAATCCTCTTATTACACAGAGAAGAGCTAAGCTCTTCCACATGGGTTTCATTCTGGTCTCTTCACACTTACAAATATTCCTGTTGAGAAGCAGATGGGTTTTGTGGCAGATCTTGGAGTTTCCCTGAGAATTCAGCTTCTACTTGCTCCTTATGTGCTTGTCTCAGCAGCTCAGCCATCGATGCTTCGGCCTCGCTCCTGGGAGTACTGTCCGGAAAAGGAGAATAACTGACAGACACGTCTTCCTCAGAAACAATAGGAGGGTGTTCAGATGGGTCACTGTCTTTAGATATTCTGTGTTGTACTTCTTGCTTGTGTCTTGAACTGTACAATTCTTCTGGCAGTGCAGAGAACCCTTTAAAAAACAGAGATGAGGAATGTCATTACAAGCCTTACTAGAATGCAGTAAATCCTTTTCATTCTTCATGGGCATTTAAAATCCCTGGATGGAACATATTACCTGAAATTATTAGACATCTTAAATAGGGGAGGACATAATCTCTCCATGTAGCTGAAGGAACACTGGCTTACCACCAGTACTGCCAGATAATGAATCTTGAAAGTAAAAGGCAAAATAACATTTACCTAGAGTAGTTACTCTTTAAACCCTCAAAGTATGAAAGATTCACAACAGGTTTATTCCAGCAGACTAGGATAGGTTTTAATGACTTTGTTCCCCTCACCCATTATTTATCTGCATATGGAAAAAAGAAAGTATGGGCAAAGAAATTAATACAGGACTAAGTAACTGGATAATTGATGTGCTTCAAAGTGTATAATACAGCCAGCCACCCCCAGCCTCTGCTCTCAAAGCAAGGGTTCTCATTCTGCAGAAGATGTCCAATAACATACACGTGTTTGTTCCACAGGCTACAAGTCACACGCTTGGGCTTTTGTTTTTTCCTTACTTGCCACAGTCACTAGAAACCTACTGACCTCTGCTGAACAGCTTGGGGGAAAACATAATTACTTGTACTGAACCTGAGCAGGATATGTAAGTTAATGTTCTTAAACCAATTAGCTGTGATATTGGAATGCTAATTATAGCAAACAACCTTCTATTCCTACATTCTCTTAAAGATGGGATGTTTGTGGCTGCCTAATACTTTGCAGAGCTACCAGTTCAATGTGAAGTTAAGGATGTAAAAGTATCACTTCCAGAAAAGAGCATTTGATTTCCCATCATTTGGAGGCATTTCTTTAGTTTACAACCATTGATCTACTGAACTTTTAAACTTGAGACATCCAGCAGCATCATAGCAGAATTACAATATCCCAAGTACTAGAATCCAAAGGTTTTTCAAAAGCCTTTTATAATCCTAATGCAGCCACCTTACCTTTTATGGAAGTACTTGCATAAGTCAAAAAAACCCAACAAACTGGACAGTAATTTCTGGCCAACATTCCTTTATTTGCTTTGTAAGAATCAGCTAATGCAGAGATCTTCTACCTGGGGCAGCAGTGACCTGTGTGATGTCATGTTTGAATTAATCTGTATTATCTGTGCTTTCAAAATCAGACTCTAGTGCTCAGTCCTAAGAGTTAAAAGGTTACCCTAGTCAAACATTTCAGAACAGAATCTCGTGCTTAGCGGAGATAACCTGGGCAGTCTGGATCAGGAGACGTTTACCTTCGCTGTGGTCCAATCCTATGGTTTGTTCAATTTCTGCGTATGTGCGAGTGCCATGGACCTGCATGGAGTCTATGCCACTGGTCTCCATTAGGTGAACAATATCCATTCGGTTGATTTTTGTGAGACACTGGGTAAGATTTGTATCTGTCACATTAGAAGGACACTGAGTTAAGAATTTCACATGCTCTCTCCCTTCTGGTTTCCATATGAATGACATATATAAGGCACTGAGCAATAAAATATATAAAATACACATGCATTTAGAAGCATTGCTATGTAAAATCTAAAATTAACTGATGGGCTCCCTATACAAATTACCATTCATTTCAGTTTTTCCTTTAACAAATTTCTTTAGTTTCCCCAAATACTTTTCAGTTTAGGAAAAGAGGCCTTAGTATTTTTCCACTCTTTCTTTGCTACAAGATGCTCTGCCTTACCCTCAAATGAACACCCATCTGTCACCTCAACTAGCAAACCAGAGATGGTCTCGGGTAACTGGAAACAAACCTGTTGCGTGTTTCCCATCCCTTTCAAGCCAGTATTTGAGGAGTGCGTGGCTCTGATCTTGAAGGGAATTAGGATTTTCGATTCGGATCTGATGAATTTGCTCTTCTGTGAAATCCAGTTCTCTTGCTAGCTCTGAAAAAGAAAGCCACCTCTGTAAGGATGCCCTTTTTCCCCGCCTTACATTTATTTTACAGCTGTTGGCAGCAAGGTGGATTACAAGCTTTTCTGAAACCAAATTTTCTTTGCTTCGATGTGTTACATTTAGAGACACTGTTATGAGTAAGCTCACAACAGACACAATGCGTTATGCCTAGAAGAGATAGGTCTGTGTGAGCTTCTATTCTTTGTGCCTCCTATTCCTAGTTCTCAGAGGCACAACACTACTGACAACATTGAGCAGTGACAAGCTGCCAAGTAGAGTGCAGCTGCAGAAATAGCATATGAGCAGATAAAAGTATCTCTTGCTACAGAACAACATGCCCAGCAGATTCTGTCCTCTGAAATTGTGAATATTTCAGAAACTTTCATTAAAATATAGTAAAATAATTCCTTGTAAGTAATGGCATTTTATAGGGTTAGATTAAAGCACAATAATACTACTCCCCTGGGAAAAGTAATTGTCTCTGAAATACAATCGAAAACCAAAAACTGAAGTGTGAAACTAGGAGTAACTTTCAGAGCTAGCCTAGCCTCAGCCTGCAGTTCAGAAAAGAGAAGTAGTTTCATAATCTGTAACATCTTCACTGTATCCAGAACCAGCAAGCAGGTTTCTGCCACCACCAAACTAAGATGCAACTGTTGAAACAGGCCATCAAACGAGTTAAAGCCATGAAAAATTCCTACTGCTGTTCCTAGTCTCTAGATTCCTGCTTCTTTCACAAAGAAGGATTCATATTCCGTTCCATTGTCATTATCGCTATAATGACATGGACTTGATTTTGGAGGGTGTCACGTTCTAACAAGGCAGAGGAAACCCAAACCCCAGATGACCTTATTTCCTAGCTGGCTTGTAAACTGGTGCCACTGCAAACATCAACAACTATATAGTAACTACATATTAGATTCAAATCCTAGGGAGTCAGAAAAGTTTGAACAAAGCTCAACCAATGTTTTATCCTCCAAAATAATATTTCACAGTAATCTTTACTATAATCAATCTTTACCATAAGACAGGATTATTTATGCAGGAGTATTCCCTGCTCTCAAATATACTATAAAACATTAATTTGGTGAGCATCCATTTTTTCTGGTTTTGTTTTCAGAACTGTCTATTCATTTATATAACATTTTCAGCTGATTCCTAATCTGTTAAATTGCACAGGTCCAAGTCCTACTGATATCAAGACAATCCACACTGGGGATGAGTGACATAAGCTCCCAGTCTTCTCTATGGACTGGAACAGAGGACACGAAAGGAAGAGGTGAGTAACAGAAGCAAAAGTATCAGTGATATTTTCAATATACTCTGAAGATGCTTACAAAAACATTATAGAGCACAATCTTTATTATCAAGGACTAACATTTTTTCTCTGGTGTACCAACTCTTCTTTGACTCCTGGAACTGTGCGCATTTTCAGGAGTGTGGTACTGCTCTAGGGATAAATACAAAACAGCACAGACCTGATTTCATCTCTTTTGCAGCAATTTTGTCTTGGCTTGCACAGTTGACACAGCATTAAGATTTCTGCCCAGCCCTCTTTCTTTGTGAATGCTTTGGAGCTGATTTTCAGTTACAGGCATCTGCAATTCACTCTGCTACTTTCACTTGTCCCCAGCACTGTTAACTGTCTCAGCTGTATTAAATCTCTCTGGAGTAGATGATGTGCATTTTACCTGTCCAGCTGAATCCAAGATGATCAGCAATGTGGGCCAGTCTCTCCTCTGTCCTTTCCTGATCATCCTGTTGATCTAAAGGTCAAAGAGAGCCACAAGTTGCCTTTTAAAAGTTAAAAAATAGTTTTGCAGGTGATGTAGCTCAAGAAGGGAAAGTGCTTTTTTCCCTAACTGCTGTAATCTAAATGCAGACAGGCTGGAACTACCGGGTAACTGAAGTGAGGAGCGTAAATCCCCAGGTTAAAAAAAGAAAAGCTTTATTTTTCAAAAAGCACAGGACTATCTACATTTTTCATTTGAAAATCAGGTTTTCATGTGAAAATCTAGGACTGAAGTGCCTACTGTGCCTCTTTTGGCCAAGCATTTTATTCTAAATCTTCATTCTGACATTAAATTGAAGACTTAAACTAAGTCAAGAGCCATCATTTTCCATGCCTCCTTAGTAAATGCCAAGAAAGAGTCATCTGGACTGGTGTTTCTAATGATGTTCTTTCTGTTGTAGAGAAAGTTTTGTTCAAACAGTCCGTACGCCACTTCTTTTTATTGTTTGTGTTTGAGATATCATTAATTTAAGTGTCTTTGATGCTTTCAACTAGAAAGTGATAGAAAATACTTACAATGAAGGCAAGGAAAAATCAGATTTCATTCGCCCAGTCTTCATTTACTTTGGTACCATTGAAATGAACCGTTCCTCCCATCCCCAAAGCTGATTTGAGGATGGCAGAATTTGAGTTTTGATTTACCCTGAATGCACATGGATTGTGATAGCTCAGATTCAGGAAATTCCTTAGTCTTAACAATATGCATGTTTCATTTTAGCTACTGGATTTCCATCTTGGCTACTCAGTAGTAGTACACAAGTAGGTGAGAGGAAAACCAAACACCGGAAAACTTGGACTAAACTTACTGGTGACGCAGAATTTTCATGAGACAGAAAAAGAGGAACATGAAAAACTTCACTGTTTAAAATTTTGGCAGATTTCTTTGTATAAAGAACTGAAAAGAAAATTAATTTGCCCATCTTGGTTTCAACCGATGTCCAAACACTTAATTGTTAGTAAAAATTAATAGTTAGGAATAGGGCCAGGGAAAGCCAAAAGCCAAAATGTGCAAGACCTGAGCAATCAGTTTAATGGTAAAACAATGCATATTTTGTTCATTAAGGTAAAACTTCCCATAAGCACTTATGGTTTCCAATCTTGAGATTGTTTCACAGACAAGAAAAACACAGACACAACACACAAAAAAAAACCAAACGCCGCTCACAGGGGAAAACAAAATACACAATTAAGCACCAAAAGCTTAAAAGAAAATGCCACACACATTACACGGGTACACAAACACACCTACACACACCCCAAAGAAAACAAAAAAACAAAGAGTTTAACTCATGACATGCGTCGCACAGGGAATCCCAGTCGTTGGCAAATACCTTCAGCATGGTCATGGACATTTTCATCAGGGATACGTTCAATCTGAGTCTCTACAGACTCATCCCAAATGGGTCTGGTGTCAAAGATGTCTTCAGGAACTGACTGCTGAGTCTCAATGGATGGCACATTTTCAATAACTGAAACTTCTAGGGCGCTACTGCTTTCATCATCTGAAACTAATTCTTGTTCTCTCTCTGACTGCGTGAGTCTTTCCACTAATTTAGAAGCTTCATCGCTAATTTCTTCAAAGAATTCTATGGAGTTTTTGTAAAGGTCAAAAAAATGTTCCTTACTTTCTTTTGTGGGGCTAAAAGGACTGTGGGAGGCTGTGGTGCCTCTGCTTTTAACTGGCAAGCGTGATGAAAATACCTTGGGTCTTGCTGTTGTTGCCTCATCTGAGTCTAGCTCAAGATCCATCTCTCTCTCCCTCTCCCTGGTCTCTGCTTCTGCCTCAGCATAACTCCTAGCTTTTATGGAGCGGTTAGTCTTTGGGTCCATGGGACTACTTGCATCAGATTCGGATTTGCTTCGGTTATCTTGTTTTGTAGGTAGTCTGCTTGTCATGTCAAGAGCTTTGGGTGACTCTAGCTTGTGGGCAGATGTGTCTGCATGTGTGTATTGTTGTTCAGCTTTTTGGAAAGCTGTCTTGACAGGAATTTTAGACTTTGGTTTTGCTTGGTCATCTTTTCCTTCACACTGCAAACCATCTAAGCAGCCATCTGTGGGAAGGCTCTCATCTTCTGATGGTTGCGAGGATTGTGGTGCAGCAGTAGCTGTTCTTACAGGAATTTTGGATTTGCTTTCACAGGAAGGCACTCTCTCCATTAGAGCAGTAGGGATTTCAATCACAGATCTCTGTTCCTCTGGTGAAGAGTCTGGGGACTCATCACCCTGTTCAGAACAAACCGATCTAGTGACTTTGGAAAATCCTAACTCATCTTCTACCACAGACTCCTCAGGAGACATAGGGCAAGGCACCTGACTGCTGTCAACCGTGTTGGGCTCCATTCCAGAGAGGGGCTCAGCTTCAGAGGCAGCAGTTTCTTTCTTTGGTGATTTTGAAGAAGCTGAAATACCCATTTTAATTGGAATTCTGGATTTAAGATCTGCTTTTGTGGTGCCTGTGCTGACACCTTCACCCATCACTTCTTCTGATTTATCACTAGACTCAGATGCTGGGGGTGAATGTTTTGATGTATCTTTTTCTTGCATATCTAAGTCCTCTGATTCTGAAGGTGAAAAAGGATCTGATGAGCTCTTAAGCTCAGAATATTCCACCTCTGCTGCTTCTGTCAATTCTTCAGACAAAGAAACTTCTTCCTGAGGCTGCTGCCCCACTTGGAAGAAGTGAAAGCTTTCATCTGGGTAGTTCCTTTTGGTCATGTCAATGGCTCCACTTCTAGTCATTTCAAACAACTTTCCTTCCTGAAAAAGAAAAGGATTTTGTTCGCTCAGAGGTGTCCCTTCTTCAGTGGGTGTTCTGGCTGGTGTTGTATCGGGTGTTGTGCCTTGTGATCGCCTGTCTACCATCAATCCAAATATCTTTTGTTCCTCTTCTTTCACCCGAGCTTCAAAAGCTTCATCATCTTCACGTATTTCACTCCACATGTCAGAATCCACATCAGTTTTAGTGATGACAACTTGACTGATCAGTTTCTCAGTTTTATCTCCTATATCCTCAAGGGCAGATTCAGCTAATTTTGTGGAATCTGAGGCTGAAGACCCTTGTGACATTTTCTGAAGTGCCTCCTCCGGTTTTGGCCCTATTTCCATATATACTTCCTCTGAAGAGTGATATTCACTACCTGTGTCTCTGCTAACTGAAACTTCACCAGTCTGATCTTTTCCTTCAAGATAATAGTTTTCCCTAGATGAGAGACTTGTACCAGATCCTACCTTACTTTCAGAGTCAGTAAAGAAATGGTCAGAAGACACATTTTCATAAGGGCTTACTATATAAGGACCACTACTTTCAGCAGCATCTGCTACACAGCTTTCAAGCTCCGCTGTTTCAGTGGTAAGGGATGAATACTCTGGTAAGGGTTCCTCTGCATGAATATCTCTTTGAGATATTTCAAAATCTGTATCTGCTTTTCCCAAAGCACAACGGCCAGTGGCACCATCTTCAGCCAGTCTGTCATCTTGTGGTACAGAGTACTCTTTCTCAGACCCAGCTCCAGTAGAAATGAGGTCTCTGTGTGTGGTTTTGACATCTTTTTCAGCAGTATCGTATCGCTGTGGTGTTAGTGAAGACTCAACATGAACTTCTTTTTGAGAGCTGTCACCAATGGAATGACACAATGTACCACCAGACTGTGTTACTGGGACACTGGGGCTAACTGTCCCGCTGTAATCTGCACTGCCACATTTTAACTCTTCAGCTCCTGCTGATGCACAACCATCAGAATGACAAGTGCTTGATTCTCTTGTGGAAGCTTTACAGCTACCCCCAAGGATGAGAGGTTCCTCTTTGCTATCTTCTGTTGGCTCACCCTGTTCTGCTTTAACGGCACCTATCCTGATAGAGCATTGTTTTGAATCAATGGGTTTAAAACCTGCTTCATCAGGGCTAGAACTGCAATCGGTCCTGGATGGTAATGGTGAGGGTGGCTGCACTCGTATCGTGGGCTCCATCAAGAGGCCTGACTCAGCTTCTTTTTTGAGCTGAGTTAACTCCGGCTCACTTTCTGAAGAGGAAGAACTTTTTCTAGATTCAGCTGCAGACATCACCACTGTAGGTGTATCTTTTTCTTCTACAGCTTTTGACTCTGGTTCTTCAGCTTCATGTACCGCTTCTGAATCAGTAACTACAGAAGATTCATCTTGCTTACAGTCTTTTTTGTAATCTCTCTTCTGTTTTGCTTCTTGTTCTAATTCATCAAACATTTTGATTTTAGTCACCATTTTGAACATCTCCTCTTCAGGGGTGAATCTCTTCTTTGGTTCACTTTCTGAATCATCCTCTGGTTCTTCACTGACTTCAGGGATCACAGCTGACTTTGGTATGTTTGACAGTGCCTGCGAGTCTGCTGTTTTAGGTGTGATTTCATAGCTAATTTCTTCAGAACTAGGAGTTTCAGGTGAAAGAGGACTTTTCCCTGAACTCTCCATGAGGGATGTTTGCTCTAGACTGTCATCATCAGCACTTCCCTCAGGGTCACGGAGAATCCTGGAACGCACCAATGCCAGCTCTGGGCAGGTTTCTCCTTTGCTAAGGACAGACTGAAGAGGACCCTGCCCCAGAATACCAGCCTTCGCTGTTTGTTCTACAGGGCTACTTTCAAGGGAATCACGGCAAGGAGACTCTTTCATGGGACTGGGCTCCAAAGAATCAGGCGTTTTGTGTGATGAGTTATCTTCTAGCACTGGGCTTGCTTCCAGTGAGTCTTTATGACTTACAGCAAAAGAGTCATCTGCAACTGGGCTACAGATTTCACTATCATGGCTAGCAAGTGCAAGTTCCAGTTTCTGGGGACTTCTAACCGCAACACGGCGTTCACACGTTATATCGTTTTCTTTCTCTAAAGCAGTGTCATGTGTTTCAGAAGATTTAGATAAATGTGCAGTGGTTCTGGATTCTTTATCCCTGCTAACATCTTTCGTAATGGAAGCTGAGCTACTTTCGTTAGGTTTATCAGCCTCTTCTTCAGAGGCTGTAGGTACAAGCTCTTCTGATACATGGTCAGAATGAGACTTACTAGTCTCGGTAACAGCATCTAGCTGCCTTTCAGTAATACCTTTTTCATCTTCCTTTGAAGAGAGTTCCTTTGGAGAACATGTTTCTGCTGTTGTGTGTGCTCGAGCTGTTCCTCTATCTTCTTCAATTTGACCATCGGTTTTCTTTGGTGAGAATGAGAGGCTTTCAGGGCTGGTTTCTGGAGTCTCTGCCAGACCCTCGTGCTTATAACTTTCCTCAGAGCTCATCTGAGGGGTTCCCTCAAGTAGACTACCTGGAGAATCAGCCACACCTTCGTGTTTAAGACTCTCTGAGCTCCCATCAAGAGCAGCACTTTGCAGAGAAAGAGCAGGAAGGAATCCGTCTTTCACATACTCTGTGGGAAAAGCAACACTGAAAGGACTGGTCAGTACTTGCTCCAAGTTAAGCTCTCCCTCCTCCGTCACTGAAAGGTGTCGGAACTGTTGATATTTGTCATTATCCTCCAGTTCTTCTTTAATGACATCAGAAAAGTCTGTCGAGGTTTTTCTGTCAGGGCTGATCTGGAAGTCAGCATCTCCTTGGTCATCAGAAGTTCTGCCCATCACAGCTGCTGTATCTTTGGCACTCTCATCAGACACTGGAGGGAGAGGTTCAACTGTTTTTTTGCTGCTCTTCTCTTTTACCTGGTCTTTACCTACAGCTTTCTTGGTAATTTCAACAGAAGAAACTTGCGTTTTTCCTTTTTTTGATGGCAGCTCTTTCTCTGCTTTTAATGTCGTGCTTGGTTTGTCCTTCTGTTTCTCTGTCTTGTGCGTTGATATTCGCTTCATTTCACTTTGTGAAGAAATTGGTTTTCTCCGGGTTGTTTCCTTCTCAGGGACCTGCTGCTTTTGTTTGACAGATTTGTGTTCAAACAGTCCAGATACATTCTTGGATGGGTCTTGACCTGACTGGAAGGCCTTCATCAGTTCACGAACTGACATGGTCTCTTCAAGTCTTTCTGTCTTAGAAGAAGGTGAAACAGGGGGTTGTGCTTTGTGTGTTACTGTTTTTTTGACTTGTACAGGCTTTTTAGAAGCCTTTTCAGCAGTGGCTTCTCTTGTTTGAATTCTGACAGGTAGTTTTGACCGTATTTTTTGTTCATCTTCCACTCGTTTCTGAAGAGCTTTAACTTTATCTTTTATTGAGCCAATAGGAGTTTCCTCTATAACAGGGGATACAGCTTTAGCCTCAGGAGCAGCTGTCACTGTTAAGCCTGGTTCCTCACCTTGTGCCCCATTTGAAGTTAACTTTGTTAGTCCTGATTGTTCTTCACTGCTGTGTGTCTTGCCTTCCTTCTGCTTTTGCTTGTCTCTTAATTTTGTCCTAGCTGGCTTTTTAATTTCTAAGGATGGCTTGTGTTGCTCTTTTGGACTTACTGCTTCAGTTGCTCGATGTTTTTGTCCTTTTTCAGAATCCCTGCTTATTACTACAGCTTCAAACCGCTCTTCTACTAAGTCTTCTTGTAAGGCTTGTGGCTGTACCTCATGAAGAGAAACATATGTTTTTAAATCCTCTGCAAGGTAATCTACCATTCCTGTCATGTCTGGCTTCTCCGTTTTTCTTGTCCCTTTGTCTACCCTGACTTCTACACAGGTAGGTTCAGTGACCTCTAAAGGAGCATTTCTTCTGGCCTCTTCGATTTCTTCATCACTGACTATGACCCATTCTTCTTCTTCTTCAAGTTCTTGTTTGGAAGGAGACTTCTGCAAAATGTGTTCTTCTCTGGTATAGGATCCACCTCTCAGAATTTCATTTACTTTTTCTAAGTCTTCTTTCACTCTTTCGACTATTTCAAAAGGCTCCCCTGGCTCTTCTTCAGTGGCTTTTCCAAGATCTCTCACTTTAATGGAGCCTGATTTATCAGAAGGGTCAGTTGTCAGGATGGCAGTCATTTTGATCAAATCTTGTTTCATCTCAGAAACTTCAGACAACAGGTCTGGACTGGCTAGAACAGGGACTTCATTAACCAGATGGCTTTTCAGGATAGATGTTTCTGTAGATTCTGTCTCGTCATCTTTGATGCGAATGAAAAAACATTAAAAGTAAAATGGAAATCAAAAATTGAGATTGGAAAATGTAATCAGGACTGAAAATGACAGTCTTTGGTTGCAGTGGAAGGAAGGTCAACAAAATGGGCCGGGAATGGCGGATCCACAAGATCTGAGGGTGCAAGAGCAAAGCAATGCTAACGGGGGAAAACAAAACAAAACAAAACAAAACAAACTGAATAGGAAAATGGCAGGAAATAACTTGCTTAACTTTATCAATATAGCACAACCACACATACATTATCGAAGCCGTAACAAACCAAATCAGGACACCACTGAGAAAAAAACCAAAACAACCACAAAATTTAAAATTAAAAACGGAAGAAACACAGTGAAGTTACACAAAGATAGGCATCTCAAGATTGTTCAGATGTTACAGATCAATGTTCAAATAAAAATAAACAAGAAAAAAGGCGGAAAGCATTAGAACTGATTGAAAGTCGATTTCCTCTAAGAGAAAGCCAGTGTTAGCAAACTGCCAGAGTAACATTGGGTTAATTAGCATTTTTTTATTTTCTTAATGACCAAAATAACAAGTTAAAAGTAATTCTGCAATAATCTAAAATATGACCAAATATGTAGAGATCTGAATCAGCTGCAAACCGGCATTTCATCTAAGGGGATTTCACACCTAAACAATGGAACGAACATTCTTTGGTTTTAAGAGGCATGGTCCTTTCCTTGGAACATCCTCATTGACAACTAATGAATCGACTGAGGAAAGAGAGGACAGAGAATAAAAGGAGAGAGAATAAGAAAAAAACTGTGAATCAACTTAGAAGTGATTTCAAAGTTTTAAAAAAATGTAATGTATGGCAACCAAAAATCAGAGACAGTCACACTAGACACACACATACAATTCATGTAAGGCAAGTTATTTCCATGCAAAGCAAAGGTGTTGCAAATGCTGCTGGGTATGTAGGTTCAGTTAAAAAACAATAGCTCTAAAAATTAATCATATAAATTAAATACCATAAAGCATACTGTGGTGAAATATTTGATCTGTGCAATCAATATACAGTAGCTGGATGCAGGTAATTTCCACTATGCCATAACTGCCTGCTGGGAATATCTGATTTCAGGAAAATGTATATTGAACAGAATGAAATATTGGAGGGCTGAAGCAAATTATGAACAAAATGCAATACTTAGAAATTATAATTGTACATTTTTCTTTTAAAAGTGACAACATAACATAAAGCTTGACCCATTTCTGCAGCCTAGCCTAAAAGTCAAAGCAGGATGCAAATAAGGAGAACCTAAGCAATATCTAATTATCTGTATTTCTTTATAGAAAATACCCATTTAGCTACTCTTTTCCCTTGTGTGTAATGAATGCTAAATGTTTGTGCTGTACATTAATTATAATGAGATCGCTGAGGGTGATTTTAGTGCTGAAAATTTGGTATTGGTTTTTTGTGTGAACTGTCTAGCACATACTGAAATGCTTTAAATACATAAATGCGTACGTATTGTAATGCATATGTTCCTAAAGGCCAAATGGATGGCTGTCTCGCTGGCCAAAGAGTCAAATTTATCTGCCTGAAGCAAAACGCAAGCTCTATCTGCACATTGTGTGGTTGGTAGCACTTGCTGGAGTCCTCTGTGGCCATGTAGCAGAGCAAGGAAGCAGCAGTGGAACTACCACTAGGGAAAAACAAGAATTCCTAAATGGTCAGGACTCATGGAATCACAGTACGGTTTGGGTTGGAATGGACCTTAAATATCATCTAGTTCCAGCCTGGTCATCCTGGTACAAATAATAATGGATTAGAGCAAAAATCTGATCCTGATAATGTTGTTAATCACTGTGAATACTCTTCCCCACCATGATATTAGAGGTATTGTCACCCTGTCTTCTATTCACTAGACAAAGCATTTCTGCTTTAGAAAAAGGAGGTTATAGGGGAATGATCATCCATTTGACCTTCAGGATCATGGTGCTGCTGCTTTCCAATTACAACATATACACAGTATATCAAGAATAAATAACCCTCAAAATGCAGTGTAGAAAAAAACTTTAAAATGAAAACAAGGCAGAAGTCATTCTTTTCCTAAATTTGAAAACAGCTCTTATTAGATACTCTACAAGGTGAATATATATTTGTTTGATTTGCATCTTCATTAAAGGAGTCCTCACCCTCAGTTTCTAATTCTGTCCATGCAAAGGGCAGATAATGCTGTACCAAGCTTAACAGTCATATTTCACCACAGTAAGGGGTGGGGTGGGGAGGGAAGGGTTAAACAACTGCTTTGGACAGTATAACTTTTTTGCATGGTTGTATTTCATGAGTTTAATGAAATATAGCAACGTATTAATTATATTGTCATTAAAAGTGATACTGTCATTTATCTCAAATATGAGGCAAAAATGTGCATCAACAAAGAGACAAAACAAAAAAATGGAGGGATGAGCATCCATACAAGCAAAATAGCAATAGCAGGATCATTAGGGATGTCAAAGGAAAGTAAATGCTTAGATGAACTGGTTTAATTACTTGTTAATTTATACATTAAAATGCATTTAATTGGATAGCTGCTTTGGTATTAAATTGTTTTCGTTACATTTTTAAAGTATTGATGTTTATTAGCAATAGCAGTTAAAGCTTAGCTCTCTTTCATCCTTATCTTTATTTTTAACTGTCTTTCATACAAACTGCATTATAAAACTTTCCAAAAAGAGGAAAATCTTACTTTTTTCTGAAGTCATATCAACCTGGAAGAGAAAAAAGGGGGAAATTTAAAATTTTGAATACAATCAATATGTATAAAGTCACTAGTGAAGTATTACAAGGTTGAGTCAAATCCACTGGATGTATAGAAACAAACGGATTAATTGACTTAAATGGAACCAAGAATGTATTTAAGGTAACAGTAAAAGCATGGCTTAATTTATTTAATCTTTCCAATGACAGAAAGATTAAATTACTTTGCTGTAGTTACAGTCAATAGCAAGTGCAAAACGTGCAACCTATTTTCTTTAAACGCGACTAGCAGTACAGAGGACCCAGGCTTTTGGGTTACTGGGTTTGTTGTTGCAATTGTTCTTAATTTATTTCTTCCTGTCTAAAGCAAAATGTCCAATACGGCTTCTGAAGGCCTATGTCCTACCGGGAAGGCAACTGGTAGGCTTTACACAGTTCATGGTTTTGCCTCTGTGCTTTGTGATGATGAAAAGTGGGTGCAGAAATGCCTGCAGGCTGCCTCCTGCCTGAGGTAAGAACCAGGTCTGGATGCCACTAATGGCTATCGGTACCTCTAAAAGGTTTTTGATTTTTTCAGAATGTATTTAGGTATTGATAGAAAAAGCCATTACTCAAAAGAAAACATAGCCCTTGCAAAAAAAAAAAATTAAAACCAAATGCAATGTCAGACTATAAAAAATTCAAGAAGCATGTTTTTGAAGTTGCCTTGCAGTCTGACTTTTTTTGAGTTCTGCTAGAACAATCATTTGCCCACACAGGCAAAAAAAAAAACCTGGTTGTTGTATAAATGTGGATATGAAAAGTGTGTAAAGTTAGAGGTAGCACTAAACATGGAATCTCCTATACAAGTGCTGGGAGGATGACTGCAAGGAGTGATGATCAGCTATGCAGTACAGTAGATGAAATATACTGTGAGTGTTAGAGGCCCCAGATAGTTCTTTAGTGAGCACTGAAAAGGTTTTACTTATTTAAAAGTATTGTTTATAAAGATAAATGCAATAGATGGTCTCAGTTAGGATATCACTAATTCTTGCTTGTCTGTGAACCGAAAATTACTACAAGCACATCAACGGCACCTCTTACGTGTTCATACACACCTTGCAATCATTTAGGCTCATGTTATTAAACTTCACATTTATAGCAGTGTGTGTTACAGATCCTTAGTACATGAATTCTTGTGGTGCACAGATTGCCCTACACAGTAACCTAGGATCCCCAGGATACTTTAATTCATAGAATCATAGAATCATAGAATCATAGAATCTTCTGGTTGGAAGAGACCTCTAAGATCATCAAGTCCAACTGCACCCATTATCCGCTAAACCATGTCCCTCAAAAACTCATCTCCTTTTTTTAAAGACCTCCAGGGATGGTGATTCAACCACCTCCCTGGGCAGCTGTTCCAGTGCCTGATCACCCCTTCAGTAAAGAAATTCTTCCTAATATCTAGTCTGAACCTCCCCTGGTGCAACTTATGGCCATTTCACTAGGAATACATAATCAGCATTGTAGAGGCTAAAAGAATTAATTTTGTGCTTTTAGTAAGGAACTGAATGATAAGAAATGTTGTCTTCTGAATGAAAATAGTGGGAATTAGCTTAAAACTTTGGCTATGTTTTCACTTGCCAGTGCCTCTATTTCAGCACTGGAGTATTTCTGTAATAGGAAGCTGCACTCCACGCAGACCAAAATGTCTGAACTCTGTTCTGCAGTTCATGGAAGAGATGTCCATCATCTTTGGGGAGCAGGCTGTTCACACAGCACTGATTTCAAACAGCTGAACCTCGTTAAAATATGGGGATACTTTTCTAATGTTACTCATTCACATAGGAGTTAGGCCTTAAGAAACATCTAGAACTGCCAGAACAGCGCTGGGAATGTCAGGGAGAGTTGGCCACATTTCTCCATTAAGATGCAATTTGGTTTATGCTAAAGCAGAAGACTTCACACCTTTTACTTGGCATAAATTTACTTGTGACTGCGGGGTTACAGCGGTGTACTGGACTTCAGGAATCCAACTCGGAAATCTGTAAGATCCAGTCTATGTGATGTCACAAAGGGATGAGATTCATGAACTTCATCTCTTTCAGGGCTACAGGTAGGGCATTCAATCACAATCTGGTCACATCAGCAGGGAACTCACTGATGGAGGGAATTGTTGTCCTTAGGTTGCTCTTCAGCCTTCATTCCCCCAACCACCACCAGAGTTGTTAATAAAAATTATACTGTGCAGTGATCCACTGGTTCTGAGCGCTTTGGACAACACTAGTAGCAACGCTACTTATTTTTAGGATATGGGATGGTTCTCAGAATCAGAATAAACAATGCCTTTTCCCCTTTCTTGTGCTGCAGAGAATGAAGCTTAAAGACATACACTTGTATGGCTTATTCTTCAGCAAAATAACTTTTAAATTATAAAAGAACTGTTCTAAAAGCAAAATGAACTTGATACACCTCCAAAATCAGAGCATCTGAATGAGTAAAGCTTTAATTTTAACATAGGGAGAGTTAAACTCAGTAAATTCCAAAAGTGAGCCTGTGCAAGGGCCTTTTAAGTGCACTCCTCTTCATTGTTTTTGTAGCACTGAACTGATGATTGATATGCCTGTTTCACTACAGATTTCATCTTCCTGGCTGTATCTGTGAGTTGCATTTTAGCAGTACGCATAAGCAATGACATGCTGTTACAGCAACATTACCTCTTCTTCTTGTTCTTGATCTGATTCTGATTCCTTTCAGTTCCAAAATGCCATGCAAAAAGAGAAGGGGAAAACAGAGCAGGCAAAAAGCAAATTTTTTAGGAGATTAGGAAAACATAAGTCCCAACAACATTTACCAACAAAGACAAAAACGCCGTATATTTCTGCAATTGATTTCTTACATCAAAAAGCGGCAAAACTCAATTGTCAATTTAAAACACACGAGGCTACGGAATCAAGCAAATTGCAAACAGACAAATTGTAGTGATACTTATTTGTACCAAAACTTAGAAGATATACATTCTTTTGCACCCAAAAATTAGCATGAATGAATACTTAAAAGAGTTAAGATCATTAGCCATTTAAAGTTAAAATATGTTGAGATGTGCTATTTTTAAATTATACAAAAATGCTATAAAATGATAACATATGCTAAAAATAATGAGGAAAAAAAATGAACACCAAAAGACAAGATCTTGGGCAAACAGCATAATATGTTCCTAAAAGGTACATAGCATCTAATCTGACCAGGACAGTAAAAAAATCTGAGTTATCACAGAATAGCAATAAACTGATTCCTAAGGAAACAAGTGCTACTCCATATCCGATCACACTTAAACAGAAATCAAGGGCACTCCATTGATTTATACAGGTCTCGGTCTTATTATTTATAAATACTAACTCATACTAGAGTTTTCCTCTCCTTTTTCGGTCCCTGCTACAAGACTATTCTCTTCCCAAGGTACATTAATAACCATTATAACAATATTCTGAAGAAATCCCATGTGATGTACTCATAGATTCTTAGAAGATTTGATCTGAGGTAGGAAGAAAAGTCAGTGTCAAAAGCCAATGTAACATTAAAACCTACTCTAAGGGAATATTTTTGGCACTACAGTAAACTTCCCAGATTCCTAGAGCTCATCTGCTATTGCCACAGATCAACAAGGGAGCTAAAACAGCTATTGCAAAGCCTATGAACTTACAAATTGACAAATGAAAAAAATGACAAATAGCTTTTAGTCTTTCTGTACTTCATTCCTCAAGAACATCATACGATCTCTACTTGGTGGAGCTTCCTCTCCAGAGAGGTGTCACCGAGATGGCTGAACAATGTGGGAAAGGCTTTGGTAAAATAAAAACTGAACCTAGGTATACTCAAAGTCCCAGATCTGTCTCATCTTTTAGCAGACTCTGGGTCAAATTCCTGCATGAAATAAGATCAGCAGATGTCTTGTGCAACACCAAATTAAACCATGGGAGCTACCTAGTGCAAACTGGGTTTTCATCTCACTTCTGTCATCTCTTCCAAGTCCTCAGAAAACACTCAATAACATCTTTGACACTGGTATTAGGAACAGCAAACCCAAGTAACTGACAGCCCTTGGGTTGTATTCATTCTTCTTTACAATACCTGGCTACAAAGCTTTAACAGTATTTTGCCCTCCCGCTCATTTCCTGTTTATGCTATAACGCTGATGATTATCGATAGTACAATTTCACAGTACCTTTGTGTAAATGGGTAAAGTGATGTTTAAATTACATATGGCTTGATGAACGAGGCCTCTTGTAGATTTTGGCTCCTTCATGAACGATAATCGGCCACAAGGTTCTTGAGTGGTATCGCGCACCTGGCAGAGTGAAGAGCCAGACGTTTAATCTGTTATTTTGCTGTATGATTACTTTTATTTAGCAGAAAGAGGTAAGATGATGTGAGAGAAAAAATCCACGTTGGCAAAAATAATGTGTGGGGGTTTTTTTCTTTTTTTTTTTGCAAATGTACATATGGGTGTTTGTGTGTTAAAGCAAGAGAAGACACAACTATGTACATGTTTACACATCAGAACCTTATTTACAGAAGGCAGTCCTAATGCTGTAATCACAGCCTCAAAAGAACAGAGACATTCTGGTCTGACTGGGATTCTGTGATAACTTAAAATACCCATTTTTCACAGTCTCCAAACTTCACGGTCATACAGAGACTTATTTTGTATTAGGTGACAAAAGGAACGGAGTCATTTTCCCCCATATGGCAAGAATACGTATTTATGCTGATATTAGCAATAATTCTTTGCCCAAAATTTTACTATTAAATATCCTGTTTATGCATTTGGCTGAGTGGCTGCAAACAGTGAAGGATTACACCTAAAATTTCTTCTCTTGCCAAACTGTTTTCTAAAATGTATTGATAAATCCTAGTCTTAGAATAAAGAAAATTTCTGGAATATATTGATAGGTGTAACCATTATTATCTACAAAAGACACTACCTTGTGCCATACTTTATAATCTTGCAGTGAATCTTAGAACAATCTCTTTCACAGTTGTTAGCAGAAACAAGCGTGAACACTTAGAGCTTAAGATACTGGCAATGTAGTTTTAGCTTTTGCATATAAAGTCAGTGGGATTATGTATGATTTCACATAAGAAATACAACTGAAAGCATTACCTCATTCTTAGTTTTCTAATCCAATAAAATGTTAAGATTAGATACCTGTGTATTGATTTTATCAGATCGACAACACTAGATGCAGAGAGACACATTTTTTTGGAACGTATCTTGGAAAATCCACCATGGTTAAAGGGAGGTGGTGGCATAGATAAAATTCTAAATTAAAATAAGCTTAAAAAATCTTGCTGGGAAGGAGGGAGAGAGTCTAAAGATTGTCTAGCAGCAAAAAATAAATTTAATACAATGAGGGATTGAGTGGATTTCTTCATTTTTGACAAGTTTGATAGGAAGAGAGGAAATGACCTCCAGTTGCACCAGGGAAGGTTCAGATTGGATATCAGAAAATATTTCCATACTGAAAGAGTGGTGAAGCACTGGCAGAGGCTGCCCAGGGTAGTGGGGAGTCACCATCCCTGAATGGGGTTCAAAAAACGTGTCGTCGTCGCCCTTTGGGACATGGTTTAGCAGGCACGATGGGTTTGAGCTGACAGTTGAACTGGATGAGCTTAGAGGTCTTTTCCAACCCTAATGATTTGAAGATTCTAAGCTTCCATTCATAAAGCATTTCTCTAAAGTTGTTTTACATAATGGCAGTAGTGTAATACCTTGTAGTCAGGATGTCCCCAGAGAAGGAAAAGTTTATGCAAAGAGGTTTGCCATGCCCTCTGCATCTTTTGAGGACAGAAGGTGATGGTGGCTTGGTGATGATTGCAGCCCTCCCTGCTGCCAGCACAGACCACAACGAGACCATTCCTTACATGACTTAATGCTGCCTGCAGAGCTCATGAATGATGTAGATGTCACTGGCTCTACAGCTAGAGCTAAACCACTCCTTAATTTTGGATCATCAGTTTTTTTTGGTTTGGCTTTTGTTTTACAAACTTTCCTACTCACATAAAAGTCTTTAAAATAGAATAGAACAGTACAGTAATATAGACTACAGGGATAAAATCAGGTTATAGTTGGGACTTCATAAAAATTAATTACTTTTGCCTTTGTTATCAAAAATATGGTAAAACCATAACTTTAAATGACCTGAAAGTGGTCACCCTTTCCTTACTGTACCTCAAAGGAAGTTTAGCATTGCTACCAAAGGGAGGATGATTGGCTGAAGAACAGTTTATCTCTATTTACAGCCAGATGCTTATTTACAAGTGTACAACAACTGCATTTTGTTAGATTTCTGCCAATTCTACAATGTTTTCTGACACTTTTTTTGCAGTTCCTGCAATTTTCCTGCTCTATATTGAACCATAGTACAGAAAAACGAGATCAAACTTGATCAGCTTTTCAGATTATTAGGTAGAGAATGGGATTCCTAGAAATACCATTTCGATGTCTGAAAGAATGCTATGGACACAAGCATATATAGCAGAACACAGGCACAGATAATCATATTTATTACATTTAATTAAATTTTAGGTAGCCACTCTGGTTGTTTTGATTCCCCAAGTCAACGTTTAATCTCTTATCATAAAATAATTTGGAACTGCTCTTCAGTTTATTGTAAACTCAGAAGCAGATAAAAAATAAAACCACAATCCATAGCTCCTTACCTTGACAAACAGAGGAAGTCGATTTTCTTTGAAGGCAAAAAAGCTGAATATATGATGTTGCCCACTCTTTGTTAGTGGCACCAAATTGCCAAAGCAGTCAACATAGATAGGCTTTCCTTCTAATACCTATTAGAAATAAAAAAGCAGCAAAGCAGCAATTAATCACAGTGAGGTGGTTAGGATTTCTTCTTAAACATAATTCTACAGTAGCTTCTTAAATTGCTAGGACTTGTCAGCATTTACAAGATTTGTTATGTGTAGTTACTTAAAATCCATGGAAATATTTCAGATCATTAAGTTCCAGATGGAACCCATTGTTAATTCAGTAACAGCATGACACTTGAATTCAAACTAAGTTTCCTCCTGTTTGTGTTTTAATTGCTGAGAACTGCCCTGAGAACACACTGGATGTCCCATTTGAATACCAATAATGCTATGGAGAAAGCAGATAATGGCATTACCCAAGTCAGGGAATTCCTTTCTGACTTCTGATAAGCAGCTCATTGTGGGTGAAGCACACAATTGCCTTCCACCTTGGACCCAGGAAGACTCAAGTGTGGTCAGGTGAATATAACTAACCTTCCCACCAGCCCTGTGGACTAAGAGATTGGCAATAGAATTTCATCTCTCATATCCAGCAGCTACTTCTCCCTTATATCCAAATTTCTATCTTATTATGGTGCAATACCAGACCGTGACAGTATTTGCTGGCACCATTATTTTTCAGTACTTGTGGTAGATACAAGGCAGAAAATATTAGCTTAAAAACCGAAAATGGAGAAAACTGGAATGGTACCTCTACATCCCTGCTTCTGGCAACTTCAGCAAAGTTTTCTTGTTGTTCTAGAGTTTTATCCACCTTGTCATCTGTCATGCAAAAACATCTTAACCGTGCCTCAATAGGATCATGCGATTTGGCAAACACCACAAATTTGGCCATGTAGGGAACGCAGATAATCTCTCTGTACACTTGGGATGCAAAAGTAACAGATTCTTGTGTCTGTCGACAGTCTATCAACCAAAATCTGTAAAAGAAAATGAAGAGTTGTGTAATCAGCACAGAAAGATTTAAGCAAGAAAATTTTATATATGTATGTTTTCCTATCTTGGCAGTAACCACACCAATTGGGTATGACAAGTCAGAATAAAGGAAAAAAATGAGTTACCATTTGGGAAGAACAGCCTAAAAACTGCAGGTTCCCCCTGTGCATTTAGGAGCATGAAGCAAAATAACAGGGAAAGCACCTGGAGCAGCTTTTACTCTCCTAAATACGAGTAGAAAACCCTTCGCAGAGCGTCCTGCTGGCACAAATTCCATGCCATTATTTGTCCTTCTGATAAGATAACCCTCAGCTGGAAGCTTATGTGCTTTAAAGGCTTTAGGAATTTCACTTTTCCTGTTCTCAGTCTCATCCACCTTCTCTGAAGGTTAAAATATATGAAATTTTCATATTTTTATGTTTATTACCTTTATAACTATGTTTATAATATTTAAACAACTCTTGAACGCTGGCAATAATCAAGAAAACGTAGAAATTCATCACAATATCCAATAAATGTTTTTTCTTCTATGCAAACATTGACTACAGCCTAAACTTTTTCATCTGAATTGACTCCTTACAGTGAGAATACGTGATCAAATGTTTCCTGTCTTTTATCAAGAACTAACTCTCTTCTAGAATAAGCTCAGTCATCTCTGGTTTTTATCACTTCCAACAGTTTATGATGACATCTGAAATGGTAATTGATTTTATCACCTTCCTTGCAGAGCTGCCCAAAAAGGTCTCTGAACTTGTTTATCACGTGTCATTATTTGATTTCTATCCAGAATATAAGTAGAGAAAGGTGCACTGGAAGCGTGCAGTTCAGATTTCCCCCTAACTGTGACTCTACAATACGCGCCTTTCATCTAGAGAAATACAAGCTCTTTTTGGCAGCTGGTTGTGTCAAACATCTGATGATGCAGAAGAGAGTAATGTCCCATAAAAACCTTACTCCAATTGCTTGTACCCAGTCATCTGCAGGTCATTTCTCTTCCAGTTTACAACTTAACTGTTAAACTACACCACGAGTGATTTCATCCTATTCTCTTTAGCTTCCCGAGATCTTCCTAGGCATCGTACAAGTGCTTCTTTGATGGTGCTGGACACCTCAGTACATCACTCTCGAGTGTCAGGGAACTGCGCACAAACTTCTGACGTGACAGGGACACACGCTGAAGGCCAGCGACGCAGGCATTTCTAGATCTGAGCCATGTTATATTTTGAAGACCTTGACAGCAGATGTGTGCACATCCGATCCCTCTGCCCTTGCCTCACTGAGGCTGTGATCACTAACTCACTTTTCATTGCGGTTTCTAACATGCCGTGTTACAGACAGCATTCTGAACCCCTCCATGGATGGAGACTCCACCACTGCCCTGGGAAACCTCTTCCAATGCTTCACCACTCTTCAGTAATGTTTCCTTCTATCCAAACAAAACCTCCTCTGGCACAGCCTGTGGCCATTTCCTCTTGTTCTATCACTTATCACTTAGGAGAAGAGACCAGCACCCACCTCACTACAACTTCCTTTCAGGTAGCTGTAGAAAGCAATAAGGTCTCCCCTCAGCCTTATCCCTTTGTCTCTTCTCCTCCTTATTCCTTTGTCAAGACAAATGAATTGTTATTTTGCAAAGGTAACAACTTTCACTTAAAATAATTGGTAGAATTGTAATGGTAGAAAAGCACCAAGCATTTTACGAGGAGTAACATGCACAGCCTTCTTTCCCAGGTATCACTTCACTGAGGTTCTCTGTGGATGTCAAGACTTTTCAGTAACATTTACTGTGTGGGTGAAAAGCATGCTTGAGTTTGACACCCGTAGGACGGAGACAGAAGTCATGAGAGGTCAAAAACACCTCAAAAGCTGATCTAATCTACAGGGGGCTTATTACTTACTGTAGATTACATGGTATTATAACCCACAAAGCATACCCTTCAACTGTGATTTCTCTGGTCTTACTCATCTGCAGGCTGAATAATAGGGAATTTCACGCTGTGCTTACCTTTAGAGCATTTTTAAAACACACTGGGTAAAAAACAGGCTGATGACATTTTAAAGAGAGAAAGCACAGTTGGTACCTACAAGCTCTGCATACTGATGCTTTCCTTTTCAGGAGTAGAAGAACCACACTATGCTGGACTCACCCTGGAAAAGGCCACATCCTCTGGGAAATCACTGTGTGCTCAAATGATTTGTTGTCAAACACCCTGGGCTAAAAAGTCCAAACAGACCCTAAATTTTTAAAAAAGCTGCAGCTCAGGAAATGGAAAACAGTTATGTCTCAAAGTCCGCAGGTTAATTTCCATCTAATTTAGATAAATGTATTCCCAAGCTCATTTCAGTCGCATGAATGGGGAAACTGTTCTCCATCATTAATAATTTAACTTGACATAAACAAGTTATTGTGAATAGAAAACAGTGAGGCATGAGCTGATTCTCAGCAGAGCACAAGGGCAGATGCACTTTTAGACCAGGCACAAGTGGAGGAATTCAAGTTAGCTTGTCCTTCAGCAAAGAAGGTAATTAAGGAAAAATACATTAAATATATAAAAAACTCCCATTTTTCTAATTTTTAACAGCACTTAAAATCACATTTGGGTTAAAGTAGTCTGTTGAATATTCATTCTGATTAAAAAGAATAGGCAGAATCCATTAAAATCTCTAGACAGGACCCCACCTACATCACAGCACAGTAGCAATAGCAGTCAGTTTTAACGTCATCATTGGGATTAGGAAACATCCACTGCCAATACAGACTGTAGTTCCATAAACTGTCACCCTCATCCTGGCTGCATTTCCTGTGTAGCCCTGCTGGTGACTTCACAGTGTTAAGGACTTTGACCTCTCAAACATTGTATCTCCTCTCTACATCTGGTTCTTAACTTCATCTTTAATTTAGACCTTTAAGCAGAACACTGCAGGTGGCAGACAGGAGCCAAAACACACTTAAAGATCTCCCTCTTGTGGTCACTGTGAAAGAAAAATGTCTGGTTGAACTAAAAAGACATGTACGCAAGCAAAGCATCCGGCCTAATGGGAAGAAAGGCATTTCTGAATTGAGACGGTGTAGAAAAATAATACTTTGTTTTGCCTAACATTATGCTGAAGGCTGGACTGCAAGAGCTGAACTTATTTTAACATTTAATAAATTATTTCATTAAATAGAAAACATGATCTCATAGTAATAACTGCTCTGGATGCTGAAAGTTTGCACTGAAGGGAACTCATTGATTGTCATGTTATCCAAGATTTTTTTAACAGTTTACTAGACTACACACCCTAAATTTAATATTTTCCAGGTCATGGACTGCGTATTCTGTTACAGAGAAGATTTTTTAGCATTTCTGTGATATATATATACATACATATCAATGTATTTAATATGAAATTCTGTTTGCAGAAAGATAGCAGTTCAATCTCATCACAGGAACAGATGGTTGGAAGGGATTCTCCTAGATCACAGCCTGGGACACCTACAGGCCCTTCTGCTTCATTTCTCATTTGTTGGAAGTAACACCTTTTATAACACGTATAATGAGCTACCCAAATCAGGGATTTCTGTTTCCATGGAAATCTGCATATTTTGGCATCTGGGAAAGAAGGGGGATTCAAAATTAAACCAGATTTTTTTCTAACTAGCTGAAAATTGAACCATCCCTCAGGTGACGATTGCAGAAAAATGAATAGATCATTAACTCATTTCAAGGATCACAGCAGGTGCTGACTGCAAAGGGCTTAATGACTGAGGTAAAAAAAAATAACAAGAACATCAATTTATTTCCTCTGTTGGTATGGACTGCAGTGCTTACAGCCCTTGCTCATCATCTGTCTTGACTGGGAGGCTCAGGGCTTCCAAAATATCGCACCAGTTGGTTCACAGAGTGTCTATGTTCTATCTACTAAATGAACTAAAATAGTTTAAAGGAAATATTGGTTGAAAAAAGACATGCACTTGAAAGTGACCCTGTAAGACTCGTGTGTTGTTGTGTAGGTACCTGGCAGACACATTTGTTGTGAAGGAAACACATTCATTAACAAATGTCAGAGGTGTTGTTCCAGTAATGTCCTCCCATTGGGCAGGGGTGGTTCCTCCTGAAATGACAGAGGTTTTAAAGAACATTAAAACCAAGCAAGTCTGCAACTTTCTTGCTTCTATGAAATATTTTACATTCTTCTGAGTTTTTGCTATGAAACCAGGTGCGCCTTCTCCTTAGGTCCAGGTTGTTCCACTAATGGTAGCAGGATTGCATGGGTTTCCCCTGAGAAAACAAAGCGCCCAAACATTTTCCAAATGATGAGTCCTGTAGCCAGTTCCAGAAATGTTAAAGAGGGTAGAATTCTGTGGTGAAAGATGTAATTTATTAGAAATTTCTTCTGTTCATTCTAGACTATTCACATATGCAGGGCAAAATGGGCCCAGTTAAATCTACATTGTTACACTCAGGACACAATGATTGTCACATCCTAGAAGTACTTCAGCACTCTTTGTCACAGATGTTGCCAGACTCCTATTTGGCCCATGCAGCTGAAAACATGGGCGCAACCTGTCACCCTCCAGCTGTGTTTTCAAGCTCTTCAACGTGTACCCCTGCCTCACCTTTTGGTGAAGAATGTCCAGTTGGTTTCCAGTGACCTTAAAACCAACCGTGAGCTTACAGAGAAGAGGAGTGTTTATTTCCAGCAGCAGTTATGAATATTTGTAACACACATATGAAGAGCTAAAGGAAAAACTAGGCATAACCAGGGCTAAATGTGTCTGTCCCTCCTCTCATGGACACTGACTTGTTAGATAACCATTTGACCACGTAACACCGTCTTGATGAAAACTTTAAACCAAGCTGTACCTGTAAATGAATACTAGTTTTGAGGCAATAACGTCTTTCGATGAAGCATTCTTGGAACCAGTTTCCCTTGTGAAGTTTTCTAGAAGATCCTTGTAGATTTACTGCCCCTCCACAAAACTTACACAAGTTCCTCTTTAAAGAGAAGAACATTCTTCTCTGTTTAAATGAATATTGTTTCACTCTCTTGGAAATGCAAATACTTCTATGTTGACCAGATGCTGTTTCTGGTATTTCAGCAGCTATCTAACAACTAATCACAAAACTGTAAAAGCATCTCTTCTATGGAATGATACCTTGGTCCATCTCAGTGTGTAATGCATCCTACATGGGCTTAGTATTTGAAATCAGTACGAAAATTAGGAAAGATGCTAACTTCTAAGCAGAATAAATGCATGCAACTCATTTCTGCCTCTTAACTAAGATTGAATGAGATGCTACTTTGGAGTTACTGCAAGTATAAAGCCAATTTCTTCTTCTGAAGCACTGTGACTGCCTACAGGAAAGCTGGGGAGGGGCTCTTGGTCAGGGAGTGCAGGGACAAGACAAGGGGGAACAGTTTTGAAGCTGAAAAATGGGAGATTTAGATGGACTCAAGCTACGTCAGGGAAAGTTTAGGCTTGATGTGAGGAAGAAGTTCTTTACTGAAAGGGTGATCGGCCATTGGAATGCACTGCCCAGGGAGGTGGTGGAGTCACCGACCCTGGAGGTGTTTAAGGGGAGATTGGATGTGGCACTGAGTGCCATGGTTTAGATGATGGTTGGTGTTAGTGTTGGGTTATAGGTTGGACTTGATGATCTCAGAGGTCCTTTCCAACCTTGTCATACTGTGATACTGTGTGATACTGTGAGATTTTAGGAAGAAATGTTTTCCTGTGAGGGTAGGGAGACCCTGGCACAGATTTCCCAGAGAAGTCATGGCTGCCCCATCCCTGGAGGTGTTCAAGGCCAGGTTGGATGGGGCTTGGAGCACCCTGACCCAGTGGGAGGTGTCCCTGCCCATGGCCGGAGGGTTGGAATTGGATGGGATTTAAGGTCCCTTCCAACCCAAACCATTCTATGATGCTGTGATTATGCCCATGGTATGTTTGCTGTGCTAAGCAGAGGTGTGTGGTTCTCAAGAAACAAACCATAACGAAAATGCAAAAAACCCCAAACTCAAAGCCCATGATTACATCACACACCTCTCGTTAGTCCAAACAACAATTTTTTTTCTGCTCTAAAGTAATTGTTTGAAAATTAGTTTTATTTTCACAGCCTCTCATCCCAGTCAGGTTCATACCATGTGTAACATCAGTTTAAGATATTCAGCCCACAATGACTGACAATTTCAAGATGTACATGAAAAGCTCTAGAATTTGCATCCTACCTGTTATGCTGCATAGTAACCTTAAAGTGGGTGTGTCGCCTCCATAACCATTCATCATTCCATCACTGGAGGCCTTGGGGACGGGAATTGTCATTGTGATGGGTTTATGGAACTTCCTTCTCCTAGGCTCCAGTGTGACTATAGGACTGAAGGTAGCCTTGTTGCCTAAAATCTTCTTTATAAGTTCAGTATGCATAGGTTGAGCCTTTTCAAAGCAAAAGACAGTAGTAGAAGAGTTACTTGAAAACAGTTTAATGAGTATGCAGAGAACTGTGTCTGTAACTTGCCATGTAGCCCTTAAG
Source organism: Dromococcyx pavoninus (assembly GCA_033558185.1). Lineage (NCBI taxonomy): Eukaryota > Metazoa > Chordata > Aves > Cuculiformes > Neomorphidae > Dromococcyx > Dromococcyx pavoninus. The sequence goes on along the minus strand of JAUMJL010001158.1, from coordinate 336,638 downwards.
TTTTTACACTAAATAGCACAATTTCCCATGAAAATCTGCAAACAGAAGAATTGACAGCCAGTGAGAAGGGGAGATCTCCCATTTCAACTTTTCTACATTTTCCTATCCCCTTTCTTGGTCCTTGTCAGGACCTTTACAGTGCTAATTTAATTCACTTGACCAGTAGCAAATGATTTCCTTGTCAACTTCTTTTTTTTTTCCCCCTTCGAACAAGCTTTGAGATGCATCAGCAAGCTGTTCAGAGGAGATTTCAACAAGCACAGTCTCCTGGCCAAGGTAAGCTGTGGGTGTCTGCACCATGAGGAGGGGATGGAGGTAGGGGAAAGACTTCCCCATCTCTCAGTAATGAGCTGTTCAGCTGGTTTACTGCACACTGAGAATCTGTATGTTTGACCCAGTTATTACAGCCCTTTACACTTCTCTGATGCCTTTCATAAGAAGTATTTAAGAACTTGTTCTATGACAAACACTGATATAACCAAAGTTAGGTGCTTTTCCCAAGATCATACAGTCAATAGGAATCTGAACTAACTGGAATACTCAAAGCTTTACCACCTGCTTTGACCTTTGCATGTTGAGTTTTTTTTAAAACTATTTTAACTAGAAACGTTCTAGACAACAACATACAACATGATAAGCTAGATAGGCTGGTTCTCTAGTCAAAAACAGTGATTTTACACTAAAATAATAGTAATTAAAAAAAATATAAGCCCTGTAACTGTTCCGTTGTACCTGGAGGCCAACGCGAATTCGCTTGGTTAGAGCCCCTTCCGGGAAGACTGCCTGCACTTGTGGTACAACTGTGCTGCTCAGCACACCTCCCTCAGGTCCAATAAGGTTGCTGTCCTGTTTGATCCGGGACACCACTGCGAAGTACTGAGGGAAATCGCGGGTGATGATGCGGCAGATCCGCTTCTTCTCAAGCTCCTCGGGAGTGTCAAGTACTGAGGCCAAAAGAGAAGATGGTCAGAAGACAGGAATTTCATAGAATCAACACAGCAAACTTCAAAATGCACTCCAGCTTTTCACAGTTTAACTACAACTGACAAAAGTATTTTGCCTAGAAGACAGGAGGCAAATGGAAACATATCCCAGTATTTTAAGAGAGTTGTGCTTGTTCAGTCTGGAGAAGAGAAGGCTCTGGGGAGACATTAGAGCAGCCTTCCAGTACTGAAAGGGTTACAGGAAAGCTGGGGAGGGGCTCTTGATCAGAGAGTCCAGATATAGGATGAGGGGAAATGGTTTTAAGGTGAAAGAGGGCAGATTTAGATGAGATCTTAGGAAGAAATTTTTTCCTCTAAGGGTAGGGAGGTGCTGGCACAGATTGCCCAGAGCAGTTGTGACTGCCCCATCTCCAGAGGGGTTCAAGGCCAGGTTGGATGGGGCTTTGAGAACCCTGATCCAGTGGGAGGTGTCCCTGCCCATGGCAGGGGGTTAGAACTACATGAGCTTTAAGGTCGCTTCCCACCCAAATCATTCCATGATTCTGTGATTCGTAAGGATACAGCTAAAGCAGAGAAATCAAGAAAGGAATAGAGAGACAGAATGAGCAACTGAAGGGAGCTTCAGACAACATGTTGGCAACATCCCCCAAACCAGCAGGCCAGCAACCAAAGGGATTGCTCCAGGCCCCTTTCTACCTCACGCATTTACACTGTAGCCTGGAGTAGCATCAAGGGAACTAAACTCCGAATCCAAGAAGTATCAAAGTGTGAGTTCAGCTTTAAGTACATGAGCTGGCTGTTTACTTCGTTGTTTGTTTTTTTTTAAAGAAGCCATCAAAATTAATAACAAATTGTGCAGATCCTAAACAGCCCAAGGCCATTCTGTTCTCTCAGAAAGCCAGAGTGACTGACATTCCCTCCTACGCATGTAGCTGCTTAGAAAGGGTTAGTATAATTGCCTTGCTTTGGAAAGGTGTTTGCTATGGAAACTATGTTTAATACTAGAAAAGGAGCAGTAAAAAACCACAAATCTAGTGTCTATTCTCCATTTCATGATGGCAGATTTTCTTTTGTCCCCCTACTCGAGCAGATTACACAAGGGAAGGACGTCAAGTACATAGCGCTTCTGCTGGCTCCTGTCCCGAGAGCAAGATTATCCCCAGCATGACTGAAATGAAGTAGCTAAGGAATGCAGTGCCAGAAGTCCTAGGGTGGACCAAACATGAGGTGCTTTGTGCCAGTTATTCGCTATGGCCCCCAGTTACAGAAGTAATGCAGGAGCAGCATAAAAAAACAAAAGTGACACTGATACCTTCATCCATCCCGTTCAGGATTTCATTCAGTTCATCCTCGGTGTATTCACAGAAGTGCTCCTTCCAGCTGTCCCCATTCTCACTGCGCAGGATCACCAGCTCCCTCTCTTTCCCACGCAGAGCAGCAAAGTGGGGGATCTCCACAATCACAGGCCTGGCACAGCAACACAGCGCATTAAATGCACACGGGAGAGAGGAAGAAACAGGATTAACAGCAACTCTATTCAGTCTGGTACAAAGTGACCTGGAATTCTACGTATTTCACTGCAATACTTCGGCACGGTCCTAAACTAGTAGGTTACTAACACACATTGGATTTTTACAGGACAGATTTTTTGAAGGACAGATTAAAGAGTGCATTCACCTCTTTCCACAGTGTGAATATATTTGGTAAGATAATAATGCTTTAATGAGAAATTTGGTAATTGTTTTGGAAATGGATAGAGAACTCGTGCTTGTTTTAGTCGTCACTACTGTCTGGGTTAACCTGTGCAACTTCATTTCAAAGAGAATCTACTGTAACATATAAGGGACAAATTCTGATCTCACTTATACTCGTGCAAATCAGAATAATTTCATTGCAATCTGGGGGCAATCGTGTTTTTTGCCAATTTTACTTCATTATAATTCTCTATATTCCAATGAATTTATTCCTGATTTACACTCTGGGAGAGATAAAATAGGTGTGAGGAGCTCATCTATTTCAGTATAGGAGATAAGAATTTGCCTTGTCGCCTTGCAAGCAGACATCAAGGTATGTATTAATGTATGCACTCATATATATATACACACACACATACACAAGAGATATGTGTATCTATATTTATATATACAAACTCTTAGAAATAAGAGAAAATACAAACATATTTGTATATACACTTCTCAGAAGACTCACACAGGTTACAATGTACATAGTAAATATCGTGTTCTCTTATACTGGTGGTATCCAACAGAATAACTTACTAATTAATCAGTCCTTGATACAAAAAGCATCTTAAAATTTACAGTAGATTCCTTTTTTATTTGTCCCAATCCAGGTTGCTTTGCTACAGACATCAAGCACATAACTAGGAAGAGATTTCATGCCAAAACAAAAATGAAGGCCACAGTACTTTAAGAAAAAGATACAAACATACCACCAAAACAAAACCACATACCACAAGGGTTGAAAAATGGTCCACTAAGGGTTGGGTATACAAAATTCCAAATGACAGAAAGGGACAATATCATGGGCATAATGACATAAAAAAAATCATATTGCAGAAGGAGGAGAAGAATGGGGAGGTCAGCATCCATCAATTTGTGTCAAGTCTCTCCTACCCAAGGAATTTGGTCCCAGGAGGCCCCAGCTGAAGGATTCGGCTGACCAAGCTTTCTCCCTCATTAAGTGGGGGAGGAGCCGTAGGCAGATGAAGTTTACTGAGTACATCCAAAGCAGCAGTGAAAGAAAGAACATAAATAAACTTTATGTATTTTTTTGTGCCAGAATGCCTGTGCCACTGTCTGGTCCACAGAGTGGAATTAGGCTCTACACTGAACAAGATTCCATCCTAGTGTTGGAAATTTGGTGAACAGAATCAGTAAATTAGTTTCATTAATTTAGGATCTTTTCTTGCTTATAGGAAGACAATGGGGGTTTTGGCAGTGAACTCGATGGGAACCAGAGCTGGACCTCAGAATGCATCTCAGCAAACAGCGCAGTGATTCTCTAACTTCACTGCCAGTAGAACACCAAGAAAAACACTCACAGGAAAGTCATGAAGATCTGAGAATGAACACAACTGTGCTATATCCTGGTCTTTCAGGTAAGACATTCTCATTAGTAGAGAAACAATTAAAAAGAAAATAGGAGACATACTTAAGGTCAATTTGGGTGTGACAAAGATCATGTGAAGACTGAATGTGACAGCACAATATTTCTCCTGCTCTTTAGACTTCATCCTGCTCCTCTTTAAAAGTCACCAAAATGGGAAAAGAAGAAGGCGTACAAAGCACCTCATTAGTCAGCCGGTTTGTTGTTATTTGCTATTAGGAGGTAGCTGTCTGTCAAAAGGAAAGGCTGGCTTGCCCTTAGCATCACACTTGCAGTGTTTCAGATCTGTTCTTGCTTTTTTACCAGATTAGAGGAACAGTGAAGTAGCCAAAATGTGCCTTGGGAACATTCTCCCTTCCCACTCCATATCAAAGCAGCAGGCAGTTAAAAGCTACCAAACATTTTTTTCTGTCCCTCTAGGCTCAATCTTATAAAAAGCACTAACAAAGATAGTGGCTCTGATGCATTATAAAGCAACTGATTTGTTTCAAAATGGTTTTAAACTGTTTACAGAGTCCTTTTTTTTGCAGGTTCTGAATGAATCCATTTATCGTAACAGAAGGGGTTCCTTCCATCATCCACTTTTGGATGTCACAGCTGATGGGCAGAATAGTTGGTAAAACAAATAAAAAAAGGTGTGGTTAACTGCTGCTTTTGGCTGAAAATTGCTAAAACAAGCTCAGCAGCAGACACAAATCTGATCTTTCTACAGGTTTTGCAGCATAGGACAAAAGAAACAGCAAACACCTCCCCCCCCCCCCCCCCCCGAGTTGTCCTATTGCTTAATTTAGCAATTTCAACCTCAGAAAAATCAAAGGCACTGTGCTTCCCTGATAGTCCAAATTACTGGTAACACAACGCAAGTCTAAAATTAGCAGCTGTAACTTGTGTTGTATACGTAGCAGGCTTTCCATTTGGGCTCTAGATCAGTGCTGTGCTATTCACGCCTTACACATGGCTTATTTAAAAATGGTATGAACTGTCTTTTCTGGATGCAGAGGGGTCTTTTTCCATTCTAATATCACAACACTGAGTAAGAATTATATCCAAGGAAGCACATTAACCTTAGCGCTAGTGGTTAAAATACCTGTTTTTAAAGGAAAAGGTGTAAAAGCTTTCTGAATTGTTAACTAAAACTGCTCTGTATTTCACACAACCGGTCTGTTGTCATATGGAACCAACATCTTTTTCTGTTGAAGTCTTGACAAAAGGAACCATTTCAGTGCAACTTGCAAACAGAGGAAAACAGACCAAACGTTTTCCTTTAGGCCATATGGCACTTCTTACCCAAGAAACTGAGCACCAGAAGGTCCAACTTCGATGAGGCGGCTGGCCAGACCTTCACCTTCCACCATGGGAGGCATTGTGGCCAATCGGTGGCGTTTCACCAACCGGCAAGTTACTCGGGTTGGAGCAGTGCATTTCCGTGGAGGAATGATGATGCGGAGTCCGTTATGTCTGCAACCTCTCATGGCACCTCCACGAGCATCCACCATGAAACTAACTAGGAAGCTGGAAAATCAGGTAAGAAAATTCAGATACAAAGCAAAAAGAAATTCCTTTGCTTCTGTTACACATAGGTAACAAATTCTGTATGTAAATGTGGCTCTTTCTCAAGATGTACAACTAGAAAAAGCCTTTCTCCCATGTGAAGCATCAAATCATGCTAAGATCATTTATTAACTGACATCTCTTAACATCTGTTATTTATTAAATAATACTTATTAACTGACATTTGCTATCTAAGAGTTCTTCACAGGAAGCCTTATTTCATAGCACTGCCGGTGGTAAAACTACCAGCAGTCACTAATAAATGTGAGCACACATGTGGGTACCTATTAGAGACAAAGTCAAGTGCAAAGACCGCCATATCTCTTATATTGTAAAGCTGGCAATCCTTAAATACTTCACAAGCAAATAACATCTTATTGAAGAAAATCAATTAAGATTCAAGAAAATAAAGCCAATTATGATTGGAGGGGTTGTGGGTTTGGTTTTTTTGTTGTCCATATGATTTTCTGTAAACTGTAATTTCTAACTAAAATGGTTTCGGATTAAAAAAAAAATCAAATTTCATTCTGGAGTGGAATTCATAATACATCAGTGGAGCTAACACTCCCAACATAGCATTATTGTTTGAAGACAAATTTTGGGTTGTGGTAAGATAATTTGAAGTAGATTACCTGTAAAGGTCCTTTCCAACCCAAAGAATTCTATATGGTCACTGTATAAGGGGTTTATTTATGGATATTTTGTTTTCTGTGTTATTTGGCATAAGCAATTGAAAACTTCCAGATGCTGAAAGCCATCTGCAGGGAGCCCTCTGCTAGCACAAGGTAAATTATCTTATTTATTTCTTTTTCTTTTAGAGGGAGAAAAACATTTCATAGAATTGTTTTAACACTGAACTTTTTTATAGTTCCATCTATAACTAACAGGTAGATTTGGACAGATTTGTTACAAAGATTGGGGACATTCTTGGGAAAAGTGTAGAACTTCAGGGTTTTTTACTGGTTTATGACTTAGGATCATGCCTGATGTGGAATGGGAATGTCAGGTTGCTGGAAGTAAAAGTAAGAGTAGATGAGACAGAACGGTATCAGGCCTACTGCTACCCACTAAAATAGAATCATCACATGGGAAGTCACGGAAATGCTACTGAAGGACCTGCAATAGAGAAAAGCCCTTACAACATGAGTCACAAATACAGATATTTTTTGCACTGTCCCCTTGACCATTCTGTGCAACAACTATTGCATCCATTCATTGTCCACACAGCTACAAGTAATTTCACATGCTGTAAGAACACAACACCCAACACACCGTGCAAGTCAGAACAATGGATGATGGGGAGGAGCCACAAGCGCCAGTCAGAAGCACACCATGCACCACGGATGCCGGTCTGTCTCATACATGCAGTCTCCTATTCTACTGCCATTCATATACCTCTAGATTTTGCTTAGTGTAAAAGTCTGGGGAGTACAACCATTATCTCATTCCTTAGAGGTTGGTGTTTCTGTGGTTTTAACAAGGGGGAAAAAAAAAACAAAATGAAAACATTTTTGATTTGCTGGGGATTTATTTACAAAAATGGGAGCTTCCTTCACAAAATATAGATGTTAAGCATTTTAAAGCACAGATGAAAGAAGAGCTTGAGAGATACTAAAGGCTCATTTGTTGCAATAATGCTGTAGGGTTTGCTTTGCTGTTTTCCACTAATTGTATGAAGTGGTGTTATCAGAGTGGTTCTGAATTTCAGAGAATCGGTCCAAGCCTCTGTTACAATGGGTGCGTTAGAGGTAATTTAAAAACACTGAGTGCTGGAGAAGAGTCACATTTTGTTGCTAATACTATGAGCAACAGAAATATTACCAGAAGCTAATGAGTGCACTTACTGAATTAAATTAACATTCACTTTTTCATTGTGCAAGCTGTCATGAATGCAATTTTTAGGATTCAATTATTCTCATTATTGATGTCATACTCAAGATTGCATAGTTTAACAACAGGATCACTTTTCTTGTGCTATTAATCGCTGAAATATCAGTGTTAGGATATCTGTTCGCCTTATGTCCTCCTCCGCTTATCTCCCCATGTGCCTCAGCAATGCCAACACCACTGTTAACTGCTAGAAGAATACATACACACAAAAAGTAAAGGTCCAAATCAAATAACCTCCCTTCTGAGCACAATGGGTTCTGAGGCTTTTAATATGGTGCTCTCTTGCTGTGTGCTAATTCCTTTCAGATAGGCAGAGTGCCCTCTCATACGTGTTATTCAATGGAGATCACTGGGTTGTGGTGTATAACAAACATAAAAGCTGAAGAAGCAGGAGCAGTCTTTGATTTTGACCATCTTTATCAAACTGGTATCTCACGTCACACACAGAGCCGTAGGCTTGCATTCCTACACCTCCAAAACCTGGGATCTAACACACATCTGTTAGAAATGGAGCATGGCATCTGTCTCTACTAAGCACTCGAGATCACTGTGTGTGTTCAGGCTTTAAAGCTGCAACTCCTTCTTTCAGTTAAAGTTTATGGAATGTGCCTGGTGGGTCAGAGCAAGGTCTGTCAGGGAATCTATCACAAGGTCTATCAGTCGTCTATCGCTGAAACCAGCTACTGCTCCAATGAGTGGAAGAACAGGCAAAGAGAAGGATCATGAGAAGGTGGGCACAAAGATAACGATGGTTAGGATTAAAACAGTAGGGCAACATTATTATTGACTGTACAAACAGCTGCTTCTGTCATCAAGAACACCTAATGTATTTGCTAAATAACAATACGCAACCTGGCAAACAGAAACGTTCAACACAGTGCACACCAAAAAGAGATTTGTGGCATATCACTAGAACAGACTCCCAGGTGAAACGGGTGATTCCTGAAGGGTTCTGCAACTTCTGGATGAGTCTGTAGTCACCTAAAAGACTGCAAGTACCCATCAACTGCTGGACATCAAATCCAGGCAAGCACAGAATAGTGTAAGGACAAATAATTCAAAATGAAGCATTTTCTAAATCATAGCAGCCTGGTTTTCTGCTTATTTGCTACATAATAGGGCATCTGGGTGGTGACACGATGGAAAAGCTTTGCCCATTGAAGGACTCTGTATATCAATACACAAATAATTCATCCAAAATAACGTAGGACATCAAGCATGATTTCTGAAATAAGCATTTAGGAAAGGCAAAAAAATTGTATGACTAAGAGAAGGAAATGTAAAACTCATTAATTATATTGTTGCCCATGCACAGACACGTTATTTTCCTTCTTCCTAATGTTCCTTTTCCCTGAAGTTGTTAAGTGACAAGACTGAGGTAGGAAGAGATTGTACTCCAAACAAAACTAGCAGGAATAACTGTCAGATTAAGCCATTCTGCAAAGTGGCACCTTTTCATTATAAATTCCCATGGCCAAAAAGAAAACAATACGTAATACAAGCACATAAGTAACTCTAACATCACTTGTACTCCCTGAAGCTCAGGTGCAGGGCTGCTTCTCTTACTGCACGCAGAGAGACAATGAATCATAGACTCACAGCATACCAGCTTGGAAAGGACCTCAAGGATCATAAAATCATGGAATCACAGAATGGTTTGGGTTGGAAGCGATGTTAAAGCCCACCCAGTTCCAACTCCCCTGCCATGGGCAGGGACACTTCCCACCGGACCAGGGTGCTCGAAGTCCCATCCAACCTAGCCTTGAACACCTCCAGGGATGGGACAGCCACGGCTTCTCTGGATAACCTGTCGCAGGGCCTCCCCACCCTCACAGAAAAACATTTCTTCCTAAAATCTCATCTAAATCTCCCATTTTTCAGCTTCAAAACCGTTCCCCCTCGTCTTGTCCCTGCACTCCCTGATCAAAAGCCCCTCCCCAGCTTTCCTGGAGCCCCTTTCAGTACTGGGAGACTGCTCTAAAGTCTCCCCAGAGCCTCCTCTTCTCCAGGCTGAACAACCCCAGCTCTCTCAGCCTGTCCTCATTTGGGAAGTGCTCCAGCCCTCGGATTATCTTTGTGGCCTCCTCTGGACTCTTCTGTTCCAACCTTTAACTTCCCTAAGAGGTACTTGCTCAATCTTTAGGTCAGTCTTCCCTGCTATGACTTAAAACTTCCAAAGACCCCCCACACTTCTGCACAGAGCACTGGGCACCCTCTGCTCACTGAACATTAGAGAAAAATTAATGTAGGCTACGCAGGAAATTCAGAGCTTACTCTGTGTTCCAACTGCAGGAAGCTCTACTACAAGACAACCAACCATCTACATGCAGAGAACGAAGAGGGAAGGAAGGGGAAAGGGCAGGGAGGGAAGGAAGTGGGGAGGGAAGGAAGGAGAGAAAGGAAGGGAAGGGAGGGAAGGGAAGGGAGAGAAGGGAGAGGGGAAGGGGGAGAGGGAAGAGGGAAAGAAGGAGTTAATAAAACGGATTAAAGGGAATCAGAAGGCTCTTACCACTAGAAGAGAAGAAAGGGGGCATCCTAAAAATATTAGGCTGATAAATGTTCTTTACATGCTTCTATGATAATTTATTAGAAATAAATTAGAATACTAGAAATAAAATAAAATGTAAAATAAACCAAAATAATTTACAGGAACTCCATGTAGATATAACAGCTACAGATTTCTGAAGGGGTTAAAAATCACATATTAGGGGAAGGAAACCTTAGCAGGGACTGACTGTGGTCACGAGCAATGAGGTAAGCCTGAGGAGAGGGAAAATGATACAAATAGGAGAAAAATTCTGAACAGTTGATATGGAGGAAAACATTCTTGTGAGCCATTTAAAACCAAGGTGGCCAAAGTAAGTGAACTGATCAAGCAATGCATCAAAATTACATGTACTTTCCATCAGCAAAAGTCTTTTCCAGAACATGTTTTAGAAGTCCTTCCTAGGAGAACTGTACAGAGGGGAAGCATCCTTCTTCACCACCAATCTTTGTTCATCAACCCAGGGCAAGAACTTCAATTTCAATTTAGTGGTGATTCAAAATCAAAGCAGATTATCTATTAAAACAGCAGAGTCCAAATTTGTTTGCCAAGGATGACTGGGACCACGAGACAACACTTCTCAGTGCTAAGAGAGCCTTTAAGCCAGTTTCCTTTTCTGCCAGTTTTAAAGGCTCAGTTAGAAATGACGCACTACGCAAACACGTGACCCTGACAGCCTCACCAACTGGATCATTGCTGAGCTCTCCTGAGATTTAGCAAGGAGATAGTCCAGTATAACAGCCAAAACAGTGACATAAATTTGGTTTGGGGAAATCACTGCCTTCCCTCTTTTAATGAGAATGAAGGGAAAATCAGGGTTTTATTTTTGTTACAGAAAAATTAAAGAGCAAAAGCAATTCTCCTCTAGCAATAAGTTACAGAGTGTAGGGCAGGCTATACAAGCTTCTGTTAAACACATGCTTAGTAGTTAGATTGAGCATTATCCACCCTCCTCTAATTCAGCAATTCTTACTCATTAATTAGAGAGGCCATTTCATACTCTTTCATTTTAGAGGAATTAAAACCTACCTACTTGCCATATAAAGGCAGTTCTATCAAATAACACTGGCTACAGCGTCCTTCTGGTTGAGGACACATATAAAGGGCCCCTAAATCCTTCGGGCTGTTTCCATGCCTTCTACAGAGAGCAGTAGGTTTTCTAATGGCTCCATTTGAACAGAACACAGACGATATCTACACATTGGATTTATCCACCTTACAATGACAAAATGCTGTGTACTTTCTTGAAATGTTTGTATTTCAGATCCGGCCTGAGTTATTTCCTTTGCTGATTTTATTCATATGGAATTAACTTGGTTTTATTCTATCTCCACTCATTTGAAAGATAATAGCAGGATGAACCAAAAAAATGAAAAACAGATGTGTCAACACCAGGGGCGTGCAAGAAGATCCTTATTGTGTGATTTGTGAAGAACCACTGTTACTGCAGAAGGGTCACAGTTTCAGGTAGCTGCGAATGCAAGCGTGTAGGCACTCAAACACGCTCCTCATTCTGCAGAATCATCTGAGAGCCATGCAAGCCTAACGCCGAGAGGGGCTTTCTAGAACAGGCAACAGCTCCTTGAACGCACAGAACCAGGAGAGGCAAAATCAATTCACCACCACTTTCATACGGTCAGCTCAGGTATGACTGTTCTCTCAAACCAGCTAGGCAGGCACACATGCTCTCATCGGGAAGTGGGAGACAATAAAAACCTCCAACCAGAGCACATCCATTGTAGAACTTTTCTGCATAATTGTAATTTTTAAAAGAAACTGGGAAACAAGGAGATAGCAGCATTCAGTGTTAGTCGCAGTGTGAAGAAACAGAAACAAACACTCAGGGTGCTTCAGCCATTGGGAAGTGTTCAACTTGAAGAAGGAAAACTGATGATAGAGAGTCTGGAATTAAGAAAAGGCCTCGATACAGCTCCCTCTGAAGTCAACAGCAAATCACTCAACTAACTTAGTGTGTTTTCCATGAGGCTGCAACTGTGCCATAGATCAACCAGGCAACAGACACATTCCAGGAGGACAAAAAACATGACTCTATGCAGGAAACCACTAGAGGATCAATTTATGGTCACCTTCTCCTTGCTGCATTAGTCAGCTCCAGAGACTGAGTGACATGACCCAAAAATACAGGTTTGTAGTTTAGGTTTGTATTTAGCCATTTAATAATTTTGCACAGCTGAATATTTTAAAAGATTTTCACCTTTCTATGGTTATGTTAAAGGAGACAAAGAGATACTGTGCTAATAAACTATTTGTCAAGTGAAGACAATTTCCTTTTGGAAGGTACCGCTTCTGGTGTTCTGCGCAGGATACAAAGTGTGAGTGATTCAAGCACTATAACCGAGGTCACACCAAAAATGCATGTGCCATGGAAAATTAAATATACTGGGTCTGTGGCACAATTTGAAAAATATAGCCTAGGGAGTGAGAGTGGCTCAGCAACATTCTTTATATAAAGTGAGATTAGCGTCCAGTATTCTTTTCTTACTGATGACATCACAAATGGGAGACAGTGGACACTTGCTGTTTAAGAGAAATAGGGCCATGTGTAACCAGTACTGCCAGTTAGAGTAGATTTTACCTTCCTCTTGGCTAAGGTGCACTACCAAACCACTAAAGCATTCTGAAGCAAGGTAAGAGAGGAGGACAAATAGGGTGGGTGAGAAGTGCAATGGATTAAAGAAAGAAATTAGGCAGAAGTTCACCTGCTGTTGTCATGATCAAGACATGGAGAAGAGCATCTGCAATAGAATAGATGACTTAACATGAAAATGGAAAATAAAGGGAAAAAAACAAATGAGTTAAATGAAATACTGAAATACTGGAAAAAATGAAATACTGAAATACTGGAAAAATGAAACAGATTTCTAAATTGAACACATGACCATAAACATACATATTCATTACATATGAGAAGGTAGGAGTGAGCACGGAGAATAAGCCTGCACGAGCATCCTTGGTTCCAAACGGTCACTGCTACTACAGCAGAAAAAACAGAGTGATCTGGTTTCTCTCCAGACGTTCTCAAACTGGAAGTCAGATACTGCAAAGGTACAGTTACGTGCTAAGTAAATCTTTCAGAACCAGATCAGGGGAAATGCTGCTGGGACCATAGTATACACCAAAGGGTAAGGTACCTACAGTAATTCCAGCCGGTGCTTCCGATAATACAATAAATCATTATTTATTTTTTCTTCAAATCTCCCTTCAATACAATCCGCCCCCCACTTTCTTTCATTCCAACATGTTTCTTGTCCTCCTTTTGTTCCGTACTAGAGAATTCCAGACTTTCACTTCGAGCGGTTTAAGCTCTTAGCAATGAGTCAATGCCAGTTCATTTTCTGATGTTCCTTTTTATTACAAATATCTCCATTGCCATTTTCTCCCGCTGACATGAACAGTGATTTGCTATTAATGGAACACACCTGCAGTTTTTCTTTATAGTAACTTTCTGAATAAAGGTAACAGTATAATTTGAAATTGCTTAGACTTTCACAGTTTAGAAATGACTATCAGCTGGTCGCTGCCAGGTCCTGTTTCCATAACTTTTTCCAGGAAATTCATCTCACACTGGGGAAAACAGAATTATGGATCCAAAATATGACACTTGAAAGTTATTTTGTTTACCTTGTTAGCAAGGATCCAGCCTCCTTTTTTGCAGACATGCAGCTAAGAATGATAATACATGTTATTTATCACAGTTTGAGCTGCCCACTCTCTCATCCTTCTCATTTTTCATTGATAAAAGCAACAACTTCCAGAAAGGTAAATTTGCTGACAACATCCCAACTGTTTAATTATTTTATACACTCAGATCATCTATTAGTCAAACAGGACTTCTTCATTAAATTATATAAAAGAAACCACTCTTTCATTAAATAGGTTTATTGTGAGCAAGTCAGGGGTTGGACAAGCTGCAGAGCTGCCACAAATCTCACTGTGGAACACAAAAGCAAGTTAATATCAAAGCATGAACTCCAAGCTCCTTCCTCATAGTGCTGTGGTTCCTGACAATATGTCAGATTTCCCTCTCTTATCTACCACACCTTTACATATCTGTCAGTAAAATTTTTAGAAATATAATCTAAACTGTGGGCATTTTTTTTCACTGTATCACCAGAACCCAGGCATGAAAACAACATAATTTTGCACATGATTTATACTTTAAAATCTTACAGTCAACCTTATCTTTACCATTCACCCGTAACTACTGTGAGAGAAATAAGAATATGGCACTGTCAAGGAATGTCTAAATGCTGCAAGTGAAAAGAATCTTTCAGTAGTGTTGGTTTTTTGTCTTCAAACTTAATGAAAATATAGGTGTTCTTCCAAAACAGGATGTTGTGGGGTATGGGGTTAAAACTGTAAATGCATTTGCATTTCAGTTCTGTCTCTCATAACACTTCAGCAGGAAATGATGCATCCTATCCCCTAACATTGCCAGCAAAACTCTATCTTGTTGGTTATTTGGCACCCAGACTTGCTCAATGTGTAAGATCAAAGAGTTTTATGGGGAGAAGCAAATCTGATTTGCTAAAAGGAAGTTTAAATGCAGGAATTTATGCTTTTTCCTCCAGGCAATGTATGAAACTATTAACTATTTGGAAACTGTTAGCTGTGTCAAATGATCAGGAGAGGTTGATGTCGAGATTGTGAACACCAGAAGAATGGTTTTGAGTGTATTGTCTTGTTTTCCAAATGGATGCCAAACTCTGACCAAAGATCTTGCTTTTCTTTCCTTATTGATGAAATAATTGAAGTATTTTAACAAGAGTTACATTTCAATTTTAAATGGTAAAAGTGTTTTCCCCCTTGACATTTCAGACATAGGAGAAATTTTGGTTAATTATGCTGAAATACATGTCTGTGAAACTCCACACCAAGAGAACAGTTAATTTATCCCCAAGGATGTTACTCTGTGATCCACAGAAACACTTCCCTACAGTGGGAGATGAGCAAGAACCCAACCAAGAATCTGGGGTTAACAATTTGGGGTTACCCACTAAAGCAGTGCAGGGAGAGGGCGGCATCATTCTTTCTCAGATGGCACAGAGCACAAAACCAAAATCACCTGTGCCAAATAAATTACTGCTGATTGGTCACTTTATAAAAACACAGTCTGAATTCATGCCCTTGCTTAAAGCCACTATCAATGTGTACATAGGATTTCTTTTCTAGTAGTGAGAGTTTTCTTTCATGGCAGATATACACTACTACCTGAAACACTGTAAGAACCCAGAAATAGTGCGTGTCTGTGCACAAATGAGGGTGTGGGTGATGAAAAGGGCTATCAGTGACAAACATATTTATCCTTGTTCCACCTAAGTGAATGCAACAATCGTCTTACAAATGAAACTCTAGTGCCAGTGTGTTTTCCTAAGAGAGAGATGTAAACAAGATGCACCCCAACAGTGTGGTAACTTAATGACTCAGACAAATATAAGCAAGATAACATTAAAGTGCTGTACAGTCTTTTCCAAAGGCTTCCATTACTGCAGGTTTCTTTATTACACAATTTAGTGGCAAGTTAGTTGGTATGTATAAAATAAAATATAATTTTTGTTGTGTGAAATGTCTGTATTTCATAAAAGGCTGCAGAGCATGTTGCTCCTATTAAAATCAGATAGTCTCATCCTACCCCTACCAATCTGGTCATCGCAAACGATCTAAATACTAATAATATTTTTTAAAAGAAAAACACAAAATTATTCCATGTCCAAGAAATAAATGCCACTCTTCTAGAAATTATTTAGTTCATCCTCTGCAATCACTGGAAAAACCTACCTTTATGAAAGCGGAAAGCAATAAATCCTTTGGAAAAAGTTTGTAAACTATTCAGGATTAGAATAAACCACCAAAGCAATTTTAAAGCTTACATACTGACATGTATATAAACACATAAATAACTGTACACATTAAGTATTTTCACTTATTTTGTTAGTTTTAGAGCTCAAGAAAAGCAAATTCAAGCAACATGGTCACAGCCAAATATCCTGCTACCAGCCAACAAACTTCTGTATGTCACAAGGCAGTCAATTTGCAATGGCAGTTATGACAACGCTTTTCCTCTTCTAGACCAGGGCTGCCTGTCATTTCAAATGGGACTCCACTGTGATTCTTTGAAAGATACTGTAAGATTGTTGCAAACTCATTTGAGATTAACAGCAAAAATCTTTCTCCTTGTGATGCTCAGCCACACTGCGTAAAGCATAGCTCCACAGAAACGAAACGCTTTTTAACGGCATCAGTTTCTTATGAAGTCACCTGCTCATCACTCATTAACTCTGACAGGACACAAGTGTAGAAATCAGTGTAAAGAATAAAATTACTCAAAATAAATGCGCTCGTAGATTTTGAGGCCAACCAGGATAAGCTTTGTAAGTGTGAATTTGTCTGGGCCTGAGTTCTGACTCTTCTTACTCCACTTCAATGAGCTCGTCTACATGCAGATGCTCTGTTGTGAGAATACATTAACATAGTGGTCAAATACATGTAAAGCATATGATGTCTAGGTTGCTTGCCTGTTACACAGTTCATGTAATTTAAAATCCTAACTTGCTTTCTTTAGAAATGATGACAAACACTGAAGTAGGTGCTTATCTAAACTGCTCCACTAGCAGAGGAATACTCGCCATCTGAAGTGATTCGGCCCCAGGTCTCAGTTATTACTTTTAAAAGCTACTGTGTTTATTTCTCCACAAAGTTCTCACAAATGCATGTGTCTATGTGTCAATTATCTCATTCATTCCTCTTGAACTTTACTGAAAGCTCCCTGACTGGCAGACAGTCTTGGTACACAGGCTTGCTTGACTGTCAGAGCTTAAGAGATCATAACATTTTATTGACAGGCTCTGGGAGGCAATGAATTAAAATATAACTCCTAGCTATGCATTAGTTGAAGCTGCTGCCACTGCAAGTATTCCATTTGTCGTTTTTTTTTTTTTTTAATAATGCTGACTGATAAACTCACCCTGAATGAATGGGGCTGGAAGAAAGAGCCACGTTGTCCAAGTTTTCAGGGCCCCAGCTTAAGCGATATGAATTCTTTTCAGCTTCTTTGGCCAGAGTTACCTTAGTAAGCAAAAAAAAAATCTCTTTTTTACTACAATAAAATCAATTAAACAACAAAACAATAACAAAATGTATTTTGCATCTTTAAACTTAAAAAACCCAGTAATAATAACATTAAGATATTAAAAATCCCTTATTGTAACATTTTGTACTTGTTCCAAGTAACCGTATGTTAGCAATCCCAATGAAATGAATGCTGTGATTTACCAAATCATTTCTTTTCTTTTCTTTGACTAGAAGCATACTTCAAGATAGTGTCTCTGAGGACAACAGCCTTGAGTTCATTAGATCACCTGAATATGTAGCCCAATGGCTGTTAGCATAATTCAAAAATCAGTTAAAATGAAGAACAGTATAAAGACAGCCCCTGTACGACATTCACACAGCTTATCTATTTGTTTAGGAATAGAGTTTAATACTGCACAGCATAATATCCATGAAAAATAGAGAGATTTATATTAAAATCAACAAAGCAGCATACGCATTAGTACAATCTCTAATCTTTTTATATGTCCATATTTATCCGACTGATAAGTGAACTCAAAAGAGGCTTTGCTTACCTGCTGGCTGGGAATCACAACAGTATCGTCGATCATGGCGCTGTCCCTCAGGTAGGAGGCATGGCTCAAGGTGTGGGACCTGTCTGAACTGAAGGATCGCAGGCTGGGAGGTTGGTGGGATGCCAGAGCAATGTATCAGCAGTACAGATGATGTTGTGAAGGTGTCATGATAGAATGAGTGGGAGAACGAAAAAAGCGTGCTATTAGCAACCTGATGCAGCTTCCAGGGGGAGTAGATAACGGGGGGGGGGGGGGGGGAACAGAGCTTTACAAATCTGAGTTACACTAAGACCAAGGGCCAAAAAGCCTTTCAACTGACTGATCTGCTTCAAAATGCAGAACCTAGAGATTAGTAGAGGTAAATCTAGATGGCACTTTACCATATACTCACACATACTTCACATTTGGCTTTGTGGCATCATAGTTACCTTATAATAGAGCCTGAATTTCTCTTATGTAAGGCTCTTTGGAAAAGTTCTCCTGCTGCGCCACAAAACCAAACCACTATGGAAAACCAGTCTGAAGAAAAGCTGAAGCGACTCTTTCTGAAGCTTTGTTATCATCTGCTTTCCCCCCTTAAAACTGTAAATAAGCTTGATATTGTCCCCTGGAAGGTACACCCAGCAAGGTGAATTGTGGCCAGCCGCAAGCTCCTGTGTAAAACAAAAATCCTCCTCTGTCTGCCAACAGCATCTTTAGAGAGGCAGCCTGAACGTGAGCACTGTTTGCTCTGTAAGTACACACAGCTCTGCAGAAACCCGGTTGCTGTAGCAATGAGAGATGCAAGGCAGTAAACAAGCTGCTTCCAAGCACTGTCTCAGAACAGAACTGCAGCATCCACTAGCAAAAAGCAAAAAAAAGACAAATAAGACACAACAGGAGGACACATTGAGGTAAATGGGGTTTCTGCCACCAAATAGCACTAGTTTCGTCCCTTAAGTGTTTACTGGCAGCGGTGTTACAATAGTGATTTCAGGAACAGCTCAACCACCTGCAGATGCTGTACGTGCACTCTGTGATGTTGTTCTGCATCTTGAGGAACACAGTACGTATGACTGAAGGAAGCAGTTTCATTTTCATGGCTCACACAACCATGAGCAGTGCTCACAATGACTAACACACCGGGTCAGAACAACAGGCCATTTATCTAGATACAACAATTTTTAAGGGATAATTCGTTTTCAGCAGCTCTCAATAAATAAACTAACATTATGAACACGAGATCCAAGTGCTTTAATGCAGATCTTGCTGGAAATCACATTTTACCACTTGATTCAGACCAGTCAGCCTTTTTTAACAATAGCCACATTCATTCAATATTTTTTTCATCCATCGGTTATCTTATTAGAAATAAATAACACTGAAGTCAATGCAATTGATCATTGACTCATACCAATGGCCTGTTCGGCACACCAAATGGACTGCACAAAATTTTAAGCAGAGATACAAGTATCAGCCTTAAGAAAGCCTTGAGAAAAAGAACAAACCAACAATAAATAATCTCTCTTACACGTCTTTCAGTCAGACATGTGGAAGAAGTGAGAGATGTAAGGCTGTTGTTATTTTAAATTATGTATTTCTGTAATAAAATTCTGATTCAAATAAAAAAAACACCAAGAAAATTTTCAATAGGGACAAAAGTTCATTTTTTCAGGAAAAATTATGAAAGGGAAACTTGGCTGAGGAGTGCTTTGGTTAAACATTTTAGTGTGAACTGGGTAGGTTGAGTACCGCTTGCTTGTTTGCGACACAAGTACTTCAGTGAAGATTTGTTCTTTGGTTGAAAAACAAGCCTCAGTAGCAGACCCCCTTTGCCATCATCATCCTTTGTACATTTTACTGTTGGATGCTTTCAGAGCTGCTTTGCTGTGCCATGCAAATGCCTGTGAGAGGTTCACTATCCAAGCTGTAGGTTCTGCTACTCAGCTAACGTTGTGTCCTGAATAGATACTGAATAAGGGGAAGGATGGACTAGATTTCACTGGTTACCTATACGGTGATTCTCCAGATTCTCCTGCAAGTACCTGCTCCTACCACCACTACAAGCAGCCCAGTACACATCCACTGTGTAGTACCTGTATGCAAGCTGCAGCAAATTCCCAATACACTGAGGGCATGGACTTCATCTGCAGGCGAGGTATGCACAAGCGTGACTGAGGTCTGCAGTAAATTAGAAGTTTGAATTTCCTACTACACTTAATTTCATAACTGGTGTTCTGATGGCACTACCCCTCTTGTGTGCTGTACCAGCTAAATGATGAGCAAACCAGCGGTTAAACGTTCTGTGCTTCTGACACTTAGAAATAAAGGTACTGAGGGAAACGACTAACCAGGTATGAAAGCGTGGTGGCACTGAACAGAACTTATTGTTTAGTATTGTAATAAGTCTTCAGGAATCACCCAGACCACAGAGATAAAATTGATGTCTAAATACAGATTCTGTCCAATTCTTAAGGCACAAGGGTTGTGGGCTCAGTAGCACCCTATTCAGCCCCAGCGACTGATCTGTGGAACCCAGGGATGCTACAAAGCTCTGAAGATAAGAGTGTGCCTTGCCCGTGTTAGGAAATGCACAGCCACATGTCACCCACCTCTTCTAAGCCCTGGATAAAGCTCAGGTGGCACCCAAGAAACATAAGCACACACCCTGGCCAGGTTTCTAAGCTGGATGACTGGGAGACCATGCTGCAGTACATAGCTGCTGGTCAGCCCAGACAGAGCTCTAGCAAGCTCTAGCCCAGCTCAGTGTATCTCATTGTAGGAAGTGTTTATTGTTCCAGAAGCTGGGAAAAGGAACTGGTATCACTGAGAACTGTATAAATCGGCCTTAAAGATGGCTGATTTCTCTACTTAAAGACTTCCTCAGGCCTATCATAGATTAGAAGGGTGGAAGTGACTCACAAACAGTCTTTTCAGATACTGGTGATCCAAAATGGCTTGAATCAGTTCTGCCTCTCCATATCCAGAGGGAGAACCTAAGTGCAGCCTGTTCTCTTCATTTTTTATTCTACCACTGTTTCTCCACACAGATAAGGAAAACCTTCCAGCACAGCAGCACAATGACAGAGAGACAGCCACTGGCTGCTGTGATCTAGCACCATTTCCCTCATCCTTTCTAGCAGTATCGATCCAGAAATCAGGAAGGTTTTTGTGGGACAGCAGATATGTCTTACTGTGACCTTTCGAGACAGAGACAACTGTTGGGTCAGTATTGAGCACTACACAGCGTACTCGTTCGAGATTATATCTATCGCCAGCAGCAGCATTGTTCACTTGGCTCTCCAAACCAATGTTCCAGCGTACAGCAGGGCTCCAAAATGGATGAACAGAAACACAGGTGCCACAAAAGGATGCAGAGACAACACGTTTTCATGCTGTGTAATACCTACCTGGGCATGGTGCTAATGAAAGCATATGGAAAAAAGAATGGAGGGGAGAGAGAAATAAAATAAATAGGGGAGATGTTTACAAAAGAAAAATATATGTTCTTAAATCAAATTGTTTAATGCATACGAATACATGGGTCTAGACTGCTCGTACTACTTTACTGAATTTCTTGAAAAAACAAAGTCAGTGTAAATGCAATGAAAATCAAGTTAAAGCAAAAGCAAAATAATTTAAGCAGTCTCTGTGAAAACTCTTATGAATAACCTGACAGTGACAGAAAATGAGACCATAGAGTTAGAAAGATGTACGTTTTTTCTTTCATTCTTCCTCCCTTGATCATTTTGCTTCATGTCAATATAACCACACTTGACATGGGATGTGAAATGATTTTCATACAATACAGAATAAACCACATCAATTACACAGCAGTGAAAATCTACTCAAATCCACTGACAGTGTTTAAAACTCAAATATTCTAGATGGGAGCAAGAACTGGATGAACACTTGCTGCACAATCATTTCTATACAACATCTTAAAATGAAACAAAACATTTCAGATCACTGAAATTTTTTTATTTGATAAATTGTTTTTTAAAAATTCTGATGTAGTTCATAAACATCCTCTGAAACTTAAAAAGCCACACAGTGACTTTCTTTTCAGTGGATTCACTGGAGCCATCTAAAAGCCAAAAAAGACTCCTAGCTTCTAAGAGCTGAATGATGAGGGATTTACACACGCTGTGAGGCAAACGCGACTGCTTCCTGACATCTTTTGTTCTAGGAGCAATTCATAGCGTATGGAATGGATCCAACTGATTTCATTGAGCATTAGAAATGCTGACAGAATATCAGTCAAGACTGGAAAAAATGAGGTAGGTCTGAAATTCCTTCCCTTGCCAAGATCTCAACTTTATTTTCCCCCTTTCATGAACCCCAGTTGTGAGGCAGTAAGCCTGGAGACAGCACTGTTTTACACCAGGCGTTTCCATTTTCAGACTGGTAGCCTGTTCTAAACTAGAACTGTGGGTGTTCATCTGCCAGTGGGAGTCTACACTTATGCTCACTAGTGAAGGCTCTTGTTTTATAAAGGGAACTCCACATTTTTGTAGATTATAGAGACATTCTCTAAAATAATAATAAAATATTAAAGCTACAGGCATTATTCCACAAACACATTCAGGCTTAAGGTCAGCTTCTTAAAATATAAGCAAATCAGTAAATTTTCTGGACTGCACACACATTCTTTTTTCTAATGTGGCTTCTTTTTATTTACAACATAATCAATGTGCTGTGCCATTAGGAGGAAAATTATTCTCCTTCCTGCTAATTCAACCAAGATGAAGCAGAGTCAGTGTGCTTGCTGACAATATACTCACTGCCAATCCAATGCAGGATGACCAAGCCCATTGCTCCTTTCCTTCTATTTACTACTCTAAAAACCTGGCTCACCCAATGCTAAGACCCCCTGTCCACCCATCCCAAATCATGACAGGAGGAGAAGAGGTTGATTCATAAGCCCTTACCCCAGACAGCGAGACTCTGCTTCCTCTGCCTGACTAAAAACATAGTAAAGCAAGCTGTGCCTTTTCAAGAACCAAATAAGAAGGCCAAACAAATTCTGTGCTAGATTCTGAGTGCAGTATTGGTGCCAAATGTATTCACTTCTGGACTGGGCAGGAAATACTCCTCCTGACCACCCCTTCCTCCCACAAAGTGGTGACTGCAATACCCAATAAAGAAGCACTGAGAATTGCATCCCATGTCTCCCTTGAGTTAAAGATGTCGAGAAAGGGATTTCAAACACCTGTAACAAAACGTGTGCAGAATTATCATAAGAAGAGACGTGTGCCCAGGCAAATACCTGTCGGATCGTCCACCTTCCAAGCTGTACCTTAGGTAGTTCATACCATCCAAGAACTGGCTGCTCGGTAAAGAGTCATCTCCCAGTTCTCTGAGGTCTTCTGGCCTGAGGTACTCTCCTCCATCTCCTGTCATTGTGTCATCACCTTTAAATCAACCAGAAAGGACAGAGATAAGCACACACGCAAGTTTGAGTTCATTTACATCTTGGGATCTATCAGCTGGATGGCACAATAAACAGGAAGGCATTGTCCACTCAGGGAAAACTGCAAACCACAAGCAATTAATGTATTTAATGAAATGTCAAGCAAGACATTTTAAAAATATATGAAATAAAGGTAATTAATCAAATAAATTCAGTCTTAACTTTTGCTATTGCACATACTGGTAAGGGGTAGATTTCTCTGCTGGTGTCTAAAGCACTGTCTCTCCGTTCTTTTATTTATTTGAGCTCTCTGGTCACAGCTACACTGTATCACAGCCTGACAGTTTATGATTAAATTTAACCACTTCTTTGACTGTAAGCTATGTGTTTTCGGACAAAAATGTGATATCTGTGGCCTTGCAAATGCTAACTTGAACTCCCCATTGTCCAAACTCCACAACATATGAGATTCTTAGCCACATTTCAACATCCTTCTGTAATCAGCAAAACAACTCCCATTTCTAAAACATGGTAATTCCCACACACTGGGAATAAGCTCACATGCATAGATGGTAAATGATCACTAATCAGCTCAGTAATTCATAATGACACAAAGCCTAAATGCTCATGGGTTATCTGACATAGAACCTTTTTGCAATCACTCTGAAGAACAAGGTTTAATCTTTTTTTAAGGTCCAAAATCATTTTTCCCAGGAAATTCTGTCCATATGAAGTCACAGTTTGCTTTTCCCTAGCAGATTAACAAAACAGATTGCATTGCCAAGCAACATGTAGAGGTTTCTTTTCATTCCCCATTTGCAACACGGTTTCTCTCCACAGTTTCTCCCTGCAGATTTCAGTCACTTTCCCCATGGTTAATGATGGTAATTACTGTATGTGCCCACCAGAACCACACAACATGACCTTAGGCCACAGATACCTTCAAACTTTCTCCTTTTCTAAGCTGCCTGGGCAAACACCAAGAACCTGAAGCTCAGTTACTGCAACTGTTACACAGGAACAGTGTTCAGGGGCTACAAATCCCTCTAATTCAACCTGACACATCGAGGAAGACAAAGGATTGTACAGGGTAGGCAAACGGTATCCTTGCTGTTTCAATCAGAATTCATATGGGCATCAAGACAGTTGCCACGTTTTTTATTTGAAGTCTTAATAAAGCAAATTTGCAAACCCCAATTATCGTTACTTGTGCTATTTCTAGTAGAGCTTCTCCCCTCCCCTAAAAGGTTATTGGCATTACAAGCTATAGGCGCGGTGCTCACTACTAAAGGAAGAAATCCTGATGTTTGTGTTCATGAACAAATCAAGCTAGATTTTATACCTTAGTGTTTCAGCTAATAAATAAATAATTTATAATTTGTCATCTGAAACTTTGAAGGATTTCAGATTTTTTTGTATACACAAATAGTATATGCAAAAATCAGGCCTAAATCTTTTCAGTATAACAACAAAATCTCTCAAAAATTCCATCTGCCCACATTAAGAGGGAGAAACTGGGCACAGTTTCACAGAAAACAATAAAATGCATTTAATCATTGCATATTTCCTGTCTTCTGACAGATGATGCCTCCTGTTTCCTGGGAACATCACATTATAAAGCACGGGGCTTAGTGAAAGTTTGGAAGCTATTAAGGCAATGCTGTTAATCAAACAGTAAAGGGAATTTCAAGTTATATTTCAAATAAACTAGATACATATAATCACATTCCATCTGCAACAGAAACAAAGGCAAAATCTTCATGACTTCCATCGCACCCACTTCCTTTAAAAAAAAGATCCAAGCTCTATTCTCATTTCAGCTTTGGTCTCTCATCTAAGAGCTGTCACCAGTGGGTCTAAGCAACACTGCCTGCTCTGTGTGATGTGAACATCTGCAAACGGTAATAAGGCTCTCCATGAACACATCGCAATGCTTTCAGAATATTTATCTGCTGGTCACACAGCTTGCTTGCTAGCACACTAGTCAAGAGTGAGTGAACCACAAGTTAAAGTCACTCCCCACCAATCCCTCATGCCATTCCATCCTTCCTTAATGAGATTAACTCCCCAAACCTCCTAGTACACGAAGGGAAAAACTAGGTATTTAAGTCTAAGTGTTATTTATATAAATTATGTAGCAACATAACATCTCATACACTTCTGGTTACCTGAGTATCTGAATTCCTGCTTTGCAGGGCAATCACACCTACACAAAGTGAATTATTCCAAGGCTCTGTAACGAGCTCTCATTTGTTCTGCCACAAATACTGTGTTGTTATTAGAAGATCTAACACTGCTGTATTCTGAGTCTCAGTCAGTTCAAATGTACACAGAGATGTGGCAGCTGAGAAGAAATTACATGTTCAGCTGACCATGAGCTGCTTTACATGACAAATCTTAAAGAGGGGCAGTACAAGAAATTACCCTTTTTAATCGTGATATAAATTATTCCTCTGCCATCACATTCCCCACCAAATTAACAACAGTAACATTTTCACCACTTACTAAGCAGTTAATTGACAAATACAGCCCTTGACATGGATGATCCATGATTTCCAGTGGCCATCTATAAACTTACAGGCAGATTTCAATGAGTTACTCAAGTGATTTATCTTCTCTTTAATGGAGAGAACCCTCTCCTTTCTTCAACGATACCAAGAGACTTTCAGAGGTTTACCTGTCAGGGGAAAACATTCTACAAAACACTGGGTGACACAGTTAAAGCATTCCTGGCCTCAGCACTGCTCCTGCCCATCTCGCACATAAATCCCGATGGGATGGGTAGCTTTTCCAGAGCATAACACACACAGCATCACAGACCCACTGTGCTTTCAGCACCTGGTTAGTCCATTTTCTCTTTTTCCAGTGGCCTAACTAATGCCCTGAAACAAGATGCAGGGAGAAGGGATCACAGAGACACCATCAGTTTAGCAGGTTCCAGGCCTGTTAGTAGGAAAAAGTGAGAAGAAGATACGGAGCTGCTAAACCAGGTGCTGAACATTTCCATGAGGTGTTATTAAATCAAGAGGTCTTTTCTGCCAAACTGGAGACCTGGCACTTTGCAGGACTGGACCCGAGAGAGGGAAAGGAATAATAAAAATGGAATGGAGAGGTGAAAATAGAGATAGTAACCTAAGAATCAGAATGGGAAAAAACTAAATAAGCTTTGGGATTTAAATGCTATGCTTAAGGCAAGGAAGACATGACACAGAAACTCATAATAGGTAAGTGAAAATTGCATTGATGTTTGTTAACAACACTTGACACAACATTTTAAGTCTGTCACAACCAAAGGTGTATCTATTTAAGCAGTGAGGAGTAGTACAGAGAATCTTGTGCTGGTGACTCCATTCAGACCAGACTGTAGAGGCTGGGCAAACACATAAGAAAATACAGGCAGAAGATAAAGAAATATGAAAGCAAGAGAGCTGTGACAGAAACTGCCAGAAATTGCTTTTAATAGATGTTTTTAAAGCTAGATACAGCTCTGTGAGTTTGCCAAAACGTTTGTTTTCTCTGCAGTGAGCAGACAAGCCTCCAGCTCCCCACACGAGTGCTGCTCCTTACCAGTAACAGATGGAGAAGGGACAACGATGGTAAGCACGATTTTGTATCTGACCCTTTCATTGGATACTTTCACTTCCCTGAAGTCAATCCTACATTTGATGGCCCCCACACACTAGAGGTCCCCTGAATTATGGTATGCTTTAATTTTATTTATTTTCAGCCAGTCAGGAAAGCAGGGTTTCATGCAGGGCTTCATATGCTGATATAACATGAGTCTTTATCTCAGCTATTAGTAGCTCAACACAGCACTTGCAGAAAGCCAGAAGGTGAAGGAAAGTAAAAGAGAAAACCCACAAGCTTGTCCTGCAGGGATCTGCAGGGACACCTTGTTCTTGTTTCCTCACAAATTAACCTGTTGCAAAACGAACTCCAGTGTTTTACAGGTGGCTACTATGGGATTTATAAAGTTGTTATGCTGACTCCAGGTCACATAGAATAAAAACATTGCCTTTCTAGAACTGGACCAGAACCAACTATCCCCTACTTCCCAAAGCCACGGAAGCCTTGGAAGGCCATCGACACCAACTGGCATGCTGGGAATTCTGAGCTGTGTTGGGGCTCCTCTACCACGTGCAGTCAAACTAGGACTTGAAGGACTTCTCTATAGCTTCAAGAGGACGAAATAATATTAAAAATTACATTAAAAATGAGAAATTGCATTAGAAGAACATGGTATGTAAAATGATAAGGAATTGATTAATCAAAACACTGCCTTCTTCTCATGGAAGAGGAAAATTCACCCTAAACTAGGTTAATATTTCCTATGAAACAAGAAATTTCCTCACAATATGAACATGTTGGCCACTATGAAAGAAAAGCTTGGTCTAGTACAGATATCTGTGATGCCCAAAAAACCTGCTGGCCAAGACTCCGCATGCATTGAAGTAAAAAGAAGGGGGGAAAAAGTCTTCTCCTTCTTCCCAAGCAGACAAACTGCTTACTAATTTTGCCTTCATGAAATGCACATGGCAAGAACTGCTCTTTTATGTAGCAGTTTGAAAAATATTTGTAACTTTAATATTTGTACTGGCACACAAGTTATCTTTCACAGCCGTGCTGTTCCGGGGAACAGCAGCCCAAGGTGCCTGCTGCCCACAGGAACGGGCAATGCTCCTCCGACTGGGAGAGCTCACTTGGACTACAAAATATCTGTAAGCAATGTCAGCAGCCACAAAATCTTGAGCTCATTAAGGTTAATTTAAATGTAAAAGCAATCAGTTTGTATTAAACGTGAGTGACAATGATACCCAGGAGCTTTAAAGACAGATTTAGAACAGATGGATGAGTAGTCAAAAACGCTTCTGCCCTTTTTAACTCACTGATTAGGATCTAATTCCATGAACAAGTTATTGTAGGTCCCTCTGTAATTTCAGTCTCTGAACAAAATAATGCAATGCTCAACATTGCTCATAAAATAACAAATTAGGAAATAATGTGTAAGCAAATGCAGAGGTGTCTCTGGGTTGCACTTGTGTTTTATTCCTTCTCTGCATGCTCAAATGTGTCTCTCTAGCTCTGGTAGTTTTATACTGCTAGAACTGGATGCTGGACTGTTGTTTTAGAAATATTAACATTATTTAATCAACATAACAGCATACAGTGATGCAAGGGAACTGCTTCCCAGGCAAAATGCAAAACACAACCAGTGACGAACAAGCTCCACAATGGGACCTGAAATACTTATTTGCTCATGTACTCTTGTAGTGTTCAGCTTCATAATTAAATAATTACAGCTGGCAGGTTTTCCGTGCCACATTTATTGATTTCAGAACAGAGTGTGTCACTTTAGAGCAGCTAAGAATACAGCAGTGCAGAAACCTTATTGCCAGCCTCTTATAACGACGACACCATCACTGAATCATTGAATGGTCTGGGCTGAAGGGACCTTAAAGCCCATCCAGTTCCAATCCCCCTACCGTGGGCAGGGACACCTCCCATTGGGTAAGGGTGCTTAAAGCCCCATCCAATGTGTCCTTGAATGCCTCCAGGGATGGGGCAGCCACGACTTTCCTGGGCAACCTGTGCCAGGGCCTCTCCACCCTCATTGGGAAGAACTTCTTTCTAACGTATAATCTAAATCTTCCCCCTTCCACTTTAAAGTCATTCCTCTTTGTCCTATCACTACTTGCCCTTGTAAAAACTCCTCCCTCAGCTTTCTTGTAGGTCCCCTTCACATACTGAAAGGCCCCTTTATTAATAAAGTTTTGCTGTCTTCCTGCCCCCACTATTTTAAGTTCCTGTGATAAGTACTATCCATGTTCAGAATTTTTGCCACATCCCGAATGTTTTGCCTGTAAAAAGAGATTTTGCAAGAACATTGGCATGAAGTGCTTTAACTGTGAGCAGCCCACTTAGCACCCTGCAGCAGGACAACGCTCCGTACCGCACCTGGGTCAGCACTGCGCCTCAGCACCGATGTCGGATCTGCCGGCTACTGATGTCAGGTGGTAACAGGAAGCAGAGAATGTTAATTCAAAGCATGGGAGAGCATTAGTCATGCTGGATGGCTACATAAGTTCTACCAAAAACATTCAAGATAACAGGTAATAAATCTTGGATTTTCTGCCTTCCCTTCTTCCTCCCACCTTTCAGGAAACACACACCCAGTCACACTTTAAAGGTAACAAAAAGGAGCAGTGTTAGGCACCCAGATTAAGCAAAATCACATTGCTTCAACACAAAAAAATAAGCAATCCAAGTTAAACAAAAAGAGAAAGTCTGTAAGTCTTACTCCATGAACTTCTGCTAACAGCACCTGTGCCACTAAATGCTTCACCATCACTGAAACGTTCGTCATCAGAGTGTTTAAAGGCTGCACAACACACAAGTGGTTTTGAGAAAAAGGAACACCCTGTATTAAAGCTATAGAAGCAGAAAGACACAGTAGGCTTTGTGGAATTAAAGAAGGTCAAACGGTAGATCAAATGAGTGGAAGAAAATCCAACAAAGTGAGCAGAGGGCTATAAGCAACTTAAAGGCCATTTATCACAATAATTACACAAGCAGTGGAATGGTTTTAAAGCAGAGAAAATGTAGCAAAAATGTGCCTGAAAGAAATAATTTCACTGACCATGATGCAGCAGAAAAAGAATTTCTCTTGAATCACACTTGTCTGCTTTCGCTTGCAGCATTGCAAACATTAAAACAAAAGTAGTATCTGGAGCCTACATGGTGTATTTTCTCAAGAGTGTAACTCATTTATCAGCATAAACCCCACTTCAAAAAGCAATGCAAGCAGTTCATAAACATGAATGCCATTAAATAATAATCATAAATGGCATTTCAGAGCCATTTAGAACCATAAGTGCATTTGTGTTCTTTGTCAAAGGACAAAAACCAACCCTGTAAGCTGTGTTCCTAAATCCCTGGGACCTTTGGAAATTACTCACTCTACAAATTATTGGCAAGAAATAATAATAATAACAATCACCATTAAATGGCGTATGTAGGATACTGTAATAATAATTAACATTGCCAAGCATAAAAAATAAATTGGAAAACTCTTGTAAATGCGTGTATATTTATCAGATGCTGTTGTGATTAAAATTTGTAAGGAGTCACTTGTGACTTTTGAGAAAGGGAAGATTTTAAGCTATTATTTTAAGTACTTCATCAGTCCCTCGAGAAGTTCACAGAAATCCTCTTGGGGCTTAGCTAAGCAGTACAACACATGCCTCCTGTCTGTATATACAAAAACAGCCTGAATCCAAAGGGTCAAACTTCTTAGCACATTGTTTCTTTATGTCATGCCATACCTATCTGTGAACTGTGCATGCCTAAAGCTCCCCCAAGGAAACACTTTCTCCCTTCCTTCCACCTTATGCATTTCCTTACACAAGTGTTTCCAATTAGGCACAACTCCTAGATATACATATCTGAAATAGGGGGCATGGATCCAAAAAAGTTACTGCTCAAATTCCTGTTTAAGGGAGGGTCAAGCCCAGCTTTGGGACAGCTCTGCATCTGAAAATCTGAAGTTGGGAAATGTTTTCATTTGTTGAGTTGGCTCAGATAAGCTTTTTTTTTGAGAGAGATGCTGTGGCCCAGGATTTTGGTTTGGGTCAACTTTTGGCATCTCTGTTCAAATGCCATCATGACTACATCACTCAAAAAAGGCCATACACAGAACTTTCTCTCAAGTACTGCAAAATGAATCTGTCAAAGTATTTAGGCAGCTATCTTGAGCCTGTATTACAGGTTAAACAAGTGATACAGAATAGAAACTTGCAAAGTTGCTCACCTTCTTCATCCGACACATCCAGGACCTCAGTCATTGTCTCGGGTACATTTAGCTTGTGCTTCTCTGTGACAGTCTGCAAAGACAGAATCATTAGTCCTCAAATTAAACACCAGAAGAGCCAGCAAACAGCAGGGTATTTTCAACAGTAGTGGGATCTGCTGAGACATTTTATAACATGTTTCCCCTTCCCCAACTTTACTTTTCATCTTCACTCCAGGAATTACTATTCCCAGTGCTGGATAAGGTAACATTCTTTTCTGGCAGAAAAGTACAAAAAATAAAGATAATGAGCTGGTCAGAGGAATAAAAGGAAAGTAAAGTTAGCTCCCAGCAAATTTATTTATAAATGGTGCATGTAGAACAATTCAGCTTGATGTTTCCAAGATGATTTTTAAAATGAATTAGGTAATGTCTACAGAAAAGCTTCAGAAAGTTGTATGTGGCAGATGGAATTTATTAAATTGTGAAACATTTGGAAATGAAGTTAAGAATGATGGGAAATTCTTCAACTAAAAAAAGATGTGAAGGATTTACAGAGATCACTTGAAGCACTTCTCCCCCCACCTCCGCAAAGTGACTATACTGCATATTAATGATATTCTTTTCATAAATTATGTGTATTCCCTCAAATCATAAATGCATCGGGGGGGAAGAGTTATTTGAAGATTCTGATCTATTTTGTGCACCTAAAAGCTTAAAATATTGTGATACAAAGCAAGTATGAACCAAAGACTGCTGGGAGGGTACTGTTTAAGTGTGAGAGTGCAGAGTAGGAGAGCACTAGGAGAGCACAGGAAGTTTTTTTTAATATGATTTTATATTCATAAATGACTTCAGACAATATTCAAGAGTGCTGAATCAAACATAGGGACATCCTTTTAGCATCAAGAAACTGGAGAAGGAGAGCAGTCTGGTCTAATGGGAGATATCATTGCCCATGGCAGGGAGGCTGGAAATGGACGATCTTTAAGGTCCCTTCCAACTCAAACCGGTCTATGATTCTATGAAGAACATAATGAGAGAAATTGTAGGAAGTGCAAAGTGTGAAGAAGTTGCCTGCAGGAAACTCTTCAGACTGTTGAGATACAGGAGACAAAATGCCAAGGACAAAAAAAGAGCAGTGATCAGAACAGCAGAGACAACAGAGAAATAAACCTTTCCCTCACTCCACTCAGCACCTCACCTTTCAAGGTATGTCAGAGCAGATGTGCCCAGATGTGCCCCTTGGGCATAGAGAAGAGAGTCGGGAGGACATGTCCTGTGAAACTCCCACAGGGCAGTAGTTCACTCCTCATCTCGGATAGTATCTACCCAGTATAAAATCACATTACATGCAGAAGTAGTGAAAGAGTGCACCATCTGAGGGATGATTCTTGTCAGCCAAATCCTGAGTCCCCCACACAATAAGCCATTGGGAAAATGCCCACTGATATCAAGCAGTGAAGTCAACAGCAGGTTTTGCTACACAAAACTTAGCAGGCATTGTCCGATTCTGCTTTAGACTCCTCTATTTCTAACAAACTGACAAAGATGGCATTCTTGGTTATGATACGATACTGCACTTTCATATATTACAAAGTTACCAACAGTGTAATTACTTTGGAAATTCAAGAGTTTACTTATTTGAAATATATGTAACTGTGACAGCAGTTTTCAGTTCATAGAGTTTTCAATTCACCCTCCTGAGGTGAGAGGAGAACATAATACTTTGAGAACCAGAATCAAGAGAGCAAGAGTGTGTGCACACGTGTTTCAGAAGAAAAGAAAATCTGTAATGCTATCTCTGGAACTCTGAACTCAGCCAGAATCATTAATTCAACAGCAATTCTCAGCAGAAGTAGTGAATTAATGTTTTTAAATGAACTTTTAATATAATACTAGGGGTTTTTAATTGATAGGCATATTAGAAATGTCAAATACTCTCAAAATGTACAATCCACATGTAGCCCCAAGAACGTGGCCCAAGAATTGAGCAAACTCCCTACTCTAGTGCCACTGAGAACTGAGTTATGTCCTTTATTTTAGGCTTTTATATTTAAGACTTTTATGGTAAGGCCAGATTTTCATCTGGTGGCACAGAATAATTCAGATACATAATTCAGGTATATAAACCTACATAGACACCAGGTGATGACCAGTTATTTGACAGCAGCATGCTGGAAACCACCTCGTACATTAATTTGTCCACAGGAAGATTGTGCCTCTTTGTATAAGGACCCCAAACTTTAATTGCACAGCAAACCTTTGAAAGCCCAGTGTATTCTGATTTATTTCCTATTCATCTCTGATCTGTGAGTAAAAACTGCATTTTATTCACTCTATTGCTTTACATTCACGTGACTCCACTAATAACAACACTAATGCAAGTAAGAGGAAAATTTCTTCCAAGTTAGACCA
The DNA here is from genome assembly GCA_033558185.1 of Dromococcyx pavoninus. Classification (NCBI taxonomy): domain Eukaryota; kingdom Metazoa; phylum Chordata; class Aves; order Cuculiformes; family Neomorphidae; genus Dromococcyx; species Dromococcyx pavoninus. The sequence continues at coordinate 303,340 of JAUMJL010001158.1, read as the reverse complement.
AAGGCTTTGGCCCTGGTGATCTTTTCTGCATCCCGAATGCCAGTGACTTGAATATCAATAAAGCACCAGCCTGTCTAACATCCTCCGTGCATCCTTCAGACACAACCTCAGACAATGGAGTAGCTATGGTTACAGGACATTTTTTTCAGTGCTAAACGCTGTGTTCTGGTTTGGCAACACCAACCTCACCATCTGGAGAACTTTATTGCAGGGAGTGCCTGAGAGTGCCTGTTATTTAGCCCTCCTTTTAGGACTTATCCTAAATTGTGTTTAATCAACATTCCCCACCACAGACGACACCGCCAGAGGTTTATATTCTATATATCCCTAAGGCGCAAGATTCAGACAAACTCATAGTTGAAAAATCTGCTGAGTTTCTCGAGGGTCCCCACCTGACTTTCAAAAGCTGTGTTTTGTATGCTGACATAGTTCAAGATTTTGATTTCTCTTATATGCAAGCATCAGAGGTCAGCTATGCAAGTAAGGTTCAATATTTGATTCACTCCTTAAACCCAAAGCATCTGGTGTCTGGTAGAAAAATCCACTACTCTCAAAGTTTAAAAAAACATTTATCCAAAGTAAATAACTCGCAGGTCTTTTCATAGTGCAATCCCCACCATTACAAAGCATCTCATACTTACACATGGCAAGGTATGCGGCTCCACAGTGTAACACAATGCATGATAGGAAGGAAGCTACAACTTATAACAGGCATAAATGGTACAAGTGTGCCAGGACACAGGGCAGAGAGCAGTAAAGGTGCCACTTGAGGCTAAAAAATATTCTTTGGAAAGAGCTCAAGTTTCTTGGTAAATTTTACCTAGGTTTTACTTTTCTAAATCTCTGAAGAGATACATGTGTTTACACTTGGATGTGCTGTATGATTAAATAATAACATGAAATAAATACCAACAAAAACATACAGTCTTTATTAAGAGGCTTCTGGAATTACACTGGAATTCCTTGTCTAAACCTGACTCAGGCTGAGCTTTGCAGGTCACTAATAAATTATGGCTCACTTTGTTTGAAACTTTATGCCATGTTACTTGTATTCCATCTTCCTTGGTTAATAACAGTGGGACTGCTATCAACATGCAACAGTCATAACTATTTTCCCTTTTCTATACAGAGACTTTGGATTTCCTCCCTTCCTGTAGGCCTGGATTTCTTCCCTTCCTCTATCCTCCCTCCCTGTGGCATTTTTCAAGTAATCTATGGATTTTTACAGCTCAGAGACCCTAAATGACATCTCGATCTCATAGCTTTTCTGCACTGCTAATCTTTCTTGCTTTAAAAAGAAGACATGACCTCACAACAGTCTTTCTAGAAAAAATACAGTGATGGGAATTTAAATTAAAATTATTTATTCAATAAAACACTATTTCTAATGTTCTCCCTTCCTACCTGCTAAAACATTTGTAGATGGGAGGGAAAGGTCCAAGAAGACAAAACCTTCCCCTCCCCAGATTGTCAGATCATATCAGTTTTTCCCAGCTTAAAGCAACAGCAGCACCTTGCTGATGCTCAGCACATACTATGAAGTCAAAATACAGACTACCAAGAATGTGAAGGACTGAGAGGACTGAGCACGTAACAGAAGACTCATTTGTATTTTGGAAAAAGGGGATCCATTTGAACCAAAAGCGACTTGAGTAACCAGATGATTGATGTGATTCAGAGCCATTCAGTGAGCATCATTAAACCTGGCACTGGTCCACAGCTGGTGCAGCCCAGATGCCAAGGAGCTCACTGTGGTGTGCGGCAATGGTTGAGCCTCAGTAGGTGTTGAAAGTGTAGAAACATAAGCACAGGCCAAAAAAGAGGGGTGAAAAAAGAAACAGGATGGGATGTAAACAACAAACCACAAACTTCTGGGAAGTTTGGGGTTGCGGCTCAGACCCATAGCTAGAAAAAGTTTCATTTGGCCTTTGAATAGTTTCCAGCTGTTTTCCAGCTGTTTGCTCATAGATTTTTTACCCAGCTCAGAGAAGCTGCATTCCACACTCTTAACGGATACTTTTGCACTTTTGCAAAAATCCAACAGAAAGGAGGGATGGAAACCAGAAAATAAAAAAAGGGAAAGAGAGACAAGGGGAGTCTGAGAGAAGAGCAAGATGACATTCTGAATAAAGGAGAGACACATTTTAATGCAGCTGCAACTCACAGTTGTGGTGGTGGTGATCTCCTCCGTTACAACCTTCAGCGTATCGACCACTGAGATGTATCCCAGGCGCCTTGCGATAGCTAAGGCAGTGTTTCCATTCTGGAGAGAGAAGAGAGAAGGGGAGAGGGAGTGCAGTGAGAGGGAGGATTGTGATGGGAACCAATGAGATCACTCTCAGCACGGCATGAGCCAGCATTTCCATCCAAAACAAGGCACAGCCTAGGAAAATCACTGCTTTTTTACATTTACATGACTCTGTCTTTGTAACTTCTTTAAGACTATAGCCCTGATCACCATGGTAACACAACACACAGCTGCCTGCTAGTCTACATTAAAAATCACTGTATGGTTTAACCCTTCAGGGCTCAAATTTCATTACACAGAACGCATCTCGTCTGCAGAACTTCATGTTTTATTTTGCATAAACATTTTTCTAAAACAGGGATTTTCAAATGTTACAGATTCACTTCCAGTTGAAATTGTTGAATCTTTATCAAGTACAATTCCCTCTTTGAGGAATAGAAGATGACAGCTGTGTTGTTCACATACACATCGATTCCTCCTTACAACAAAAATGTATGTCCACTGAAAGTACACAAAGGCAACAATTTAACGAATACAAAACCAGCTCAAATAAGGCTCAGGGGTGGGAAATTCATTTCCATTTAAATGAAGTTATTTGCAGTTTAAATGCCCATGATATATCGACATGCCATTCATCAAATGGGCATTAAAATGATGACTCAGTGTTTAGGCCTATTTCTCTCCATTTCATGCCCTGGAACACTGCCAGTCCACAGTCCCCAGCTTGGGAGGCGGGACACCTTCCACGATTCTTTGTAAAAGACTTCTACGCAGAACTGTTCTACATTATTTTGCACTTAACATGCCAGCCTAGCCGGGGATCATACAAAGTCACTGTACCACTCTGCAACAAAATGATTTCTTTATGCACAGGATACAAGCTTGAGAGCTTCTCTCTACTTCACTATTAGCTTTAGCTACCTGTAATTTATTTTATTAGTCCAGCTCAGCAACCCTGAAGCAAACAGTGTTTGTGGATTAGCAGCACAAAATTAATAGATGAGCATCTTTCACAGCACAAATAATTGGACAGTTACTGTGACTTGCACATTAACTCCTCCTGTTGCACATTAACTGCTCCTATCGCACTCCCAACCCCCCTGCCAGATGGTTCAGGTTGAAATTCTCTCTTATCTCAAGCTACAGGTTGCTGTGTGTGGACTAGAAACTATCTGTTTCCTGAGAAAGCATGCAAGCTATGCAGTAAAGACACATCCTTGAGACCCTCCTCGTATTTGGGTTAGATTTGGGCATGTCAGCACCAACAGGAGGTCTTCACAATGAAGGTGATGAGACATTGGTACAGGTTGCCCAGGGAAGCTGTGGATGCCCCATCCCCCCAGGTGTTCAAGGCCAGGGTGGATGGGGTCTTGAACACCCTGATCCAGTGAGAGGTGTCGCTACCCATGGCAGGGGAGTGAAACTGGATGATCTTTAAGGTCCCTTCCAACACAAACCATTCCATGACTCTGTGAGTGAAGACGAGAGATCTTTGATTGAATATGCCCAATAGTACCAACAGTCCCAGATGCTGACTACAATGGTCCCTTGCTTGATGATCTGGCACATAAACTGGTATTTTGGATCAGCAGCTTATCCACTGTGATCTTTCCAGGACCAAACAAGGTGCCAATGCTGATTCAAGCACGCACCACACATGTACACAGAAACCAGATCCACTCTGCGGAATGACATGAGTTTTGGACAGTCTGGCTGCATTTTAAAGATTACTCAATTAGAGCTGACTAATAACATCAACATGGAACAGGACAGTTGCATTTCTGGCTGACTACAGAGAAGGAGCTGTGCCAGAGGTTACTGACTGTCTTTGAGGAGGCATCAGCATCACTGAAGTTGGCAAGAATCTGAAACAGATCCAGTGGATAAAGGTACAGGAATTTTGGTCTAAACCTTAAAAAAATAAAAGTGGTTCGGATTTCCACTTAATTTTTATGGAAAAATCCTTATTGAGGTATCAATTTACAGATGGACTTGTTGAGGCGGGGCAACTGAACAAACACAGCAGAGCCAGCTGTAGTCAGCCTGACTCTGCAGCTCCAAAATCCGTTTCCCCATCTCACGTTTAGCTCAGTTAGATCTAATCTGAACTACCTTAAAAGGATAAGGAAAAGAGAAGGAAGTTACATTTACACATCTGACAACCAGCTGTGCACTGGCTTTGCATGACAGAGGTTTGGTAGCTGGGGGGCTACAGTGGTGGCTTCTGTCAGAAGCTGCTAGAAGCTTCCCCCAGGTCCAATGGAGCTGATGCCAGCTGGCTCTAATACAGACCCATCGATGGCCAAGAACGAGCCCATCAGCAATGGCAGTGGCACCTCTGGGATAACATAGCTAAGAAGGGGGGGGAAATGTAGCTGGACGGAGGAGTATGAATGTGCGAAAGAAACAACTCTGCAGACACCGTGGTCAGTGAGGAAGGAGGGGGAGCAGGTGTTCCAGTCGCCGGGGCAGAGCTGCCTACAGCCTCTATGGAAGACCAGAGAGAGGCAGGCTGTGCCTCTGCAGCCCCTGAAGGTCCACAGTGGAGCAAATATGCACCTGCAGCCCAGAGAGGATCCCACGCTGGAGCAGGTGGATACCAGAAGGAGGCTGTCACCCTGTGGGAAGCCTCTGCTTGAGTATGCTCCTGGCAGGACCTGTGGCCCCATGAAGAGAGGAGCCCACGCTGGAGCTGCCTGTTCCTGAAGAACTGTGCCCTGTGGAAGGGACTCACACTGGAGCAGTTCATGAAGAACTGTAGTTCATGGGACGGACTCACGTTAGACAAGTTCATGTCCTGGAGAGGAAGAAGGGAGGGGAGGAAGGTGTTCTTAAGATTCGGTTTTATTTCTCATTATCCTGCTCTAATTTGATGGGTAATAAAATAATTTCCTCAAGTTTGACCCGTGACAGTAACTGCTGAGTGATCTCTCCCTGTCCTTATCTCAATCCATGAGCCCTTCATTATATTTTCTCTACCCTCTCCAGCTGAGGAGGAGGAGAGAGAGAATGACTTTGGTGGGCACTGGGCATCCAGCCAGGGTCAGCCCACCAAAAGCTGTGTGAGGAACACTTTAACCATAACAAATCCTTGCTCTCAAGACCTAAGAAAGGAAAGAAAAGTCCAGGGAAACAAGTTCGCATTGGCACTTCACAAACTTACAGTGGTGATGGCGTTGGGCTTGGCCCCATGCTGGAGAAGGACGTTGATGATGTGAGTGTGGCCTTGTTGAGCAGCTTGGTGCAGCGGGGTGTACCCGTTCTGTTGCCCACGGTGGTTATGATAAAAGCAAAGAAACAAAGAAAAACAAACACCAGTAATTAGTGTAGACACTTCGCTTTGCCTCCTTCTGCTCCTTCTATTTTAGAAAGAAATAATACCATCAATCAGCCCAAAGATAACAAATAAATATTCAGTAATAATAATACTCCTTCACTGGATTAATAAAAATATAAAGGAAGATAATATTTTTATTAGCAAATCATTGTTAATATCATAATATAAGCAATCTCTGGAAGGATAGATAATTCCTCTTTTCCTAAATCAGAGGGAAGAACTACAAGGAATACCAAAGTTAAAGTCGCATGCAAAGGACATAGAATCATAGCTGAGGTAGACAATATTTTTCTCCCTCTCACATCTTAGTCTTTCATAGAAGCCCAAGGTTTGCCTTTAAAATAAATAAGCCCATTTAAACAATATATAACTTGAGGCTATTTGCATTCAAAAAGGCTAACAACATATACCTATTGCAAATGTCAACCAATTTTAGCTTTGCTTTACCTTCAAAAGGCTTGACCAAGCTGTAATTACAACTAAAAACCTGCACACAATGTCTGTATTAATAAGTAGGCTTAACTCCACATACTTATCTGCTCCAGTGATTCATCCTAATGTTGCACAATAAAGAAACATGCCCAAAGTGTCCTTCAGCTGGCTGATCCAAGATGGTATTGTGCAAGTCCAGCCATGCAATTAATTTACAAAATTATTTGCAATTGGCTTTGAAAGCAAGCAGAGAATAAACTGGAAGAAAACACCGAGCTGATCTCACCATACACTTATGTAAAGCCTGGGGGCAGGCTCTGAGAGTTATCCCTTTTGCAAATGAATAGAGGCAAGGAATGCTTTGTACCACTAATTAAATCGTGATAGATCAGAACTGTTACAGTTCTTATATTTGCCGTGTGCGTGCAGGGACTACTAAGAAACCAAAGGAGGATTCTACTGCAGGTTGCAGTGCAAAGTAAATTCACTTTCTTTACTTAAATATTAGTGCAGTTCTTCAAAACTGAATTCAGCCACGTTCTTTTTCACTGGAGATAGCACAAATCATCATGCAGGCTTTCCCTAATTAAAGGCCAAGCTGCAACAGAGGTCATTTATTCTCTAACGTGCCTATCCTGAACTCAGCCAGGATAGATGTGCTCTTTAAGCTGAGCCCACAGTACCGGCTGACAGACTGCCAGGTCTGAGATTTTGGAGAACCACCACCCCAAACTCTCAAACAAACTTGCTGACTTTAATGAAATTATTCTAAATAAGTGAAATACCTGAGGTAACAGCATCAATATCTGGTCCAGCAGCCCCTTAGACAGAGTAAGACCTATTACTAAAGACGCAAGTATGTCTCTCCCTTTAGTTTGCCACCAGATACCTCACTGAATGTCTTGGCAGCTGACATTTGGATCCTGCCAGCATCTTCTTTATTAATTCTTATCAGCTGTTTTCTAGTAGTTGCTTGTTCTTTTGGAATCCCTGGTTCCTGCCCTTTGGTTTTGGGTGAGCTCACGAGGGACAGGACAGCATCTTTTATTTATTTACTCTACTGCTTCTTACCACATTAAGCTGTGATGACTGTGATGAAATAGTGCTACTTCCTTGAGAAAGGAATCCATCCCATAGGTTGCAGTTGGGTATGGAAGAGCTGGCCAGAAGGACCAGCAGACCATAAGGCTGTGATGTTCACTGGATCTCACAAACACTAAGTATGTCACAGAAATATGGGGGGTTGGAGGGTTGTTTTGGGGGTTGTACTACACGACCTGTTAAGGTCCCTTCCACTCCAAAGCATTTTACAATTCTATGAAATATCAATGGACTTCTTCATGTTGATCCCAAGACCTCCAATCTGAAGCTAGTAGATAGCTATTGCCTGAAGGCAGCTTTAATTAAGCTTACACCCCGCAGCTCCTGAGTTCTGATTAGGGAGATGTGATGATATCTGGGATGTAATACACTGTTGCTGTCACCAGAACTTCTCTGTGTACACTCAGGAGACACAGCTCTTGCTACAAAATGCTTCATATTCAGATGTTATGTCTATCAGTTTATACTGTAAGAAACCACTGAAGTCAGTGGATTTCATTTAGACTTCAGCCAAAGACATTCAAATCTGTTTCAGCATAACTGGTCAGTGACAGTATCCCCCTGAAAAAATCCCACCCTGTCTTCTGTAACCTGCATTCCCTCCCCGGTTGCTTCCTTTCCTAAAGTCACAGCACCTATGCTTCCATCAGCACTAATTCTTCCCACTCTTCTCCCAGCAGACTGGAGAGAATGTGGCATCACCCTCAAATGGTCTGCACTGGTACCCACTAGTCTGGCAGCACACCAGTATTACACTGCTGCAAACCATGTGTAAATGAGATCAGAAACAACTCAGGTTTGCTAGATTGAAAGTAAAAAGAAGAAAAACAATGACATTTATTCTCTGTCTTCTTCTTCCATACGCCCAAAGAGTCATCTGACTTTTCTTTTATGAACACTACACAAGGGGATGTAGCAGAGAGAAGCCACGAATTGCCGTGTGTTGACATCTACCATGCAACAATTAGATCTCCCTAGCACAAAGGCACCTATGGTCTGTATTCCTAGTGCTTGGTTACCATGTTCATAATAAAGAGCAAGATTAAGCAATGAAAAACTCTTTACCTTTGTTTTAGCATTGACATTTGCTCCCTGCTTCAGAAGAAAATTCACCATTTTGATGTTTCCATAGTGACACGCCACAATTAAAGGTGTATAACCGAGCTACAACAAAAGAGAACAAAGAAATAAAACTGCAAGCTCAGTGGAACATTCCTTTTACAATGGTAGGACCCTCTGGCACGCTGGAGACAGCAGCCACTCCATGAGTTACCTTTGTCTGAGCATCCTGGTTAGCACCGTGTTTTGTGAGTATTTCAGCTACATTCACTTTATCCTCTTGGGCTGCGAGGTGTAGGGATGTCAGTCCAGTCTGGAGGCAGAAGATACAACATAAATAAAGATAAAACATAAGAATAAAAGCTATTTTACATGAGGAAAGAAATCTAGACTTTCCCACTTCTTCATCTTTAAAACATGAAGAGATCCTAACTATAGCTTCAAAGTATGGGTGGATTTTTAAACAAAGTAAAGTTGATGTTTCTCCTGTTCCAGCTGACAAACAGCTCCAAAGCAATTACATCACCATAACTACAGAGTGAAACTTTCAGGCATCACTGATCACGCTTGAATTTTATACAATACCGTAACTTGGGAAGTTGAGCAGCCCATTAATAAATTAGGGAAGCACATTCACTGCACTTCCCACTTCTCAGACAGGAAAAGGAACCCTGACAACTGCAGGAACAAGTCAGAATGAAGAAAATAACTTCAGGAATAGATCACGTTCAGAGATGCCAAGGGAATGGATGCAGCTTTTAACTAAATGCTCACACACATGCAGCAGTAGCCTGTGAACAAGGCAGGGAACAAATTTTATATGAGAAATGTAAATCACCTTGTTTCTCATTGGTTAGATGACATAATACATTAATGCCAGATGAGGAGAGACTTGAGCCTTCTATTTTCACTTGAACAAACAAAAGCTGAAGGCTTTTGACCTTAAGTGAACAAGACTTACATATATGCCTGGGGACCTATGAAGACAGGTCCTCCATAGGTTTTCTCACTCATTACCCTGCTAATAATTTTGATTTGTTATTTGCCAGATACTGTCACAGTATCACAGTATCATAAGGTTGGAAAGGACCTCTGAGATCATCAAGTCCAACCTATAACCCAACACTAACACCAACACTAACACCATCATCTAAACCATGGCACTCAGTGCCTCATCCAGTCTCCCCTTAAACACCTCCAGGGTCGGCGACTCCACCACCTCCCTGGGCAGCGCATTCCAATGGCCAATCACCCTTTCAGTGAAGAACTTTTTCCTAACATCAAGTCTAAACCTCCCCTGACAAAGCTTGAGTCCATGCCCTCTAGTTTTGTCACTGGTCACCCGAGAGAAGAGACCAACCCCTGCCTGACTACAACCTCCTTTTAGGTAGTTGTAGAGAGCAATGAGGTCTCCCCTGAGCCTCCTATTCCTCAGACTAAAATGACAAGTGTCAAGTTCTTCCACTTGGAAAGAAGGCTAAAGCGTAAACACACGACGGAAGTGCCTTTGCTGGCAAGAGCACTGAACTATTTTTGCCTACAGGAAAGCTGGGGAGGGACTTTTGTTCAGGGAGTGCAGGGACAGGATGAGAGGGAATGGTTTTAAGCTGAAAGAGGGGAGATTGAGATGAGATCTTAGGGAAAATGTTTTCCTGTGAGGGTGAGGAGGCCCTGGTCCAGGTTGCCCAGAAAAGTAGTGACTGCCCCATCCCTGCAAGTGTTCAAGGTCAAGTTGGATGTGGCCTTGAGCAACCTTATCCAGTGGGAGGTGTCCCTGCCCATGGCACGGGGGTTGGAACTGGATGGGCTTTTAAGGTACCTTCCAACCCAAACCATTCCATGATTCTACAGTTTTAGGCTGCATCTCTCTCAGGTCTGGGATACATGGTGTTAAATCTACCCACGGACCCACAAACTCCAGATTTTTACGTTCCTTTCTTCACATCTCATGTAAAGCTTCAGGAGCTCATGCAAAACACCTCAGAGATGGCAAAATTCCAGCACAACAAAAATACTGCTCCCCTGCCTTTCTGACTCTTCAGGAACAATTTTCTCCTGGTCTGCCTATCCTCCTGTAACCTACCAACCACAGCCAGACTGACCTCTAGTCAAGGCAAGAGGCTGCAGCTCATCCCGTGTCTCACCCACAAAGCTATTGACTACATGATAAAGTTAACTGGTCAATCCATCTGCCACTCCTAGATGGCCTCTTCTAATTTTTCCTGTTCACCCACCTGTTGTCACTTCTGCAGACTCACAAATACATATATAAACAAGGAAGTGAAGCTGAGAATTCCTGACAATCTGACATCATTTCTACAACGCATTTTGCATCCTACGGGATAATCCCACCTGCAGTATTTGTCTTTCTTTGTGAGTTACCTTTGTTGCCACGTGGATATTGGATCCCTTCTCCAAAAGCAAGGTCACCATGTCAGTGTGACCTTCCTGGGAGGCCAAATGAAGAGGGGTGACTCCTTGCTTGGTCAAAATGTTGGTCTCAGCCCCGTAGTTCAACAGAGTGCTAGCAATCTGCATCTGGTTTTTCTTGGCAGCGATGTGCAGAGGGGTGTATCCGTTCTAACGCCAGTCAGGAAATAAAATGAGAATGAAGTTAACATGACAGCTGTGTAAGCCTAAGAAAGGTCTGACCGGCCACATCCTGGGATCTTTTTATCTCTTGATAGAGCAGGGTAGGGGGATGGTGCGAGCTCACCTTGGCGGTCACATGCGGGGAGGCGCCCTTCTCCAGCAGCAGCAGCGCAACCTTCTGGTTGTCATAGTGGGCTGCCACGTGGAGTGGGGTGAGGCCGTTCTGTAAGGGTGGATACGGAGCAGTTAGTGCCAAGGGGATCCATGCTGGGCAGAGTGCAGGGAGGAAGGACAGGGAGGAAGGCCACAGCTGGCCTTCCTGGGGGAGAAGGGGTGGAGGAGGGTGAATTTGGGCAGCCTGGTGGTTTGCGGTTTGGTTTCCATCTCCCCAGAGCCCACATTAAGCAACTCCCAAAACATGGGGGGGAAACTGGGCCTTGACCTCACATTTATCCATTAGGATGTTGACAGCTCGGACAGCTTAATGGAAGAGGCACTTCCTGCCAGGGACCAAACCCAACCAAGTGGGTAGTTTAGTTTCCACAAACATCACCCTGGTAGAAGGCGACCCTAAGCCCAAAGCCACCGCACGAAAGCAGCTGCAGGCTCCTTTCCTAAGGAAGAATCCAAAAAGTGGCTCAACTATTTTTCTTTCTCACCAGTACCTTGCCAGCTGAATCAGGAGAGGCGCGACGCTGCAGCAGGAGTTTTGCTACTTCAAGGCTTCCATATTTGGCTGCCACATGCAAAGGTGTGAATCCCTTCTGAAAAATTTCAGGAGATAAAAAGCAGATGCTTGAGTTAAAGATCATGCTAACCTTTAAGAACTATGCATTAAGCGTTTACTTTTCAACCTATATTCTAGCTTGCAGAATCCATAGCTGTACCTAGAAAGGCCATCACCTCTTGCAAGCAGTTTGAGAAACATGAAATATAGGAAAATACTTCCCCCTTTTATTACTCTTTCCTATGTAGGTGCTGTCAGGCTGGCAGACATCTTATCTGACACACTCTACCAGCAACACACACTGCGTGTGTGGGCAAAGAAGGCACTTGTTCAAATTTCAACTCCAAACCAGCTGTACTTTTCAATTTCCTGATGACAGCTTTAGAAATACGTCCTGTATCAATTGTTTCCAGCAACAATGAAACGTCAACTAAATCTAGTGAGAAAAGCTCCAAACTTCATATTCCTCGCTTAGAGTCTGTTGAAGAATTTTTACTTGGACTGAAGTATCCCCACAGTCACTATGTTCTGTTGCAGTCTCGGAACTGCAGCTACACCCTGTCATGTCTGGCTGAACTGCTTCTGGAAACAGGACTAAACATCTCCTCATTAATTAAGATTCCTTTTCTAATTGTTTTAATAATGATTGTCAGTACAGCACAGGTGTAAGGTCAATGTCAAACTAACACGCTCTTTGCCTGTTCTTTTAATCTAAACATGTTAATAGGAGAACTCACGGATGCAAGACAGCAGGTGGCAGACTGCACTGCTGCCTGGCAGCAATTCCAGGCAGCCACAGTGACCTATTTGCCTGACACATAACTGATGGTTAATGTTATTGTCATTATCATCTTGTTCCATTAATTCCACTTCAAAAAGTGTTTGTGTCCAGGAATCTCAAACATTTCCAGCTCAGGAATCACAGGTTTGTAGAGTGTCAAGTAGACTACATCTTCTCCTATTCATAATTAGAGACTGTTTCTGCAGTCCTAAAGCAATTGCCATGAAGCAATACGGGAAATTAGGAAAGTACTTAGTGTATTTTTAGCTATTTTAATGTGATTTAGCAGCTGGATAAAAGGGAACAGCAAGCATTCCCAGTAATCCGTGGATCATAATTTAAAAAATGCTGGTTTAGCCTTCTAAACCCTAGAAGACAGCCCACTGTTCAAAAATATCTTTTAAGTTCCAACTGTAAAATCAGGGGTACTTTATTAAGACCCAAAATAACAGTGAGAATTAAGTGATTCTCACTTAATCGCATGTGATGAATTTGGAAAAGATATCTTAGCACATAATTCTATTCACGGCTGTCTATTTTCTTACGTGTTCATCGCTCTGTTAGGAATCTATTGGTAAACATTTTTTGACTAACAAAACAATACTGATTCTGCAGATGATTTCTTTTATAACGCCAGACAAAATGGCCTACTGAGTCATATGACATCCCATTTATAGAACCACGGAAAACAGATTCAGACTGGACAGATGCTGACTCGTATGTTTTAGGAACATTCCTTTCAGCTAATGGAGCCCAGAATTATTTTACTATCTCAATAAATAAGGTATTGAAGAGTAAGCAGGTCTGTTCATTAAAAAAAAAAAAGTTTTCATCATCTCCTTTTTTTAAAAACAGTTTTGGAAAAAAAAGCCCTATCCATGACATAATGGGGAAGAAAGAAACAAGGACTTTGCGTACATTTTAAAACCATTGGGATCATGTATTTATCATGATCTTCACTTGGCTCCAGTGGGAACCTAACTCTCAACTTCAGATAACAGCAAAATCGGTCACAATTGGATTAATTTCTGATACATCAGTCTATTGGAATGCTGTTGATTGATTAAGGAAAAAACCAAGACCCAAGCTAGTGCAATTTCTCAGTGTAAAAGTACATTCCTTACGGAACAGGCGATAAGGAGTTTTGTCTTACTTTGGTGGACATGGAGTGCGAGGCACCTGCCTCCAGGAGAACTGATGCAACATCAACTTGTCCCTCCCTGGCAGAGATGTGCAGCGGAGTGTACCCGTTAGTTGTCGCAGCGTCAGGGTGGGCCATGTGCTGCAGCAGCAGTTGGACGATCTCCGTTTTACCCAAGCGAGAAGCAATGTGCAGTGGAGTCTGTTCTTCCTACAACTCAAATCGAGTAGATAATTAGCACAAGTAGAACCACCTCAAGCACAATATCCTGATTTATCCCAAAAGATCAACCTACTCATTTTTCTTGCAAAAATCTTTGGAGCAGTAGCGCAAAAGAAGGCAGAAATGGAGCCTCGCAGGTTAATTTCTGCAATGAGCTTCAGCAATGTCGTATTAGAACAGAGAACTACAAAGAAAAGCATTGTGTGTCCCTTTTATCAAGCAGACAGCACACATCACTGTTAGCATCAATTGCTCCCCTTTGTGTTCTCCACTTGTTTTACAACAGCTCTACCTTGCTCTACACAGTCTACTTGGCTTCAAAATCCATCACTAATTGCTATCAGAACCCCTGATGTTTGGTTTAGAACATGGCTGTGCACTCCTTGCTCAGACAGAACAGCTATTGCTGTTTTGAGTCTGCATCACTTGTCGGGGACGTGTTGGTTTTGCGGGGTATTTTTTCTTTCTCCTTCACCAATTAAACTGACTTTATCTCAACCCAAAAGCTTTTCTTGCCTTCACTCTTCCAGTTCTCTCCACCATCCTGCTGTGGGGGTAGTAAACAAACAACTGAGTGGGGCTGGGCTGCCAGCTGGGGTCAGTCTTTCTCTTTGGAAGGTCTATTGCACAGAGAGGTTACTGCTGGGGAAGGGTCTGGAGCACAGGGGTTTTGAGAAGCGGCTTTGGGAACTGAGTGAGGTTATTCAGTCTGGAGAAGAGGAGGCTGAGGGGAGACCTCATCACCCTCTACAACTGCCTGAAAGGAGGTTGTAGTGAGGTGGGTGCTGGTCTCTTCTCCCAGGTAACAAGTGATAGCATGAGAGGAAAGCGCCACAGGTTGCACCAGGAGAGGTTTAGGTTAGATATTAGGAAACACTTCTTTACTGAAAGAGTGATGAAGCATTGGAAGAGGCTGCCCAGGGTAGTGGTGGATTCCATTCTATTATTCTATGTTTTCAGAACTGGTTTTAGGTGAGCTTAATATTGAATCAACTGATCAAAAAAAATTAAATTCTTCCTGCTTTGCTCCTCTGCTTCAGCTACGCTTTTGAGTAAGAGAAAGCAAAAATAAAAACATTTTAAGCAGAACACCTACCCTGGCTCGGGCATCAACCAGGGCCCCATTTCTCAGGAGGCAGCGAACCACTTCCACCTGCCCAGCACGTGCCGCCATGTGCAATGCTGTTTCTCCTCGCTGCAGAAAAGCAAAATGTGTTTCAGTGTCCTTAATCGCCACGAAGAAACAGAGCTCCGACAGTGTAAATTCCACTCACATCAACTCATGCAGGGACCTGCCTTCCTGTCAACTGAGGATCTGGCTTTGGACCCAGTGAGAGGCAGCTCAGAAGTGGGTGTGAATACACGTAACTGGGTACCCTCTGGTTTGCAAACTCAGTGATCCCAGACAAAGACAATCTCACTCTAAGGGTCAGAATGAAAATCCTGGCTTATAGAAATTCTACTGTATAGATTCCCTCAGTCACAGAGGCCCCGCAGCTTCCACGAAGCAGTGCATCAGCTTGTGTGCTGAACAGGAGATGAGACTACTGAGTCTGTCTTTCAAGGGACTGCAAGGCACATGGGCCTCAAGATGGAAGGGGATGTTTTTCCAGATGGTCTCTTCCTTCACACTGTGTGGAGCTGGCAGCACCAAACAGCCCTGCAGTAGCTGCGCACAACAGAGCCAGCATATGAAACATGTAAGATCAGTGCTCAGCCTGGCTCTGCCTGCAGGCTATGGAATGAAGTCTTTTCTAGCCCATGGAATTTGAAGGAGAATAAGAAATTCTGGAAAGCTGACTGAAGTGACGTGGAATTTCAGACCAGGATAATGAAGTACAGATGATACACTCAAAGCATTTACTTTTTGCACAGGTTTGTAAAGAAATACTGGAAGTGAGCATTCCTTGACGATGGTGTTTCCCAGCTTCATTTTGCACTGTCCAACGTCCTCTGAGTGCACTGGGGTGGACTGGACACTGTGCAGCTCATCGGAGCCAATACTTTAGATACCAGCATTGGACAGTTCTTCAACAAGGAGCTCTGTATTCATCTGTTATGTTAGGACAACACAGCATGACTGATCTCTTCTTTGCGTTAATTGCTCCTTCTCCTTACTCTAGAGCTGGACTACGTTCTGTTCCAAGGCTTTTACCCTTTTTATCAAGTTAAACTGCTAAAATGAACACTCTGGTCAAGATCTTTTCCATTAGAATAATGTCTTCTTGTCCTTTGCCTAGACATAGGAAAAGAAGCAGTTTGAGCTTGCCTACTATTATGAACTTCTGACTAAAGCAAACCCTCTCCGCAAAGAGTTGATTTATCTTGTGGTTTTATAATTAACGTTGTTTTACCAGCTGTTATTAGTGAGTAACAAAATCCCACAACCCTAGCTACAAATTTTAATAGATAATTTCATCTATATAAACTTTATTACCTGAAGAACGAGCTGTTTAAAATGTGAATAAGGTTTACACTTCAGACATTCTAATGATCAAATTTCTATAAAGATCCTTTTTTTACTTGAATTAGTAAAGCAGTTTAGCTTTCGGAAACAGTAACTCAACTTCGGCTTACCAAGTAAAAGCCAAGACATCTGTGTAGCATAAATTGTAAAGTGTTAAACTTTGCACACAGACATCCAGGAAGACACCACTTTTAATTGCTTTCACATGAATTTCTTGTTGGCTTTCACACCATCAATAGAGTTTTTATTTTAAGATTGCTTCCATAGAAAAGCAGTAAGGGACTTTGTCAAGAAAAGTCTGTTCTAATGATTCAAGCAAATATCTCGCTGTGCTCAACATTTTTACCAGGTTCCATAAGAGATTTTTCTGACTTGAGAAAACTGATGAGTCTCATGTACCTGGATTACTAAATTTGGGTTGTTGCGAACTCTTATCTATAACATTATTCACCAGCAATTTGAGCATTTTATTCTGACAAATCCAAAGAGTAGGACATCTACAAAACACAGCTCAGAGAACTATACAGTTCCTTTTCTTGTTATTCTTCTTGGTAATGATGCTATTGGTACACAAACATTGATTTCTATGGTAAGTCAGTTTCTACATTTTATGTTACCTCCCAAAGGTCACATTTTCTAGATTTAAGACGTTCTTTCAAAAGTCACCATTTCCTGGAATTTCCTGTGTAAGAGGAACATCTCGAGTATAACATTTTTACTTTTTTGTTTAATTGTTAGCTTTTAAGCATTTTATACCCTTTCACTGATACAAATGACAAAGTTTCATGGCAGACAGAGAAGCGATACAAGCAGAAATTAGAGCCATTTGGGCTTAAATTTTATCCTTCAGAATGGAAAACCAGTCTTCCCTGTGACTTGGCTTATCATTAGTTTTAGATTAATTTGGTGAACTTTCTCTGTTTCTAAGAGAAACTTAACCTCCTCAGACATTGTTGAAGAACACATGAAACAACAGATACATAACACGGATGTACGATCACCGTTTTCCTCTCTGCGTTAAAGGTGCGGCAATGATTTGTCCTAAAATGCAGTAAAAACAAAGAGCATCATTAAAATGTGACCTTTGGTTGAGCTACATAGTAGGCCAGACTCTTTCTGGAGGATTGCACAGATGATCCTAGTCAAAGCCATACTCACAATGTTAGTGACATCGGGAGAGGCTCCATTCTGCAGCAGAAGGAGGACTATGTTCAAGTGGCCCATAAATGCAGCCACGTGTATTGGTGTGAGGCCCGACTGCGAAACAAAGCAAGAGCAGTTTTACTCCTCTGCACGGGCTTCTTCGTTTAAATAAAACAGAAGTGAAAGCGAGGTATGATAGGAGAGAGAGAGAAAAGGAAGTAAGAAGGGAGAGAGAGAAGGAATGTTTCTTCAGAACACGAAACATTTTTCTACCTCTGTTATAGCCTGGATTGAAGCCCCATATTTCACCAGAAGTTCCATGACTTTGATGCGATTTTTCTTGCAGGCAATGTGCAGTGGAGTAAAACCATTCTGCGCAAAAGACAGTCATGTTAGTCAAAAACATGCAGCTACACTTTCCACATAGCTGGCACACGGAGAGCAGAAGCGTTAGAGTACCAGAAGCACAACAGGTTATGAATTACAGACATCTCCTGGCAGCCTGAGGCAGAACAACGCAGCGCTGCTGCCTTCTTCTCAGGCCATGGAGAGAAACTGAACTTCCACCTCCAAAAACCAAACACAGATGTGCCTATTCTGACTTCCAGGTTTACATGTGCATGTACGTGTGTAATTTCAAAGGCTGCACACGGGTATACATAAGGATGACTTAAAGTGGGTCCCAAGATTGCCTAACATGAGGAAAATATAATTAGTGAACTCTGGAATTAGTTACTGTCTTTTGAAGTGTATAAAGCATATCCTGTACCTCTCTAGGATAAGAACAGTGTACTTCTTCCAGATTCCACCTTATTTAATTTGTCTTTTTTAGAATATCTTATAATATAATCATCTATGTGCATTTGTTTTTATATTTATGCATCAACCTACATTATAGTGTAATGCAATGTAGAATGTGTGGGCATTCTGTGAGGTATCTTAAATAACTATTTCTTCAGCCATGGTTTTACAACAGTGATCACTCTTGAAGGATTTGTGCCCCTCTTCCTTCATTCCTGCCCTGCTGAGTCACAAAACGTTGTGCGCAAAGTATCAGCCCTCATCTGGATTAAAATTAAATGAGTCAGAAGCAGGAATGAAAGGGGGGTGGGGAAGAGAACACCTTAAATCAAGATTGCAACCTAGCATTTTATATTGCGAGACAACCATTTCAGTGCTGTGCTTACCATCAGCACATGTTCATCGCTTTGGAAACGCTTTATTCAGTGAGATTGGGGCACAAATCAAAGCATGTTTTCATACTCTGTACTGTAATATGTGCTTTGATTTCAAGCCTTTTTAATGTACTATAATAGTTAATGCAGGTTAGGTATGTGCCTAAAGATCAGTAAACACATTATCCACCAGATGTGAACATTATAGTGAACAGGAGAGAGAACACTTTTAGAAAATATTGAAAAAACTGATATTTTCTAAACTATCAACCAGCAGTAAACGGAAATGATCAGTGACAGTTCATGGAAAGAGGATTGATGACAGATTAGGCAGCTTCTGCAAATGGAAACGTTAATTATCAGTTGATTTGAAGATGCTTTAAAGCATATTCAAATAGAAAAAAGCTAAAAACTCACATAGTGCTTATATCCCCAAAACACTTAGCAATTCATTTTTTCAAATCTAGCTGAAAACGCATTATTCATAAACTTTATTCTATCACAGGACTCTGCTGAATATTATTACTGCTATCAGCCTTCTCCCATTTCTAAAGAAGGAATCAAACCCATTAAACATTTCACCTTCTGCACAACATTTCTCAATATATTTCACAGGGAGTTTTACTGTTTCAGAATTTTCTGTATTTTCACTTAATTTTACTGCCTGAGTTGATTTAATTTTGCTACTTCTTTTTAAGTGAGGAACAGTCTGATGGGGCAGAGGAGAAGGCAGGAAAAATGTATCACTAGCAGAAATTACAAGCATCATTTAATATATTAAATACTATAAACAAGCCAGAGGCGACAAGTCCCTGATGGGAGATGGAACAAGAGAGAGGGAAATAACGGTCTGTAGGAAAGAGAACAGAAAGGCAGTGGCCAGAGGGTGCTTTTCTTTCATTCCAGATGTTTCTCTGGGAGGGAGGGGGAGGAACAGAAGGTTTATTTCTGGTCATGGGAGGAAAGAAAGAAGATGTGGGGGCTAGCATATCATGTGTACGTGTGGGTAGCGACAAAGTACAGCTAAAGATAATCAGAAGACTGGCAAGAAAAACAAGAAAGGATGAAAACAGCTTCAAAAAAGATCAACCATGTGAACATAGTACTGGGAAAGACAAAACAAGATCAGTATAAGAAAAGGAAGCAAGAGGGGTTATGGGATTTGCATTTATAGAGAGGCCCAGAAAAAATGAGAGGGCAGAAGGAAAACTCATCAACAAAAAAAAAAACATTCCAAGGAAGAAAGGAGTAGGAGGAGCCTTCACAGAGAAACCCAGAGCCACACTGAAGGCACAAAGCTGGAGGAGACACCAGAGTGGCCTGCAGTGGAAGTTCTATGGAGGCACTGAATACAGCAGGTAGCGGGGGACTTCTTGCCATGCAGACATATCTCAGCCATTCTCAGTCTCTTTCTTTCCTCCACTGAGTGCAATATATTGGTATTTTAATTTTCATCCAACTAAAAGTTCATGGCAACACTTCCTGTTAGAGAAAATTGGAATCCTGTCGGGGTTTGGATAGATTGAAGTCTCTTGAAGGCATCATATGTTCCTGAAGCCAACTGTGACATTTTTCTCTCAGAGAGGGGACAATGGTCTAATCAGTGAGCAAAAGGAATCAAACCTGTTTTCCTGTAAGCATCATGAGAACTGTTTTTTAAAAAGAAAGAAAAGTTGCACCTAATAGAAGTGAGTGTCATAATCCGATAAATGCTGAAATCTTAGATTTTAATATTTTCTCTATGCCAATTAACTTAATGATTCACTTGAAGACTTAGCAATTATTTGAGTATCACCCCATATCGTATGGAAAACTGAACTATTAATTCAATGAAATACCAGTACATCAGTAGAAACAGCTCTTCCAGACCTGACACAGCAGCCACTTGCCATGGATGGATTAGGCCTTATGATACCGGATACAATACTGGTCACCAGCAGGTGCGACAACTCTTGTTGTTACTGCAACTATTCAAGGTTGTTGGAGTTTGTTAACGGAGTTTTCACTTAGCTTTACTGGTAAGAGCTACTCATCTGCCCTGGATAGCTTTGTTACACGACACTGATGGGACAGGTTTACCAGGGCACGAGCGTTGGGATTTGCTCTCTTGTCCAGAAGGAGTTTGGTGACACGATAGTGGCCGCAGTGTGCAGCCACGTGAAGAGCAGTCAGGTAATCCAGCGTGACATCATCCACGGGAGCTTTGTGCTGCAGTAGGTGTTTGACACACTCCACGTGGTCCCCTTGGGCCGCCATGTGAAGTGGAGAGAGCCCATTCTGTGGCAAAAGAAAACACAACATCTGAGCTATGGACTGAAAAAAGCTATAGCCACCCCTCTCCTTCCACCAAATGCAGGTAAATCTAGAGGAACATCATATTATTAGCTAAAACCAGAATTTAATCAAAGCAAAAGAAGCTAAGAGTTTTGCCTCATGATTTAATACAAGACATCTTGACCTTAAAAGACAGTTCTGGGGATACTCACCATGACACTAAGATACAGTTTGAATGTCAACTAGAGGAAAAGCACCCACTTACCCATCACCGTATTTATTAAGGAGCCTATATTTTCTTCTCTAAGTGTTCAATGAAAAAACAAATTATACCAGCAAACCCGATCCCTGCACTTCTGGGAAATGATAGTTTCAAGCCCTACCATAGTTGGACCTTTTGTTCAAACAATAACACCTGAAGGGCAGTGGAAGCAGGAGTTCTAAAGCCTTTTCAGGTTTTAGATCTTCTCGTAAATATTGAAGTCCACAGCAGATATACAATTAGGAGGAAAGAGAATTGTTGCTATTAATATGTATACTAAGCTGTTTACAAGAAAAAACAGGTTTGATATTTACATATTTGTCTGTCTCCAGTTTGGAACCACCTGCTTCAGCTGAAAGTTAGAAGAGGAAGTTGCTTTTAAATCTGATTAATTTTATTATATGTGCAATAAGGTACTTAAAAAACACAGCATGTTTAAAGATAGACCACAACACCTAGACTTGAACAGGTAACTGACTTGGTGTGGTCAAACTGTTTATTTGTAACCTGGAAGGACGGGACTATTCACCAGGAGGTTCTGCTCTGCCCAGTCCTCAACACAGTGGGGACATCCAGACGCTGCCACAGCAATGCTGATAGTTTGTCCTGACTGGCAACAACTGCTTTCAAAAGGCAGAATCTGGGAATGCTGCCTAAAGTGTGCACAGTGCATGTGGCAGGATCTGTTCTTCTGAGTCTCTCTACCTCTTAGTGAAGTGAGGGTGTTGATGCATGAGGTTCACCTTCTCCCACCAATGGAATCAGTGACATGAGAAGGAATCTCTTCCCAATCTCCCTGTGGATCCCTCCTGCACAAAGAGATGACCTGGACTACTTGGTGCTATCAAGGATGCATAGCTTAAGCACATCCTTATTAGATGCAGTCAACATAGTCAAGACTATAGAGACAAAATCCTGAGTCTCCAGTAAGGATCATTATAGAACAGAGTAAACTAATTGTCTTTGTGTTGAGCCATGCTTGAGGGAACAGGGCTTTGTAAACCTCAAACACATCACTGTAATACTCTATTCCACTGTTTTTCAGCTAATGACCCCAGCTGCCTTTGTCAGGCACTCTGAAATTTACTGATGCTCCGTGGGGTTTGCTATCACACAAGTATTTTTCTCTCAGTAGCTTGGCCAAAGGGACAGCATTTGTGAGAAACGCATTGATTTTAGATGTGTGCTTTTCAGAAATCAGTAACAATACATGGAAATCATTTTCTAAACCTGAAACAGTCCATGAAAACAATTCGGAGAAGGTACAAGTCACAGGTCCTAGGTTAGCCTATATGAAGGATCAGAAAATACATACCAGGAATAATCTCTCAGGAATGACAGACCCAGCTTTCCAATCTCTGTGTCTACGGTCTCAGGAAGCAAAAGAAGCAAAGTACTTGCAGTAGAACTATGTACTGATCTTAGAGAGGGGTGCAGAGAAGCATGTGCTGTTTCATATATTTGGAAAGGATAATCTCTAATTATGTAAGAAAACCTTATTTTGCAACATTCTGCCTATTAACACGTTTCCTTTGGGACAAGGGAAATGTTCCTGTCTTCTTCCTTGTCCTTTTGGTGACATTGACAATTCTGTGGAAAGTTACACAGAGCTGTTAATCCATTTGAATATGACACAGACCTTGGTCCGCGCAAGCAGCGGGGCACCTCGCTCCAGGAGCAGCTCCACAACTTGATCATGTCCGCTTCTTGCAGCACAGTGGAGTGGGGTGAGTCCATCCTTAAAGGAAAAGGAGGAAAAACAAATGAGCACACCCCCAGCTGTCCATCCTGGCACTTTGAGGAACACCCTTCCTGGAATGTAGCCCCACAAGCTGTGACAAAGCACCTTTCTTTTGACTTCTAACTGAAGCTGGCTCCACAATATGAAGTTTCATCCCTGTTCTTCATTGCACCAGTAAAGGATGCTCTACGGTTACTATTTCAGAGAGGAAATCTCCTATCAAAGAGGATAAAGTGAGCATGCATTGCCTCCTCCCTTCCTTCTCTTCCACATTGCCTCTCCCTGGATACTATCTGCTGGGCCAAGGGTGCTCCATTAACCAATCCTTGCCCTTTGGATTGTTTTTGACGCAGGGATGAAATAAGAAATATTCATACTAGAAATTTTACTCTAGAATTTTTTTGTTTTTTTAAACAAGCAGCAGGAGGAAGAAGATTTTTACACAGAAAAAGAGAAAGAAATAAACAGCACAAATCCTTTCATTATTGAGACTGAGCAGTGAACAAAGAGATAACAATTCTTTGCTAAAATTGCTGTGAGATCACCAACTCTGCAATATTTTTCCTCTTGCAGAACACCACCCCACACCAAAAGACTTGCTTGGGCTACTCTGTAATGATCACAGCATTGGTAGCAAAACGTGTTGATCAAATATTCAGACAGGAGAATGCATTCTAGGTAATTCTGTTACAGTTTAGATTTTATGCAGAAAAAAATGAGACAAGAAAAATGGTTGTAAAAGAACATTAGTGCTGAGTGACAGAAAAAACCCAAAATGTCTAAGATCCAGAAACCCAAATATTCATCTCATTAGATCTTGGTATTGTTCAAGCAGGCAGTCAGAGAAGTCATCGATACTCATTCAACAGAGGCAGGTTTATCAAGGCAAAATGCTAATACTGTTTAATCACAAGAAAAGCTTTCTCCCTGAGACACTGCTCCTCTTAGACGAGAGAGATGCTGTTATTCTGGGCCTCTTATCTGAAGAATCCACTAACAGACTGAATAAAAGATGAACGTACTGGTCTGAGATAGATTTATTACTTAGAGGTTAAAATAGTAGCAAAAGAGGCCACTTAAGGAGATGGCCTTAAGGATGAGTTAGCAACACTGCTTCGTACACAAACTGTTTGCCTTGGAGAAAGCCCACATAGCTCATTTTTACTTCTACTACTAATATTTTTAAATTAAAAGTAGCTCTATACTGCAGGGTGCCACTGCAATTGCAGCAGCACCTTGGCTATGCAAACATAGCCCTGTGACACTCTACAATGGGTTGTTCCAAGAAGCAGATCCTCCCTCATCCTCAGTTTTGAAAGTCCAGAGCATCATTCAGAGTCAGCACTGCAACAAATCATAGAAACATAGAACCACTGAGGTTGGAAAAGACCTCTAAGCTCACCCAGTCCAACCATCAGCCCAACTTCACCGTGCCTGCTAAACCATGACGCAAAGTGCCACATCTACACAGTTTTTGAACCCCTCCAGGGACGGAGACTCCACCATTTCTCTGGGCAGGCTGTCCACAAAACTTCACTGCAAGGAGGAACTGAAGCCTGGAGTGAGGTGTGTTTTTCTCTCTGCCTTATCTACTGTTTCCAGAGCTTTTTCAGAAACACGTTAAGGGATGAGGTGTGCCTTGACATTCACCATCCCAGAGGCATCACTAAACCCCATCGACACTTTGCAATGAAATTCAAAACATGCAAGATCAAACCCAGAAACAGGACTCAAGGCTGTTCAGCATCTGGCAGATTGGGTCAATGTAAAGGAATTGGCTGTAATTTGCTTGTCTGTTTTTTTTTTTTTTTCTGCACTGAAACTTCAGAGTCCCTGCAATCGAATCTTTATATGCACAACTGGGGAATTTTTTTTATCTCACTGCCAGAGGGATTCATACATGACTCCCGTTAGCATTACTAAGGTAAGAATATATCCCTAATGTACTGCTAGGAACAGTATTTACTGGGTATTCCTTTCCAATTTCTGGCCTTTTGTGTTCTACATTTTTAGTTAACGTGGGAGGTTCACTTTTCCTATCTGCATAGTGACTTTGATGTTATCCTACTTACTAGAACAAAAAAGAAAGACAAAATTACGTGAACCCTTGAGAAAAAAAAAAAAAAAAAACAGGACAAATCCCCAGAGAGAAAACAGAAAAAACCCAAGAAATGAAGAAACACCTCCAGAAGAAAGTCTAGCTAAAACAAAAATAAGAACTAAATCATTAAAAACATGATTTTGACTCTGTTCGTATCTGTAATGCCCTCTAAGAATAGAGATAAAAAAATTGTTACTTATCCTATTCTATCCTGCAATAGCTTTTATAAATGCATTGTTATTGACTCTCCTTGGCCTCTCCAGGAGGGGAATGAAGTGATATGCTCTGCAGCCTTCCCATACCACCCTCTTTCTTTTCCACCTTTCTGCCCTGGGGAAAAAAGCATGTATAATTTAAAATTATTCTGTATTTAATACTTTAGAGTCTATTTTTCGCTTGTGTTTTCTTCAAAGAGGAGGGAAACTGCAAAGAGAGCCATTGTAGTAGAACTCGTACATAATGCAATGAGGACAAATTGACATTACCCAACGCCCAGGGGCATTGGTGTACCACATCTATTTGCAATGAACTTCAGTGCTTGCAGGAGGTTTGTCTGTGTATTTTTTTAATCATTCCATCGCTAACTGGCACAACAGGCAAACTGAAGAACACATGCTGACCAGAATATCCAACACATCCACACTGGGTCAAAGGGATGCAGACTTTGAAGCACAGATACTGGATATCTCATAAACACAAAGGTCACCATGCCAGGAGACCAGAAATTCAGCAATTTCATATTTTAAGAAGTCAAATATTTACCTCCTCAGTGCAAATAGTGTGTAATCATCACAAGCACTGCATCTGCTATGAGGACAGGCTGAGAGAGTTGGAGTTATTCAGCCTGGAGAAGGCTCCAGAGAGACCTTAGAGAAGCCTCCCAGTACTGAAAGGGGCTCCAGGAAAGCTGGGGAGAGACTTTTTACAAGGGCATAGAGTGATAGGATGATGGGGAACAGCTTTAAATTGGAAGGGGAAAGACTTAGATCGGACATTAGGTAGAAATTCTTCACAATAAAGGTGGTGAGGCACTGGTACAGGTTGTCGATGGAGGTTGTGGCTGCCCCCTGGAAGTGTTCAAGACCCAGTTGGAGTATTGGGCAGTTTGGTCTAGTGGGAGGTGTCCCTGCCCATGGCAGGGGTTGGAACTGGATGATCTTTAAGGTCCCTTCCAACCCAAACCATTCCATGATTCTATGATAATGGAGAGTTAAACGCGTTCTCCTTCCAAGTGACATCCTGTACCTGTGTTCTGTTGCTCCTGCATGTGGTACTCTCCAAGCTCACGTTTCACAATGTGAGCTGGATCATTGTTAAAAATGACACTCCAACCCTCTTTGTACATATGGAAGCCATGAAATCCCATCACTCCCAATTTCCTCTTAAAGGGCTTGCAAAATAGAAGGCAAAATGTTGCCTTTTTTTTCCTTGAAAATCAATCATTGCCCATTTTTCCCTCTGCCAAATTGATTCTGAAATCTGTGCAGAACTCCTAACTGCACAGCTCAGGAAGATAAAACCATTGGGTTGCTTCACAGTGACTACAGTGCTTTCCTTTAGCTTACCAGAGACTGAGGTAAAAAGAACCAGTGCTTATGAGAGATCCTTAATGGGAAATGATAGGGGCACCATCTAAACAGGACAATTGTGCTCATTCGGGTGAAAAATGAACATCAAAGGCCAAACTCTCAAAGAATTCTCCTAAACTGCAGCTGCACATTCTCATTTTCGTAAGGGTGAAATAAAATTTTAGTATTCTCTATGTTAGACATGCAAAATTGTCTAAATTTTCTCGACAAATAAAGGCCTTTCCATTTTTCATTACTGCTAAGCCTCATCTCTTTAAAAATGAACAAGCCAAGTCTCTCAGAGCCTTGGCATAATTAAACACGCTCTAACGCATTCCTCCAGGTCTGCCATTCAAAGTACAGACGTTAAAAATAGAGCAAAAATACATCATGCCTTTGCTTGGGTAATAAGATATTAACTTAAGTAATTCTAAATAAGAGTCATTATGGCTTGCTTAGATAATCTGTGCAGCTACCCTTCCCGTTCCCTTGTAAACATACAAACTGAATTTTTCATAGCAAATATCTGCATTGTGATTAGATATTTATCATCTGGCATTGCTTTAGGAATGGCAAAACCTGCCAATGAATTATTAGTGCTCTGTGCACGTATGAAGACCAGAAGAAAATGTCACAGCATCATTACTGCAGGAAAACACCACTGTAAACATCACATAGTGCCAAGCCAGGATCCTGTGTGGTGGCTTTATGATTGGAAAACTGCTACCATGTGGAAACAGCAAAGCGGTGCCTATTGTTCAGGATGCATATATGCAAAAGGAGATACTACTACAAATAAATCTCCACAGGTTCCCACAACGAGTGTTATGGGGTGGCCAAAATCCAAGTTCTATCTCCCATAGCTTCCTTCCTTTTCTTCTCCCACTGATATCACCCATCTCTGGGACCAACTTTCCATGTCTTTCATCTCCAGCTGAGCCTCCTCTCCTTCCTGTGGCTCTTCTCCAAGCCAAATGCCACACCAGATTTTCTCCCCAACATTACCACATCCACTCCCCTCTCCAGCTCCAGCTGCCATGCTCATGTTTACTTCCCCACACAATAAGCTTTCCATCCCAACACTAGATGCCCTATTTCATTCCAGGGATTCTCCCAGGAATTCTCAAACGTAAAAATCCAGGACAAGAGCCTGCAAGAGGAGTCTACAGAGGAGTCCCAAAGCAAGAAAAATGTACATTTGATGTTGGCAAGATTCAATAGAAAGAAAACAAAAGGTGCATCTTCAGCATCACAGATGGGTGAACGTGTTCCTCCCCCCTCCTAAGGGAAAACATCCCATAAAAATGGAAATGCCAATAAGAGGACAAAAACCTGTGAATAACACTGGATTTTAAAAGTAAAAGAGTATGCAGAAACTAAGAAAAAGCCTCACATTCTTGTTCTTTTTTTCCTATACAATTTATACAGAGAGAGGATAAAAATACAGATATTGCCAAAACTGCATTCCTAAAGAATACTCCTAAACCACTTTAATAGTCAGTAACACTTCAATATCCCACTTATCCTTACTGCTACTATTTCCATTAGATCAGAATACATTGGTTTAAATAGAAATATATAAATATAACCTGTTCGGCTTTTAAATGCTTAAAATAATACTCCCTGGCATAATCCTTACTGTTTTTCTGAAAGGCTGTAAATGCTTTCCTTCTCCCAAAGCGAGAACTGGTAATTGCCATGTTACTCTTGACCACGACATTGATTTAATAATAAATTCAACTTTCCAGCATCATTTAGAAAACAAGTCTCTGCACATCAATTCCCAGCCACAGTCTGCAACCCAGCTCCCCTGCTCTGCCACCCTGAGCCCTACAGGGCAGCAGCACAGCCAGAATTCAAAATTGTAAACAAACAGAGGTCATTTAAGTTCTTATTTAGTAAATTTGTAGACAATCTGGGTTTGACTAAGATTTTAAATATGAAATCTTTCAGCATAAAACATTTTACCCATTAATTACTTAGCAAATAAAACTCCATATAAGACTTGTGCTACTTGTGTTTACATACAAACATAGATATAACAGAAAGGACTAAAGAAACTATCCTTTCAATACCATGGGAAACGGAGTTTACATTTTTGCTGTAGCTACAATATAAAAGAGAAATGAAATTCTGTATTTTAAAAATTATTTTAGTATTGAGAAAAATGGTAAAACTTGCCAAAAATATTTAAGATATTATTTTAAATATATGAGTATAGCAAGCAGATTTGCCAGCAATTCTACATCTTTATCTCTAGTGAGATGCCATAAAACTTCAGCAAATACATTATGAAATGTATAGAAAATAAAAACATGTAATTCCTGCAGTAAGCAGGACCTTCCTCTGACATGCAACATTAACAGCAGGACGCGTGCATAACTTAGTCCCTTCAAAGAACATTTTATATATATATATACACTTTAGGCAAGGCAGGGGCTGCTGATGGATCATTCCAGTGTAACATTTGCAAACATAATAGGATTAATAATTAATAATTTTCTGCAAAATTACTGAGGCTCAACTAGAAACTGTTAAAATAAGTTTTTTCCATTTTAATTTATGCATCATCAGATGTCAGGTAATAAAGCAAGTTAAAAATAAACTGAATGAATGCAATGAGTGCTTTTTTTTAACCAAAGTGCTTCTTTTGATGCGGAATGGAGACCAAGAATAACAGCCCAAGCAATCCAGCAATGCAATATCCTAGCATGTTTAATTCCACTGTTTCCCAGGGGATGCAACTTACTGAAGAATGCAGATGTTCCTCAAAAGGAATGAAAAGGCGAGCATGGCAAGGCAAGCAGGTTAGTACTGAGGTGGAGAGGCAGAGTCTGTCCTTTAGAGTACAAAACACAGGCACGGCATGCGACATGCAACCTACCTCTTCAATACCCTACGTACTCACGGCCATAGCAAAGCACACAAGGCATGCGGACAAAGCAAAGGGAAAAGAAAAAGACACCGAGACGGTATAAACAGCTGGCATGAAGACAAGGTCACGCCACAGAGACGCCGACAGCAAAGCTCTGGAATCCTCCCCACTGTGAAAAGCACGCAGCTGATCATCACCGTGTGCCTCCGAGCAGGGAGAAGGGAGGAGATGAAAGCAAGAGGAAGCTGCTGAGCCTGTGCAAACTGGGAGATGTGTGCGTTAGGATACCTTTACAGGTCCTCTTTGTGCTGACAGGTTTTGGGATAATGTAGCAGCTGACAAAGGGTAGGAAGCCAGGACAGTGAGAAGACTCTAAAATTAGCACCTTCCACCTACGCTGGGCAAAGTTCTGTTCTTCTAGCTTGATTCACAACTGCACAGCAGTCTTTGCGGGTGAGTGAGGAAGGGAGGACACCTTGACCTCTTAAAATTATAGAATGGCTTAG
Source organism: Dromococcyx pavoninus (assembly GCA_033558185.1). Lineage (NCBI taxonomy): Eukaryota > Metazoa > Chordata > Aves > Cuculiformes > Neomorphidae > Dromococcyx > Dromococcyx pavoninus. The sequence goes on along the minus strand of JAUMJL010001158.1, from coordinate 273,588 downwards.
GTAGGAAGGAACCTTAAAGCCCACCAAGTTCCAACCCCCTGCCATGGGCAGGGACGTGTCCCACTAGACCAGGCTGCTCAAGACCCCCATCCAACGTGGTCTTGATCTGTGCCAACTTGTCTAAAATAAGTATCTAAACACTGAACAGGAAAGAGGGGAATTCAACACCATCATTCCACAGGTCAAAGGCACCATTTCCTATGACTGCTGTGGAATACCCTGACTGCAGCAAATTATTACCATTTCGTGCCTCTTTACTACGAAGTTCTAGGCACTTATTGTGGAAAATTTGACCAGTGATGACTTACTGCCCACCTTCCCAAGAGGAAGCATTTTCCATCATCAGTAGTTAAAAAAAGGCAAGAGAGACATCATTTCATAAACAAAAGAAATCAAAATCATAATCACACAAAGTTAGAGGATAATCACCATTGTCTTCCTAGTTTATGAAGCAAGAAATTGTTGACATAACTAATACCAAAGTAACTGCAGAGGCTGAATTGATCACAGGGGTACTTGACTGCAATATCCTCTACCTTCCTCTCCCTTTCCACCTTATTAAACAAAACCTCTTACATCCAGCTCTAAGCTCTGTGTTCTAAAACACCCACTATTACCAGGAGATATAATTTTGTAGATCAGTGCTTAAAACTCAGAAGTTTTCAAGAATAAGTCCTGTGCAGTTCAGTTTGCATAAATGACCACATATTCCTAAATGACCCCAAAATCCCATTAAAAATAATTAAACTCGCCCATATAAATTGATGGATTCTTCTTTTGTCCTGAATGACTGCAAAATCCCCCATTACAATGGTTTTCACAGGGCATACTATGACAGGCACAGACATTTAGGAGTCAAGGGACTGAAAGGCTTAGCTGAGGTCAGACCTTCCACTTCCCAGTCCTTGGCAACACGAGTGTTCTTGTGTTTCATGAAGTTGGACAAACTAACAGGCTTATTTCCTCAAAAATATCATTTTCATCAGCTTTTTCTTGTAGGATGCAGGTAGATTATAGATGAGAGAAAATGAAATAGTATTTCTGCCTCCTGCGATTACCAAAGCCTGCATTCTTCAGTCTGATACCACAGAGAACTCTCTACATAAAACAATCTGAAAACTCAAGGTAGGATTCTGAACTTCGGAAAAAAAGATGCAAAGATGTTTCTTCATAAATTACTTTTGCAGTCACAATTTGGTCCACATTTCAGAAAGGATCCACTGGTGAGGAGACAACGTTTAACATTTTTGGAACGGTGTTCAACTGAACTCTTTTTTCATCAAACTTCTCATTTTAAGAACAGACAACAAGATAAAATCACTGAAGCTAGGAATCACTGAATCACTGAATTCCCAGCTAGGAATCTTGGTGTTCCCGATCTCTGGCTTTAAAAAATAAATCCAAAACCAAGCAAGCAAAAACTCCCGATCCTTTCCCAAGAAGGGACAACATCATATTCAGGGAATAGAAAGACTCACCCTGGTTTTGGCATCGATCTGCCCTCCGCGATCCAACAAGAGCTTCACCATGTTTGTGTTTCCCCTTTTGGAAGCCACATGCAGTGGGGTGATTCCATTCTACACCATGAAAAGAACAAACAATGAGCAGGATTTGAAGGGCTGTAATGGTGGCGAATTTGGGTTTGGATCACAAAAAATGAGACCTTCACATTGTAGAGAATAAACAAGAATGTATTTGAGCACCAGAGCTGGGCACACACCATATAAGCTAGAGTTAGTAATTCCTTTCTAAGCAACAACCTTTATTCACTGTTTGGGGAGATGGTAATAAATGAAGAAGTGCACCTGCCAAAGCAGCAAACATCACAGTTCCAGAGTCAGACAAATAAACAAATAAACAAACATAGATCAGAGTCCCAATGCATTTCAATCCTTGCAACATACACAGAGAACACAAACGCACAAGTACTTCATATAGGAATCTTCTTAGCTTCTTAATATAATGCCAGTAGCGTAAAGTTGTAGGTCTTGTTTAGGTTCAAAGTCTTTGCAAATGCTTTTGGTGATAAAATCAGCAGCTATTCCAGACTGGCAACAGGATAAAGTCAGTCTGAACGTCAGAACTCTAAAACGTGTCAAAATTAAACAGAAAACTCGTGATCCGGTGGCTTTGTTGAGGCACAGATTACCAGAGGTTTTCATGGCACACAACACAACTTCAGCATTACGTTGCTCTCTCATTGACTCTTGACTAAGAACTACACAAAGAAACACTCCTGCTTTTCTAGGCCCTTAAAACAAAGAAGAGAATAAAATTCCTCCTTACTCTTGCAGTGAAGTCGACCGCAGCTCCTCGGTTCAGCAACAGTGTGGCCACATTGACGTTTCCATAGTGCGCGGCTATGTGCAGAGGCGTAAAGCCACTCTACAAAGGGGAACAGTCTGCATTATAGAAATCATTTGATACAAGATAATCAACTTAACTAGACCTTGATTGTAAAAGCTGCTGGCAAACAAATGCATTGTGTCAATTTTGCCCAGTTCACCTATAATACAGGAGAGTCCTTCAGGCAGAGAGCACGGTTTTCATATGAGAGGTTATCAAAAATGCTTCATTTTTGCATTCTCCAGTTCAGTGTTCTGAACCAGTGGCCAATAAGAAGATTAGCTTTCATCATAGTAAATATATTAATATATTAGACATTCTAAAAGAAAATAAAGGATGCTTCCTTATTACAGTTTGGAAGCAAAATGGGTCTTTTGGGCTGCATCTGGGTTTGGATAAACTACCACAAAAGTCACTGGACTTTTAACTTTACTGCTCTTTGAATTAGAAATATTGACAACATATTTAATTGTTTTCTCTTGAAAAAACAGAGCTTATTCAATATGTAACCCAAGAATTTGGTGTACATGAGAATCATAATTATTTATATACATTTGGATCTCAAAGGACCTGAAGAAACTTTGCCATCTATACATCATAAAAACCACAATTTACTTATTGCCTCTTTAACACTAGAAGGGGAAACCTGCTCCAGCTACGAGATACAGAATTGCTTGACAACAAAATTAAAAAGATTAATTTTTCAGAAATTGGGACACAGAGCTTTCAGTCTCATAAGTAATTCAAGCAGAAAGGACCTTGCTTTTGAGGTTTCTCTGAAGAGCTTCACACTGATTTGATCAGATTTTAAAGTCAGTTATGGAAAAAGAGAAATACTTTCAGCTTCTAGACTACACTGTATTTTCAACTGGCTTTCATTTCTTCCAGTGTACAAATCATCACTGTAAACTACTCATGGAACTAAGACATGCAGGTGGATGTTGTATGCTGAAATCAACTTTATTCCCAAAAGATCCAGCAATCAGCCCACTATTTTACCCTGATTCCATTTACTTCCCTGTCAGTCCACAGGTGATTCTGGTCAAATTACAAATACCAATTAAATTCATTTAATGTCTTTAAATTAATTTAAAGTCATCTTGCTGTGATAAATTACCTTGCTGAGGATACTGGGCAGACAAATACAATACTGCCTTGCACTATAGACCAAACGCCTGCTGCATTAACAACTGCCTTCTGGTGGACACGTCTTTGTTTGGTGACCAATGTAAGGTAGGGAGAAGTAAGGTAACAGGTAGTGAAGGCGAGGAACCCCCTTCATGTTTGCCACAGTGGAGAAGGTGCCCATGGACAGATGCCAGCAGCTCCCTCATGGTAACATGTGAAGCACTTCCGCACGAGTGCATGCATTCAAAATTCATACCCTCCTCTTAGGAATAAACTCCATTATTTAAAAGCAGGCATTCACATAACAACTTTTCAAAACCGTATTGAAAAGACCATAATGAGAACAATGGTTAAAATAAGCAGATGCTCTGAATACATTTTTACCATGGAGGATTTGATTACATTTCTGATTGTAAAAGAAGGAAAATGAATTTTACTGTTATTCTGGCTGAGCCAGACACCTTAATTCAGTTATGCCAAGTGACTGCATTTTCATAATTAATGAAACTGAGCTAGAAAAGCATCTTTATCCTCTTAGCTCCATTATTTGCTTCAGACTTCTTTGAATTCATGTGAGTTCTCAAAAGTTTACTTCAGTAGTGACACAAATAAAAATAAATTCTAAGACAAAGAATGAATAAAAATAGGCTTGCTGAGTCACGTAATTTTAAGTATTAAAAAAAAGAGTGAAATCTTCACTTTTAGTGTGAAATAATAAATATTGGCACAGAGCAGAGAAAATAATTAAAGGTAACAGAAAGAGTAATTAAAAATGGTTGATCTCGGTACCTCAGTCGTCCTATTCACCATCATCTGATGCAGCATGGGTTGGGAAAAAGAGGAAAAATATTAAAGACTGGCCGCAAAACGAAGAACTATGTTGCTTTTTGAAATGAGTTATGCTGTTAATTATGGGAAAAGCCATTCAAGCATGCATTAACTTTAAATACAACTTATTTTCCCATAGGCAATAAACCAGTATCCTATTTGATGTGGAAGCAGTGATTCTGCTTCCATTCCAGCCTCTGCTGGTTTACAAATAATGAAAGCTGGTTACCAAAGAAATGGAAGCTATAGCAAAAAGGCAAAAAAATATGTAGCTTGTAATTACCATGTAGCTAAACACCGCAAAAGTAGACATATTACCGGTAATACTGGTCGAGCCACTTGTCTTTCCCCACAGAAGAAATTAAAATAAAGGCAGTAAAGTCTGTTGCCCATCGGCACTCAGCCACTTGACAACCTGTTACCTCTACGGCAGCACCAGGTTACCTTGGACTGCACATCGGCATTGTGGTCGTTCTGCAGCAAGAGCGCTGCCGACTTGGTGTCGTCCTTCCTTGCAGCGATATGCAGAGCTGGCAACCTCACTTTCCCCTTGGTGTCATTCTCCAGGAGGATGGCCACCGCCTGGTTGTGGCCTTGTTGCAGCGCGACAGCTAGAGGAGTGAAACCATCCTGGAGGAGAAGAAAGCAAGACGTGCTCAGTAAACTGAAGGATGTACAATGCTGGTCACACATAGACATTTGATAAAGCACATTACCAGCTGTTTTCTACCTCTGCACTACCACCTCCAAGGAAACAACACTGGAGGCACCACATTTTAACCCGTATAAGATTTCAAGTAAACCAGAGGCACACTTTCTCCACTTCAAAGTAATCTTTAAGTTAATTACAAGCAAAGGATCATTCTGTAGAATCTCTCTTAATTACTTCTCACCTTAAAATTGACTGCAAAGCATATAATTAGCAGTACTTTGGTAAGGATTAGTGAGCACTGAACAAAGTAGACATGAAAAATATACAAGTAGACTGTTTCTGAATATCTCACATCTGCAAAAAGAAAGCCTATCTTTGGATGCATTTGCTGCTGTTGCCCATTCTACCTTACACATAGGCCATAACTCAAGAAAGCCAGATCACATTTAAGAATTCTTTCTAATTTTAAGCAGGAAAACATTGGATTATTTGTACTTTGTGGAAAAAAAGTCAGAAAAATCACTCTGCTTTTCATTCATAGTTTTGGCTTTGTTTTTAAATTATTTTCCAATTGTCTTGCTCCTCCACACACCCCAGATTGCTGATGCTTTAAAATGCTTCACATGATCACAACTTGCTATCTCAGCTGAAGCACTGCCTGCTCTCCTATCTGGTCTCTGACAATAAAACTGAAGCTTCAGTTTTGCATCCTGTATTGCACACGGGCTATAACCACACGCCAGATCAACAGCTGAACCACAAGGAGTCTGAGTCTGTGGCCAGAGGCATGGTGAGTAACAACAAAAAAAGGGGAGGGCATAAAACAATGTCATAAAAATCACAGAACGGTTTGGGTCAGAAGTGACCTCAAAGCCCACCCAGTCCAACCTGCTGCTATAGGCAGGGACACCACCCACTGGATCAGGGTGCTCAAGGCTCCATCCAACCTGACCTTGAACACCTCCAGGAATGGGAGAGTCACGACTTGTCAGGGCAACCTGTGCCAGTGCCTCACACCCTCATAGGAAAACATTTCTTCCTAATGTCTAATCTAAATCTCCCTCTTTCAAGGTCTTTTATGTCTAGGTCAGAAGGAATAACTAAAGAGTTTATTATAGCCAGAAAGTAAGAAAACTGATTTAGATTCATTGTAAAAGGCATAGGAACACAGCAGAACTGATTTGGAAAAGGAATATGGAAAGATGATGAAGTAATAAAGGACAAGTTAGGAAGGAATGAGAGCTCACATATGCTGAAAGAAACATCTGAAGAATTGCCAAAGCAATTTTTCCCCTGAGTAATCTAATAACATACAGGCTTCCCTTTTGCTTAGAACTGGGGTAGGTACGTTGTAACAGCAATACGACTACAGTTTCTTTCTGTAATAGAGATTAAATTCTGTACAGTGAATTAAAAAAGGGTGAACAGCTGATGAAACAGCTGAACTGCAAAGATAATTCTGAGATTGGGGCTACATTAGGTGTTGAAATGGCTTAATGCATTTGCCTTTCGCCTCTGGGAACATGAGAACAAATCCTGGATTACAGGCCCTGCGAAACTGAGCTCATCCTTACTCTCATTTTGTATTTATGCGTATATAAGCATTTAGAGGAAAGGAAATATATCCAAAGGCAGTGCAAGGTTCAGAGCTTCAAAGACAAGATCATCCGTTTGATTTGCACCACTTTATCTTCCACCCTTCTCTAAAAGGACACCACTCTTTCTGCATTCCCTCTCCTACTGCTTCTGGAAATTGTGGCTGAGCAGAGCTCAGAGAAAGCTTTTCCTTTTCCTACCTCCCTACGTGAGGACAGTCAGTCTTTGACACCAAACAGAAGGTCCTTCTCCATGTATTTCGGTGGTATCCTCAGTTCAGGTTGCCTTCTCACCTTATTTAATGTACCACTTCATTCTGTTCACAAGACCAACTCTGAGAGTGTAAGGAGGAGAGTGGTTCAGTAACACTCAAATCACTGAAAACATCACCTCAGCAAGACACGAAACCACTTAGTGACACGATCAGGAGGTGGATAGCCTTTACTTTCCAAGCTACAAAGTGAGAAGTACTTTTCTGATGGCAGAAGACAGAACTGGAGGTGGGTTCAGAGTGGGGGGAATACTTTTCCTCTCCCATGCTTTTTGTAAAAAACAATCAGGCTCTGCTGTGAGCTCCAGTAATGCCTGACTGTATGCATTCAAGCATTAATTATAATCACCTTGGCCTCACAGTTCTTGTAATTTAATGAATGAATTTTCAGTGACCCTTGACCATCACAGCCAGTAAAAGTCACTGGGAGAAAGGCTGCAAGCAGGTGACTGGGGGCTACAGTCAAGTCGGGCTCCTGGAGAGCCACAGTTCCACATGGCTCCTTCACAAGAAGCGTGTTTCTGCCACGTTGCCTGGCAATCACATGGGATTTCATACTTCAAAAAGCTGACGTGTAACATGATCACCATACATGCAGGCCACAAGGGGATTATTTTAGGAGCTGTCATCAAATGGTACAGTATCCATTGAAAGAAGGGACAGTAAAGCAGCTGTTAACTCTAGCAGTTTGGTTTAAAGGGAGAGGGAACGAGCATAAATGTACCATTATTTCATATTCTTCCCTTTGTGAAGGCAATCCAGAACGGGGAAATTTCTGTACAGACTGGGGAAAAACAATTAAACACGAGCAAAAGCTCTGACAGGAGAGGAACTTTCTTACTACCACCTCACATGGCACATCCAGATCCACAAACAAACATGAAGCCAATGCACTCCGCAGCACAGAGTCTGTTCGCTCCTCCCTTAGTTTGGAATAAAAGAACATTTGGCAGAAAGAGAACAAGAGGAGGGAATAGAATGAGTATGGTCCTCACTGACCTACAAGCTTTCCCCATTGCTCTCAAATCCTCTCTCTACCGAATGTTTTATACCATTTTAGCCTATACACAGGCAACCTTCTAGATACAGTCCTCTTACTCCTAATTGTGGTATTCACATTATGTTCCACCTGTTTATTAGCCGGCTCAGGAAGAAGCTGAAGCAAGCCTCCAAGCCTCCTTTCCCACAAGACCGCTTATCCAATCTAGAGTGGAAGACTCATGAAATAATAATTCTGTTCACCTATTTTTGCCCAGATCTTACAGTGCAAATGAAAAAGCAGCACAAAGATAGCCCTGTTACTCAGGTGACAGCATACCCAGATGCTTGAGTTTTCAAAGGCTTTGTTGGAGACGTAAATCTGCTCAAATGAAATGTTGTACCTTTCCACTTAGCCTATGATCGATCTACTGCTCACTCCATTCCCCTGACAACACCACCTTGGCCTGCTGTTATTTCTGCATCACTAGGAACCTCACTTTAAAGCCTTGTTCATTCTTCAGAAAACTCACCAGGAATCTGATATGAGAAATGGACACAAACTGGGGATGAAAAACCTGGGGTCAATAAAATCAGTGGGAATTTTGCCATCAAATGAATCAGGCTGGATTTAATCCCTTGACTTCTCACCACTTCCAGAACAGAACAGTTCACCCTTGTCTTCTGTGTGTGTAGGAAAAAAGGTCAAGATTCAGAAATACAACTCAACAAAATGAAAGTGTGGAACTTCTCAAAATACTCTGTTTGAAAAATCTTCTGACTTTAAGCAAACTGATTATAAAGGCAAAGGAAAAGAAGAGCGTGTGTGTGAAAAAAAAGAACAACTAAGCTCACCTCAGTAGCTGTGCTTTGGTTGGCTCCATTCTCCAAGAGATACTTCACCACTTCAATGTGGTTCTCTTGAGCTGCCATATATAGAGGAGTAAAGCCATTCTAGGGAGAACACAGGAGAAAATTGGTAATGAAGAAATAGAATAAACCAACAGTAATGAACCCCAAAATAAATACATATGGCTAAAAAAGCACCTGTGCTTTGATTGAAATGTTTTAATTACATAAATAGAACAACTTTGTATTTTTTAAATTAAGATCATAATGTTTAATGCCATTTAAACCCATAAAACTATACATACTTTCACACTCTTTTTTTTTTGCCACAGATCTTAGGGAAGCAATGGTCGCACTAATTATTAATACAGCTATTCCTTGCTGTAATGGCCAGGGACTGTAAAGCTGCCTGTAAAGTTTTATGAAAGCTGACAGGGAAGCAAGCGTCGCCTCCATTTATTGCATTAATGTAACCAAAGTCATCACCCTCTGGAAACCACACAGTCCATACCTTGACTGAGCAGAGATGACAAAGACTTAACTATTACATAGAATTTGGTAATGCATAAAACATTGCAAATCATCAAACATAAAGGACTGCAAAGTAACAACTGCATTCCTGGCCATACAGATCATCTTCATTTGATTACCAACATTCATTAAAATGTTCTCAAGTCCTTAAAAAGAGTCTGCTTTGGATAATACAGTGATTTAAAAACATTCTTCTAAGTTAATCAAACCAACAGCAAACTTGTTAGAAACACGAGTCCTTTCTTACCATTCAAATACCTTAATGCAATCAATTTCAAATGATTAGCTACAAAATCCTTATACAAGAAAGGTGCGGAAGTGCGCTGCCTCCCCGATGAATAATTTTCTTCTAAGACATTTAAGACTGTTAAAAAGGCCTTAGAAAATTCCTCAAAATTCTGTAGATTACCACGTAACCTAAGAGGCCACCATCACCCACTCTCCTGAAAACATCCCTCAGCCAGAACATAAACCATAAATCAGACTTCAAACATGCAATTTTGGGTTTTTTTTTTTTATCTTGCGTGCTGTTGCAAAACCCTGTGTGTTCACACGAGTGGTCAGAATTAATGCAAATATGCTGATAATATGGATCTTCTTTCCAAGAAGCCAATATTATTCTTTCTAGCAAACTTGCTATGGAAACATTCCCATAATTCACTTATGAAATGAAATGTGATTTTTCAGTCACCAGATGATACAGCTGATGGTTGGACTGATAGCTTCACAACCCCCCTCTCCATTTACATACGTAGAAGTTGGCTCAGGCAATAAATGTCATTTATATTGCATGTCATATGACCTGTGTCATACATGTTGTTTTACCAATCTTGGGACGTATAATTAAACAATGACACCCAGAGAGCAGTTATCAGCAGTTCAGTACCAAAACTATGGGATATGTGTTGAGTGGCTTTGCACAGGGGTCTGTCTTCAGCAGGTGTTATCCAATATAATGGAATTCATCCGCTTGAAGAGTGAAATAGAGAATCATGGAATGGTTTGTGTTGGAAGGGATGTAAAAGCCCATCCAGTTCCAATCCCCCTGCCATGGGCAGGGACACCTCCCACTAGATCAGGTTGCTCCAAGTCCCATCCAGCCTGGCCTTGAACACCTCCAGGGATGGGGCAGCCACAACTTCTCCAAGCAACCTGTGCCAGGGCCTCCCCACCCTCACATGAAAATATTTCTTCCTAGGATCTCATCTCAATCTCCCCTCTTTCAGCTTAAAACTGTTCCACCTCGTCCTATCCCTGCACTCTCTGATCAAGGGCCCCTCTCCAGCTTTCCTGGAGCCCCTTTCAGTACTGGAAGGCTGCTCTAAGGCGTCTCCAGAGACTTCTCTTATCCAGGATGAACCACCCAAACTCTCACAGTCTGTCTTCTTATGGGAGGTGTTGATCTTTGTGGCCTCCTCTAGACTTGCTCTAACAGCTCCACGTTCTTCCTCTAGTAAGGACTCCAAAACTGAATACAGGACTCAAGGTGAGGTCTCACAAAAGTTCTTATCACAGGTAAGAAGATACGAACAAGATAGTCTGCAAGTACCCCACACAACAGGATCATAATTTGAAAGGTTCCCGTTACCCTGGAGAAAAGAGCTGCAAATGTCCTTCAGTAAAGACAAAGAGGAGTTTCTCCACTTCTACAGGAAAAACAAACTATGCAAACAGGGAATGAGGAGTTAGAGAAGAATTCTGCAGAAAAGGACATGAAGGGTCACAGTTCTGGTCAATTAGCTCGGCCTGCTGTAAAAGAGACAATCTCTGCGCTGTCAGAAAAATATTATCTGTCTCCCTGGAGAAGCTCATTTCTTTAAGGAAAGACCAGTAATTGGTGGTGTTCTGTCTGGAAAAAGGAAACTGAAGGAAAACAAGATAAGAGTCTTTAAAGAGAAGAGTAAAGGTGTGTTCTGCATGTTCATGATGACTAAAACAATTAGGAAACTGATAGTTTACTAAGGTTTCTACGGAGAAAATTCAGGTTAGACAACAAGAAAAGCCTCTTAACTGCCTGCATACTCCTCCCAAACCAATGCTAAAGTCAGGCAATAAACTGGAAGTTCCAACTAAGTGAACAAACCAGCCTCTTCCACAACCACCCTGGGGCTGGGAGGCCAGCGGGTCGAGGTGTGTGCCAGTCTCCTGGCTGCTCCTTGGACAACCCTTTAATGGGGGAGAGACATAACGGCACAAAACAAAGGAATGTTGAGATTAGGAAGGCGCAGAAGGGCAGGGCATTGCCAGGCACAGGGACTGAGCTGGTGGTGGGAAATAAGAACAGATTGGTCCTTTTCCATAATAACACAGCACAGAGAAAACTGCAGGTACCTAGCTGGCTCACGATTTCCCCTTCCCACTCCAGAAAGACAACAAATAGCAACCTATGAGCAATAACTAATAGTAATTTTTAACCTGCCTCATCAGTATTTTAATATTTAAGCCTAATTTAGCAGGTTCTAAATAGTAACATGTGCCATTTCTAAAATCCTTCTAGCACTGGGTGTTACACAGATGAATACAAGGATCACAATGACTCACAGAAACTTGGGGAATATGAGAATTTTCAAGCCAAAGTATATCAATTTGCTTAAAAGCTTTGAAAAAATCTTATTTTTTTTTAAATCAACTCAAGTTCCTGGTCCTGGAATGGGATCAAGACTAAATCCTGGATTAGGAAACCATAAGCAATATATATGTGACTCCATTTAGGACCAAGGACTACATGCTTTTCCACACAGAAGAGTGCTCATTATATTAAGGATATCCTCCTCATGCTATGATCACACCTGAAACTACAGCAATCAAGGGGAAGGAAATTCTTGCACATAAAATCATAGTCTTTTTTTTCTCCAAGCTTTACTTATAGCTTAAAATTCCTGTACACAAAATCTGGCTTATTTTGGAAACCGCAGCAGCATGCCAAGATCCTACATGCAAAACGGTCCATACCAGGCACACCGAAAAAAAATTCCCCCAGATTTCTTCCCCTGATTTTTTCACTGGCAGGGTGAAGTCTGCTTTCTCAGTGACAAACTGGTTTCAGAGTTTCTAACTGCAGTGCTCCTAACCTCAATATCGGCCAGAAAGCTCCTATTTTAGGATTCCTAATATTAGGGCTCTCCTTGGCAGAGAGATGATCTGTTAGCCCTGCTGGAGCTCTTCCTTCTCCTTTGCCCCTGGCGCCCAGAGCTTTCCCTCTCCTCCCATCCTGTTTAGTTTCTGTGATGTGTCTGGCTGTATCCTCCACAGCAAGTTTCTCCCTCTCTCAACCAGTCCTGCAGTTAAATGGAAATGCCCACAACAAACACATATCCTTCCCTGTATCTCCTTTACTTTTATCAATCTAAAATCCCCTTCACAGTTCCTCATCTTTTAGTTTCAAAGCGCTTTGTGTCAACACTTAAAACCATTAAGGTTGAAGACATCTAAGATCATTCAGTCCACTCACCAGCCCAACCCCACAGTGCCTGCTAAACCGTGACCCCAAGTGCCACATCTACACGTTTTTTGAACCCCTCCAGGGATGGAGACTTCCCCACTGCCCTGAACAGCCTGTGCCAGGGCTTCACCACTCTTTTCATAAAGAATTTTTTTCGAATAACCAATCTGAACCTCTACTGGTGCTACTTGAGGTCATCTTCTCTCGTCCTATCACTTGTCACTGGGGAGAAGAGACCAACACACACCTCACTACACCCTCCTTTCAGGCAGTTGTAGACAGTGATAAGGTCCCTCTCAGCCTCCTCTTCTCCAGACCAAACAGCCCAGTATCCCTGAGCCACTCTGACTTGGTTTCTCTGTTCTGCTCCCAAAGATATTTCAAAGCCCAAGATCCCAAGATCTCCGCAACTTGAAGAAAACATATTTCCCTAGATTTCTGTTTCACTACCCCAAAGTGTCTTCTTCTGGATCCACAACATGATTAATGATTCTCCATGGACAAATTGCAAACAAGACTGACCCATCCCCTCCTTGTTTTAGTACATAAAATGGAATATAAATGTTTTATTGGGACAGAGTGTGGAAACTTTATTTCAATGTATCTTTCAGCTTATGATCCCATACTGTACAAACACAGTCCAGGATCAAAATAAAAAATACTGACTGGCACATAAATGTGACCTGGGAAAGAAGAAACACACTTTACTTTGCTTTTTCTGAAATGTGGCTGTGTAATTGTGTTATGTCTGCATATTTAGATTTTGTGCATCATCTGAAAAACAGAAATTAATTTTGCAATGATGTAGAACATCCATTTTAAAACAATGATTTCATCAGAGTATTTGTAGTGAGAACAGAGTACTCAGATTTCATTCTCTCTACTAATGCATACAAGCTGTTTACTGCTAGAATATAGTTATAATGAGAAATTAATGCTAAACAAATAGAGTATATTTTATACTCTATTCTTTCTATTCCATTCACTGATTTACTGCTTAATTTGAGAAAATGAGTAGCTCTCAATGATTCTTCAAGCCATTAATGCAAATTGGCAAGTCTATCTATGACTCAGAATTTGTGTCATTAAATTTTGCCCAAGCCCTAATGAAGAACACAGCTCAGAGAAGCAGAGGGATTAATAGAGCATTTAGAAAAACACACAAACAGTTCTATAGATTGCTTGAGTTATATTTTACAGCAGGCTTTCAAGGAGTCATACTCTTAGCACACAGAACCAAATGATGAGAAGCACATCTTTCAAACTCTGATCAGTAGCCAGTGCATTTGAATCACTCGCCTGCAATTGCTTATCCAGGAAGATGTGGCCTTTAGTGACTATACACCTATGGTATCTACACACCTTATATCCATATATATCTACATTCATCCTGATAAGGAAAGAGAGAAAATAGAAATCTATAATATTATTTCTAAGAGTGCCTCTTTAAAGATGACCCATGAGAGTTAGCAACATCTCCTGTGATTAAACAGCTAATGTAAACCCTGATGAAGATGCCTATTTGATTTTAAAGGCCCTCAGGAATCATTTAAGACTGTATTAGAAGATCACTGAGATTACTAGGGAAGATGAGACAGCTGACATCTAACGCAATTGTTTACATACAGCAAATGCTCATTCCTACTTATTCTTCAAGATGTAATTACCAGTCAGAAGGTCAACGCAATCAGCAGATTGTCTGACCCAGACCATTTGCTTCCTCTGCCTCTCCATCCTCCTGCACGGGGTTTGGCATTTTGGTAGCCTCCTCTACCCAATTTTGCTCCACAGCAAGGAAACAAAACAGCTATTTCTTAAGGTCACAAATGAAATTCGAATTAGTTTGGCTTTTTCTGCAATGGCACTTCTCAAGCCACATCCAGAGAGAATTCTGCACCCAAAACACTGCCCATGCAAAAGCTTGGTTTCCTTTTGGACACTCTAGAGTTTCCTTCAAAGGATTTGGCACTTAATGTAAGAAGCCTTTGAGAAATTGCTCTCTCATCCTCTCTGCGCCTCCTTCTCTTCCTGCCCTTGTTGGAATTTAAGCCAGCCCCAAAAAGAAACAGCTATAGGCACAAAGGAAGAGACAAGAATGAGACATCCCATAGATTACTGACAAAACAGCTCACATAGACGATAAAATCTGATTTACGGTCATGTGTTCATATATCACTTTACACAGCAAGATCACAATCGTTTCTGGGGCCTGCACTTTCAGCAACTGTGTCAAGATTTTTTTCTCCTTGTCAGAATATTGCTCAGCTTCAACAAGATCGGCGAGTTCCTGATATAAATCTTTGGTCAGCAGCGTACAATTCACCTCCCTGTTTTACCCATTTTTTCATAGTGACATCTACATCTCCTCTTATCAGCTAAAAGAAGGTAACTCTACCTCCACTGGCTGTTTCCCTTTATCTCAGCCTCCAGTAGTCCCCACAGAAGAGAATAAAACCACTCCCACAGAGGCTTCAGAGACTCCTTATAGTGGCCTTCCAGTACCTGAAGGGGGGCTGCAAGAAAGCTGGGCAGGGTCTTTTTACAAGTGCATATAGTGACAGGATGAGGGGGAATGGCCTTAGATTGGAAGGGGGAAGATTTAGATTAGACGTTAGGAAGAAATTCTTCACAATAAGAGTGGGGAAGCCCTGGCAGAGGTTGCCCAGGGAAGTTGTGTCTGTCCATCCCTGGAGGTATTCAAGGGCAGGTTGGATGGGGCTTTGAGCACCCTGATCCAGTGGAAGGTGTCCCTGCCCATGGCAGGGGTGTGGAACTGGATGGGCTTTGAGGTCCCTTCCAACCCAAACCATTCTATGACTCCATGATTCTATTCGCTCTCCACTAGCAGAACATTATGCAGGGGAGGAAGAGAACCAGAGGCAATGGGCTCAAAACAAACCTCAGGAAGATCTCTCTAAGCATTGGAAAAGACTTTTTCACTGTGAGGGTGACCATGCACTGGCAGGGCTTGCCCAGAGAGGTTGTGGCATCTCCATCCTAGAAGATACTCAAAACCCATGTGGACACGGTCCTGGGCAGCCTGCTGTGGGTGACCTTGCTTGAACAGGGGCATTGGATGTGATGACCCCTTGGTGCCTTCCAGCCTCAGCAGTGCCGTGATTCAGTGTAAAATCCTCTAACAATCCAAGCAATTAATTAATTTTAATCAATGAAATACAAGAGTTACAAATGCAGCCCTGCAAGCTAAATTAAGAACTTGCATCTTGATAGAACCGACAATATCATAATTCCGGGAACTCTGTTGTGCACCATGCTCAGAGCATTATTTTCAACCAGTCTAAAAATAAACTCTGCATAAGAGGATTTTATCTTAGCAGGAGAGATTCTCTGCCTAAAAGGGTGAATTAAGGATAGATCAAGGTACCTGCTACAACTTAACAAAGCATCTCTTTTATTTTGTTAGCTTACATCAAAATCTGAAAGTTTTATATAGTGGTAACTTTACCAATTATTTACATTCCTCTTTCATTATGAGAGACCCAGTAAAAACATCTCTTGGATCCATCAACAACTAGATCAATGAAATACTATATTGATAAAAGCACTTCATGTTTTCTGACCAGACTCTTTCCTTCGTGTTTCAAAATGAGAACCACCTTGGCATATATTCATTTTCCTGGGGTATCATTTTGTTTTATAGCAAAGCTGGAAAGTTCCAGGAAAAAGGATGATGCACAGATTAGATGTAAACGCAGAAATATTCAATGTAAAGTGGCACATCTGTAAGGGCCCAGGAGAGCTACCAGATTCTGACCTGCTGTAAGAATCCTCAACAAGTGTCAGTGAACCTTTCAGGTGACCATCCTCACCTCCATCACACACAGCAGATGCCAAGGCCACAGGGTCCCTCGGACTAAAGCTAAAGAAAAGCATTAAGGAAAAAAGCCAGAGGTACTGGATTTAGGGAGACTAGGGATTCTACTTTATTGGACCAAAAGCTAAATAAACCAAACAATGAAAGAGTTTGAGATGATGGATCGTAAAACTAATTGGTATAAAATAAAATTAAAAACGCAGTGACAAAGAAGCCTACACTGAAAATAGTGCCACTCCTTCAGCTGTCTCATTAATTCCCTGGTAATACAAACAGCGTTTTCCACTCTATACTTACACCACGACAATAATTATACAGGTAATGGGTAAATGAAGCTGTCTGGGTTTGCGATGAACTTGCTAAATCCATTCAGGAGATCACACACAGAACCACAGCTGTAGCACCACGACACCTGATGTCTCACCCTTCCAAGAATCCCTCTTTCTTGGGAAATGCATTTTACTGGAACTCACTTCCACGCTCAGATGCCAAATTTGAAGAGCACAAACATTCTATTTCAGCAGCTTCAAATATCACAATTTTCTCGGCAAGAACAGCAAAGCAACAACAGAGCCTGAAATACAGTCGACCAGGAATCAAGATGTTCTGTGCCTGGGAAATGTCATTTTTGTAAAGAGGGACCCTGTAATAGAAACTGAGCTGGTGGAGAGGCATGAGAAGAGAAACACACAAGAAAACATTACCTTGATAGTGGGCAGGGATTAGGGCCAAAAAGCTCAGCCTGGGAAGAGTCCTATGTTTAAGTTCTGGGCAGTCACCCAAAACACCATTTGGGGTTTGCCTTCTGCACAGGACAAAGGAAAAGCAGCACTGAAACCATCGATTTATTTTATGTATATGGTTGAGGGTTAGAAAGAAGACTACACTGCATAAAAATGATAATTGAAATGTTTGGTTGTGACTCAGTTATAACTATTTGGTTGTGACTCAGTTATAACTACATTCCCATAAATACATGCAGATTACATTGCCACTGGTTCTTATCATCGCAGGCTGCATCATTACAGCGGGGTGTAATGTGGCATGTTGGTCTGGCAAGCCCTCACCCTTCTAGCTGGTTGGTTTATTGCAGGCTCCTACAGTTTATGTATTTTAAGAATAATTATTAGAGGCCACATACCACATTTTTAGCTAAGAAAAAGCACTGTTTGTTCAAATTCAAATCTTTTAACTTGGACCATTCGTCTCTTTATAGCACCTTGTTAAAAGAGACTGTAAGTTAACAAAATAGACTCATGTTTTAAATATTTTCTGTTTGATTTTGGTCATTGTTGGGTGAGATCCTGAACCATTCAGTCATTTTACAGCTGCAGCCAGGATCCCAGAGACAGACATCAACCTTTCTCAGTACCCTCCTGTGTTCTTTGAGAGCTCCTGCTCCTCAGAGCAGCTTCTGAGAGAAATTCAACCAGTCCCACATCTCCAGATCACCAAGTTGCTGCTTCTGCAGGCAACACCATAAACCTGGGATCCTCAGGGTTATTTTTCCCTTAGCTGTATGAATCATCTGGGGGAAAGGGAAGGTCCCACATGAATGCGCTGATATTAGCAATCATTATCTTAGGTTCACACTCTGATATCCTGTAATCCTGCATCAATTCATAAGAAGCACCACTTCTGGCTGGCATGCAGAGCCCAACTGCCCTTCCATGGCTGTTCAAGATCATACTTCAAGATCAGGAATACTGTCTGTTTATCATTAACTGATAATCACTAAGAGACAGGCAGCTGAACTCTAGTTTAAGGTAGGATGAATGAACGTATCTGTTCTTTCATCATTCTTAATGCATTACTTTTGTTTACATCTCTCAAAATCCATTTAATCCTCCAGAAGGCATTCCTTTTTTTTTTGCTTTTCCCTCTCCAGTGAGAGATAATGGGCCTGATCTCTTATTACATTAGTAATGATGAACTGCAGCTAAATGACTCCTCTTGATGCACAGCAGCTAAAAATCCAGCGCTCTAAATATACTGATGTAAAAGCAGAAAGCCCAGTTGGTGGAATTAAAACATTTTGCCATAATGGAGTAGCAAATACTCTGCAAAATACATTCCATTCTGAAGGTAAAATTATCTTTACAAACCATGGGGAGAGCAATCCTGGTAAAGCAGATCCTAGGGGATCCTGAGAGACACAAGTTCATCACTTCTTTGAGAATCTCATAAATCCCCCCTCGCTATTGTGCTAATGCTGAATACGGACATTTAGCAAGCTCACTCATCGCTCATTTTTGGGAAAGCAAATTGAGGCTGGAAGTTTTGTACTGCTCTAAGGATTGTTCAAAACTGGTGGGTAGTCCAGGCAAGAAAACTCAAGCAATCATGACAGCATCCCCTATGTGTTGAAACACAAAGTGGGAACCATAACGGGGGCAAATTTCAACAAAATTGTTTCTTGGCTAATGTGTTTGCAATGAGCTTAGAGAAGGATCGAGAGGAAAGGAAACCAGAGGGCTTTAAAATAACAAGATCAGCTTGGGGGAGGACTGATTTATCTAATCCTTGCTTTCTGTATCTGGGTCACTTTAAATAATCTGATGATTAAAAGGTAGCTCCTCCTTTTGTGAGGGACCCCCACATAAAGCAGCGCTCAAAGCACAACCTTAGGAACATGTTCTGTTCTAAACTCGGTTGCAGCAAGTTTAAAAATGAAGGGAATAGTTTTTTTCTTGGGTGACTCCAGGATATGATAGGTATTCACAGTTACTGGAGTGGATTGTATTTCCCCATTTTGCCTTTTACTTTTCAGCCTTTTATACCTCAATCACTTGACATTGGTTAAATCATCTCATCCCAGGAGGTGCAACTCTTCACATGAGGCTTTTTTTGACCTTGTTTGGAACGGAGGAAGGTCAGAACAGATCAAATCCATAAGGTACATGTGGTCAGAACACCTCAGCATCATTACCATGGGAGCAGGCTACAGTTATCAAGATCATTGCTGTAGGGATATCGTCACATTTGGCAGGCTAATATTGCAGTTATCAGCCATCTCTGATGCCCATATATGAGTCAGATGGCACAAGCTGACTTTAAAAGAAAGCAATAAAGACAAAGAGTAATTTATCAAAAGGAAGGGCTGGACTAGCTAAATCTGGTGATGTTTCTTTCACCTGGGAAAAAAAGTGCAAGAAATGGTAGAAGAATTCCTAACACGTCACAAAAACAGACACTCACTGAAGTGTCCAGTTCTGGAATCCCCAACATAAGAAGGATATGGAACTACTTGAATGGGTCCAGAAGAGGCTATGAAGATGATCGGGGGCTGGAGAACCTCTGCTATGAGGACAGGCTGAGAGAGTTGGGGGTTGTTCAGCTTGGACAAGAGAAGGCTCCGGGGAGACCTAAGAGCAGCCTTCCAGTACTTGAAGGGGCTCAAGGAAAACTGGAGAGAGACTTTTTACACGGACAAGTAGTGACAGGATGAGGTGGGAACAGATTTAAACCACAAGAGGGAAGACTTAGATTAGACATTAGGAAAAAATTCTTCACAATGAGGGTGGTGAGGCCCTGGCACCAGTTGCCCAGGCAAGCTGTGGCTGCCCCACCCCTGGAGGTGTTCAAGGCCAGGCTGGATAAGGCCTTGAGCAGCCTGGTCTGGTGGGAGGTGTCCATGCCCATGGCAGGGAGGTTGGAACTGGCTTTGGAGGCCCCTTCCATCCTACAATTCAATGAAAATAATCACTGTTGTAATGCACAGGCAACAATTAAGAAGAGGTTTGGGGCAAAGAAGTGATCCTGCTGTGAATGGAGGACAGCAGTGGGCTCAGTGAGAGTGTGGGACAGTGGGTGGGTGTAAGAAGTGGCCAATGCCACTTCCAAGCTTCTCGATAATGAAACATTTAAGTGCCCCCATGGGTTTTTTCCTAGAGGATCACCCACCCAAGTGAACACTTATTAATACATCATTCCATGGGATGAAGTGTTGCTCCGCAAGGAAACAAAATCAAAGCTCAAAGGAGCAGCCTGGACCAACCCGAGTAGATCTGTTACTCATTTACATTGTACCACCATTTACTTGCACCACCCAGTCCCCAGACATGCTTTTGTACCATCAGTGAGTGCAGCTTGGTCAAATCTCCACGTAACCAAAAATCCTGGTCAAATCAAGAGAGAAATGGCAGAAATTAATTTTTTCCTTGATGATGCATATCTAGATCTGTTCACTGAGCTATGAGTAGAGTTAACCAAGAGAAGGTTTTACAGCTCCTCATTATATAAATATATTTTTCTAGCGATACTTGTAGCAAAAGGCAATACTGAGCCAAACAATTGTACATTTGTCAGATTCTAGGTGGGATTAAGCCAAAAGGGGACCAGAATCTTCTCGATCCACAACCATTTCTGGGTGCGCCCTCAGTTCAGCAGCCACCTGAACCACAGTCAAGGAAGATGCCAGCTCTCAAATGCAGGTGGAAGTCGAGTCACTCAATTAGTGATCACTGTCAATTAGGCTCTGCATCAAAATAGAAATCACTTTTCCAAAAATAGCAGCAATGACGTATTAGCTCAGAAGGAACGGACTTGTTAAAAGAGGGAGATGAACAAAATCACAGCTCTGAAGGCCAACCTGACACTGAAGCGCAATGTAAAGCAATTGAATAGAAAAAGAAAATCCATAAAATCAAGGTCTTGAGTCCTTAACATTCTCAGTCAGCACAGAGAGGGGTGTAATCTCAGTGGTTACAATGTTTTTAATGTCATTTTCTCCCTGATAATTCTGTTATTTCGTTGGCACAAGGGAATGGGAAATCATTGTGGTGTTTGAGGTGTGGTAAGTTTTGATAAAGGTCAGAGTTTGTACACAATTTAATGGAGAAAAGGGAAGGAAAAACAACAAATCAAATAAGTTGGAGTTGAGAATACTCTTTTATCATCAGTGAGGAAATTTGGTCACTATACCAAATTGCCATCATTGGGAATGCGAACGACCTTGACAGGTCCCGAGTTCTTTAAAAACGGAATTAGGAAGCAACCTGAGTAACTTCAACAGCTCTAAATTACGACCAACAAATGGCCTTTAGCAGAAGCCTCAGAAAAATAAAGTGTGAAATGGCAGGGATACTAAAGAAAGGATGTAATACACCTCCAATACCAACAACTGTTCACAACAGATTTAACAGTGACACTCAGTATCTATTCTTTTAAAAAAGGAATTGAGAGAAAAACGCAAGAAAGGGAAACTGAGCATTTCAGTTATAATTTATCACTTCTTTATTCAAATTTACCATCAATTTCTATTTTTGCTCATTTCTGACTTTCTCAGTTCAGATCTCTCCTGACATGATTTCTCTTTCTCTTCACCTTTTAACCAATCACACACTTCCTGACAAAACAATTAAGCATTTGAGTACTCAAGCATATTCCTGTTCAGTAATTCTTTTCCTTTTCCTATATTACTTCATGGTTTGGGTTTTTTTTTAACCAGCTGTACTTACGTAAGCTTGAACCATTCTTGATCCTTCACCATAAAGTAAGTATCTTTTCTCTATTAATTTTGAAGTTTCTGTTTTTCTTCCCTTTTTTTTTTGCTAATTCATTTATTTTCTTTGGCACACGTGACTCTTGAGCACATCAATGTGACCCTGAGCAGAAAGGTAGCATTCATCGTCCTCACCCCATTCATGGAACAGAGAGAAATCACTTTATTTAATCTTCCAAGGGAAGCCTATCATAAATCAGTATTAGAACCAAACCAGCCTCAAGTTGTGCCAGTGAAGGTTTAGATTGGACATTAGGAAAAATTTTTACTGACATAGTGGTGAAGCATTGGAAGAGGCTGCTCAGGGTAGTTGTGGTGTCTCCATCCCTGGTGGGATTCAAAAAGCATGTAGCTGTGGCACTTGGGGACATGGTTTAGCAGGCACAGTGGGACTGGGGTGATGGCTGGACTGGATGAGCTTAGGAGTCTTTTCCAACCTTAATGATTCTATGACTCAATGAAATTCTCAGGAGTCCTGACTTCAAAAACTTCATCCTTTGCACCCATCATATAGGCAACACCTGCTCATTCATATTCAAATCACTGCTACACGGGTGCATGGGTGTGAACATGCTCACACAAATACTGTACAAAGTGTTACGATCTGTCCCTTCTGGAAAAGCACAGCAGACCAGGAAGACACAGCCCAAAGGCCCCCACAGCTGGATCACACTGCATTAAGGACTCCCATTCAAGTCAACAGGACTTGTTTAATTAAGACACGGCCCAAATCCAGGGCATGTATTTTACAGCAGTTTGAATTCATTCTGTCTGGAGGCAACCAGTGAGCAGCACTGGGAGAAAACATCCTCCATCAGATTCATTCAAGTAATTCAAGTAACAAATGTCTCTTAACGGGTCTGTGCACATTACAAACAATGTGTTTAAAACCCGAATCATGTATAAAATAATACTTGTGAGAACATCTTCCAATTCTAGCAAGATTTTTTTCAATTTAGAAAACTTTATTTATTTTTCCAGCATAATTAAAGCCTTTATGAAGAATTTTTGAGGGATAACATTTCATAAAAGTATCATTTTACAATTATTTCCCGTATCATGCTCAAAACCCTGAAATTAAAGACATTATCTTCTTATACATAAAAAGGCTGATAAACGTGAAGAAATCATCCATTTGGGTCATTATGAAAGGAGTTTGCTAAATTTTGGGGCAATGGAATTATAACATTTCTAATCTTTAATACAAGCAGGGTATGTGGAGTGACTGCCCATTGTTTGCCCTGAGAGTGCTCCTTGGGGTAAAAAGCATAATAAAGAAAATATTTAAAGAATCCATGAGGTTAGGCAGCTTAATGGTCTTTACATTCTCCCTCTTGTCTTAAAATGTAACGAATATACAGATAAACATTTTATAAAACCTATTTGTTCATCTCCTGATGGACAGTGTAAAGTAACAGCAAACAGCAAAAAAACCCTCCAGTTCTCCGTTTTCCAGGTATGAGTAAAGAATATGTGGAGGCAGCCACACATAGAATGGACTCTGACAAATCAAAGCCTTTTACAAACTCATTTGTGTTCTTAACGATCACGGAATGCACTACAAAAGTGGATTGAGAAAAGCATCCTGCACAGATCCAGCCATGCTTCCTGAAAACCAAGGTAGTTCCTAGCCACGCTGTTAAATCAGATCACTTTCTCCTTGTTCTGCTCACATACCCCAGCAAGATTAAGCTAAGGGCCATCATCTTGTGTGTAGGCAGTAAATGCTAGAAAAACGTAATCTGAAATTAATTGACCCCTGAAGGGTGACTTGTTTTTCTGTCTTAGCTTACACCATCACCGCAAAAATGGTATCTGTGGTCACTGACTGACGCACTAGGACTCCATTTGAGCACTGTTAGTTAGCCTGATGATTTACTTTGAAAATGTCACAAGCTGACTACGCACTTCAGAAAGATGCAGTTTCTTTATCTCGTATAGTCCTCACCCATACCATCTGTTCAGTTCTCCACAGCTACAGACAGCTGCCATAGTTAAAGTGGTCACAACCATTAATCAAATTATTTATTTCATAAATTGTTCCTAATCCTAAACAGAGGAAATAACAGGTATCTCAAATATGTGTTAGGATAACTTGGTCAATTCATACACGGTGCTAATGGTGCATCTGCTCCATAGGGTGGAGGAGACAGGGACAGTTAGCTTGGAAAAGAGCAGACAAGCTTCATGTCAGTGGAAAGAACAAGACTCTGGCTACGGTTGCTTTGCCCACTCAGACAAGGTGAATTTCCCCCATTCAAGTGTACGTTCCAAAGTTCTGATTCACATTCTTTCTGACCACATAAAGAATGAGTTCAGAAGCCTGGGGTAAGTCATGTGCACATTTTTAGCCAGTAAATAACCATGAAAAGCAATTCCATAAACCAAGTCTTTGAGAAATTATCTTCTCCAAAAGAAATTCCCTATCTCACCAAATTCAATTCAAACATAGATGTGATATTTCTACACATTGAAAAAATGCTGAAATGATTGATTAAAGCACTCTAGGAATTCCTAAAAGATTTCAATCAATAGCATTGTCAGTTCCTGTATCACACAATGAGTACACAATGACTTTGATTTGTTATTCACTTTTATTTTTTTTACTTACCACTGAATGCTACACAAGCCTCAATTTGATTGCTTTGTCGGGCTCAAATGTTTGGAATCACTGCCCAACATCTCAGATATACCTTATAAAATGTCACAAATAACTTTTAGAAGAGAGAAGGACGTTTCTCGTACCTGAGATTGTGCATTAATATTGGCTCCTTCCTTAACTAGAACTTTGACAACTTCAGCTTGGCCTGCTAGGGAAGCGATGTGCAGGGCTGTATTCCCTTTCTGTTATAAGGAAGGAAAAAAAGGAAAGACATTACCCTTCTTTAAGAATAATTCCAGCCAGAAAGTATTTATAATATCCATTTTTTGACTACAGTTTTATCTTACAGCTCTATGATGTTCCATAAATATCACAGGGGTCAGAACCGGTAGTCACAGCCATGAAGATTCCTTGCCTGGTTGTGTAATTTCCTAACAGAACTTTTGAGTGAAATCTCTCATAAAACAACAGCGGTGCAGCAGACCACTGCTTTTGTAAGAGCCTGGTATTTTTTCCACGCCAATCTCTCATCGCAAGAGTGACATTTATGGCTTTACTAAACAAACAAGGTTCATAAAACCAAAACAAACCCCAAAGTCCTACCTAGAACCTGGTGGTTCTACCAACAGCTTCACCAAGGGGTGACTTAGGGGTGTTTTTGAAGAAGGGAACTTCTGGTTTTCCATCAATGATGGAAATTTCAAGTTCAGCAAGACGCACTCTGAGTTGAGAACCAAGCACTAACTTGGATGGAGGTCCTGTGCATCAGAAATCATAAAAAATAAGAGAGCCTCAGGGATGGTAACTGAATGCAAAGGCTGAGCACAGCCAGTCAGCCACCCATAAACCTACTCACAGAATATTTTGGACATTGCAAAATGTCCCCTGCCTGGGGAACAGCTGAAGGCAAAACAAACTATCACGCAGGTGTGTTTTCCATTGTGCCCTGTGTGAAAAGACTCTGGGTACGATACAACTAATCAACAATTCTCACAGATTTGAAAAAAATCTACAATTTCAAGCCATATTCACTCTCTCTATAATTGGGAACCAGATACTGGGGGAAAAAAATGGCATTGCTAAAACCTTTTAATGCTTCCCTTGTAAACAGACTGTACAAATAATAACTTTCCCTCTTCATTTACTACACAGACTCGCAGGCCATAATCGAAATAACATTTTGAACATCAGTGAGGTTTTTACATTATCTTATTTTGTAGTTTAATTTTTTTTTCTAGATTTCTCCCATGTATTTGACACTTCATTTTTGTGAACAATCTCACGGACATGCACAAATTACCTTTGTGGCAGAATCCACAGCTGAGCCTCTTTCCAGCAGTTCCTGTACCAGTCCCACGTGGCCTTCTTTAGCCGCCAGGTGCAGAGCATTGAGTCCATTCTGCAAGCACAAGGGCCATATCAGTTACAATATCAGCTCTGAAGACACACATTCCTACCTTACCCTGGTATACGAAGATTACTAGCTGAAATACTATCACATTTCTGAGCTGGTTGTCTACATAAGTCAGATATTTTGGACTTGTCTAGTTAAGCCAGTGCACTGTGTGACAAATTACTCCAATAACTTTTTTGTCATAGCAACAAAGACACCAAAACAAACCCTATTTTCCAAGTATGCATAAAAGATTCCTTCCTTTCTGACAGCTTCACATTTCCCAAAACTACTGCCTTGGGTAACTCCATTACTTCAAAATTTGAGTGCCCATCTGCCTTCTATTCACCGTAACCTTCTCCAGCTCCTCTGAGGTGCAACCAAAACAGAGCAATCACAGGAATTAGCCAAATTTACACAGAATGCATCTATTCAGTTAGGATTATTCCAGGCTGATGAAGCTGCCCTGGACCCTGGATTCTCCTCTCCTCTGAGATAATTGGTATCAAGCAGCAAACCAAAAGCAGAGCAAAATGGTTGTTTATTACAGATGGCTTGCAAATCTGAGTGATCCTTCACTTTGTACCTTGGCTCATTTCTGGTGAGCAAGTCTGCACTGAACTTTTGAGGTTTTGTAACCTCATTCAAAAAGGAAAAGAAAATTAATGAAATAATAAAAAAGTAACCTAAGAAAGGATCTAAATCCTTTCACACTAAATCAGAATAGGATACCTTCTCTCATAAATTCTAGCCGTGGAAACCCTACCTTTCTCTTCCTACTATCCCTACACCACTCAAGGGAAAGACAGAAAATGACAATCTATTATAACGGAACTGCCAGCCTATTTTTCACAATCCCACAGTGTTTTTCACAGTTCATCAGGCAGACAACAGCCGCAGATCTTGCTGTTGCCCTTGAGCCTTCCCCTGGTTCCCATATTGCAGCATCAAAAGGGACAGTCAGGTATTCCAGTAACTTGCAGCCAGTTCAGTGCTGTGTAACTTTTACCACTTTATGTGTCTCTAAGCAGTTCATTCTCATTTCAATTGCAAAATAAACAAGCAGCTTTCTTGGTCTTTGATTTGCTCATCCACAGAGGCAGTTCAAGCTCGTAATTCCCAGTAGGATTTTAAGGTACTTAGCACTTCCCAGGAGGCATTTAATGGGAGTGGGTCCAATGGGTGCAGACACAGCGACCCAAATGTATTCCCCAAGTAACTCCATTTAATTCCATGTTCATTGTAAGCAGCAGATACAGGTTTTCTGGTCAAATTCAGAAGTGCAATCATGAAAAAAGCAAGGAGACTGAAGGCAGGCTACATTCACAGGCTGCCAAAACACAAGCAGCTTGATCGTTAGAAAATGTTGACAAGAACTGCAGTTTCAAATCCCATTACAGGGGTAAAGCAACAGCAACCAGACATTCCTTGTCCCAGAGGAACATTTGGACTACTGAGCCAGCAGCAGTGCCAGGCCCTGGATCAAGGATCAATATCTGAGCCGAAATTATGGGATGAGGTTGACCAGGATCATCAAGAAGACAAACACTGTACACGTAAGGGAGTGTCTTGCAAGCTGAAAACATTTCAGAAAGCTCTATCTTCCTTGTTTTTTATTCTCAGCTGAGCATTAAATAACCATAATTACTACCTACAGCGGCTGAAAGCTTTGAAATAGTATTTTGTGGGCAAACACACAGCGTTCTTCTCATTGTTTGAGAACAGAGACCTCTTCTCATAACTAATCCCACAGATTCAGTTATCAACGCTTTCTAGGAGAGCACGAGGGGTAACTCTGACTCCTTACGCTTGTACAAAGCCAATGCATTGCTAGGACACTTTATTAACTTCTTTCACTCTGAAGTCCACAAACAGCACAGAAACTGCAATACTGCGTGACCTGCACGTGTTATGTGCATGCACACCCCTCTGAAAGCAAAAAGTTGAGGACAAACTCCCTTTTTTTAGTTTACCATGTAGCAAAGCATGGAGAAGCGAGGTTTGTCCTAGTGCTTCATCAATACCAATGTTAAAATATCTGTACTTGTACCTCTATGCCACGACCTCACGATACCCATTAACCACCAGAAAGCTGATACTGTTGCACACATATTGTGAGTTTCACAGAATCACAGAATGTCCTCAGTTGGAAGGGACCCAGAAGGATCATCGAGTCCAACTCCTGTCCTTGCATAGGACAACCCCAACATTCAAACCATGTGTCTGAGGTCACTGTCCAAATGCTTCTTAAATATTGTTTGGTGCCGTGACTACTTTCCCGGGGAGCTCTCCCAGTGCTCCACCACATTCTGGGTGAAGAACCTCTTTCTAATATCCAACCTAACCCTCTACTGGCACATCTTCCAACCTAAACCGCCCCGGTACTCATTAAAACAGAAGCAAAATGAATATATGAGGTACAACAAAAAGCTTACAGAAAGAAACTCCAGCCTAAACACAGTTTCCACTGCACACATTTGACTTCTGGAGTTCCTTCAATAAAGCGAGCCCTGCACTTTCAATGCTGGGGGCCAGCACGGCTCGAGCCTTAAAGCAAGCTTTGTTCCTCCATCATCAGAACCAATGCTGCAATTATTTCCCAGCCCACGTGGCTGATGCCTGCTATTTATGACGAAGGAAGCTCAGATTTAATCAATGTAACTCCTCCATTCCTATCAACTGGTTTCTTGTATTTTAGAACAACAAAGGTTTCTGACACTTTTCCTCTCTCTTCCATGCCTCCCAACCAGCTGTGGGTGGGGGAGACATGGAATTAGCCGTCTGCTAAGCAGAATGGAACAGCACAGGGAACTCGCCACAAAGAATAAGTATACCATAACTAACTTTCTTTTAGGAGCTCATTTGTAATTCTAAATCTCATAAAAGAACGTAATATCAAGCCTTGCAAGCTTAGTTCTTCAAGCATTTCCTGCAGAGCCCGATTCCTTCAGTTCTTTTTCTCTTCCATGAGAGAAAAGTTGAGCTGGAGGCGCCAACATTTCGTATCCTGTAGAGTGCTACAAGTGCACACACATCCCCCACTACTGCTCACAGCCCTTATTACAGCTTCACCTTACATATCTTCAAGTCAGGAAAGCCCCCGGATTTCTTGTGGATCATAAACATCACCAAACCTTCCGAAGCCAATGGAAAGGCAGGCCCTTTTCTTCCTTAAGACAGGCACTGTTTCACTGCTACTGTCTGAAAATCACCCAAGGAAGCTCATGCAACTCCTGCCTTTGAATTCAGTCACATCATGGAGTGATCATCATTGAATGGCAGCTCTTCAGCTGCTGCCTGGTTCAGCATCAGTCCTCCTGTGCCATTTACTCCTTCCAGCACATCACTCGGATCATTGTTAGGTCCAGTAACAGTTTACACCATTCCTGCCTGACTCTGCAACACCAAGCAAACCAAACCCACCAAAAGGCAACTTCTTGGCAGAGCATCACATCAACCTACAGTTCAATAAATAAAGTTAAATTGGTGAAGTCAGCATGGCTGCTTCTGCTTCTTCTGTCCTCTCCTCTCCTCTACTCATTTCTATTCCCAGCCACCTTTCTGCAGATCAGGTCCCTCAATCGTATGCTGTGAGCCTGCACACTTGCTTCTGCCAGCACAGGAGAGCATGTGCCACAGAAGCACAACCACCAAGCCAGGGCAAGGCCAGGATCACTTCTTCTGTAGTGCTATGGACTTATTAAAAAGACAAAATACAGCCCAGAAGCTGTCTAGCATCCCTGCAGCTGCACTGACAAACTGCACACCAATGCTGTAAGATGGGCACAGAGCCAGTTCTTACTACTTCCCCTCTAGGCTCAGCGGTTACAGGCATAGACTTGGAAGTCCTGGAAGGCTTTACTCACCTTCTGCTGGTGAGAGTTATTGAGGAGCATAATGAACATAAAACTGCAGTAAAGAAAGCGTTTGAAGGATATGGGGAAAAATTCTTTATGCAAGTGAACATTTCCTTGTGTTGCTTCAGTATATAATGTTTCAAAGAAAACAGCCTTTGTTAAATATAACAATTCTCACTTCCCTGATTTCTGTTTGAAGGCATTCATTAAGTACTTAATATCTTTAAGAACACCACAAAGCAAGAAGGTATGTTATTAACCCTCTTCTGTCCTTTTCACTAAGAGTCTGACACCTTCTAACTCCCATCGTCTCTGACGGAAGTCGGGACACTACACTTCCCAGGAAGATTTGCCAACATTTGAATTTCTAATTACTCTTTCCTTTGCCACACAGGGTTAGAATGGCATTTAAGCCACTTACACAGAAAACATCATGAAAGTCAACAACACCAAAAGAAAAACCTATTTTTTCATGTTTTGCCATTCTCCCAGAGACTGAAAAGCAATGCATTGTTACTGAGCTCCTTCCACAGATGCTGTGTTCATGGCCTTACACATCCCAGCAGGCCAAGAGCAAAGCACAGGTTATAAACCCCATGAAAATTAAAAAGCTATTGTGACGAACTCTGCATGGCCATGCTGGCTCTTTTACATGTTTTGCCGGAGTCAAGAAAGCATCTGCACTCACCAGTAGAGGACAAGACTGAAAAGCAATATTGTAGTCTTTGTTAAAGTCAAATACTTTTCTCCATCTCTTTAACAGATGTCAGTCTAAGGTTGTTGCAAATTCTCTCTTCTGAATAAATCTCTTGCAGAAGCAGAAAATGCCTGTGGCCAATCTCTTTTCAAGAATATTTGGGAACAGGTACATCGGAGAGCAGGGCCTTCTCTAGGCCAAAGGTTTCGTAGACTCATAGAACGGTTTGGGTTGGAAAGGAACTTAAAGATCAGCCAGTCCCAACCCCCCCCCCCCGTCATAGACAGGGACACCAGGCTACTCAAGGTCTTGAACACCTCCAGGGAAGGGGTATCCAGTGTCCCTGGGCAACCTGTGCCAGTGCCTCCCCACCCTCATTGTGAAGAATTTCTTCCTAATGTCTAATCTAAATCTTCTCCCTTACAATTTAAAGCTGTCCTCCGTCGCCCTATCACTATTTGCCCTTGTAAAAAGTTCCTCTCCAGCTTCCTGTAGCTGCTTTCAAGTACTGGAAGGCCACTGGGAGGTCTCCCTGGAGTTTTCTGTTCTCCAGGCTGAACAACCCCAGGCTGAACTTTGTTGAAATCTTTCCCAAAAATATCACAAAGAAATAATGTGGATGGCTGAAAAAAAGGAAATCACTTCAGATAATCTGAGTTCATCCTTTATGTTGCTTTAGAGCCTATGAATTAATGCAAATGAAATAACCTACTGAGTGACATCAACACGCGACACCATCGACCTCATTATGTCTGCAGCACTGCTCAGTTATAGTTAGTGCTGCCGGGAGCGTTGCTGCTCTCGGTTTGGACTCAACAAGGGAGTAATTAACAGTCAGTGCTCCATCTCACTGTAACTGGAGCAATAGAGACATCAATCAAATTATATAGAAGTCAACAAAACGAGCAAAATCCAAACAGATCTAAATTTTAAAGAGCTTTGGAGCTAGAGGTCCCCAAAACTCCCTAAAACGTTCCACCCAGGAATACTTTATCTGTTTGAAGCCACTAAGAAACCACACAGCATCTACTCCATTGTTTGCATCCATCTGGTTTTGATTTCACCCATATGGTACAGCAGGAGCTTTGCCAGCCAGGTGTGGATGGGAAGCGCTTTCCATGGAAGATCAGTCTGCAGCAACCTGTGTCATAGCCCTCTCATAGCAAGCAAGAGTCAAGACCTACTCTCTCTTAACTGGGGAAAACTTGAGGTTCAGCAGGTTGTGTCCCATATAACTCAGCAAATTTTCCCTTAACAGAAGGTCTTTTAATGGAAACTTTATTCTCAACATTAAGACAAGACTCTTTCTATATCTTTTCAGCAGCACACGGAAAGTTCTTACCCCACTCATCATTAAATTCCTTAGCACACACAACAGAACCATTCTCCCTTTTGTGTTTCCACTATCATTTGACACATTCCTGCTTTAATCATCTGCTTCAGCAGGGAAGGTAACGTCTCAAAATACTTTATGTTATTTCATTTTTGTTATTCTTCCATCTGCCCTTCTTTCAAAAATAAATAGCAGCCACAACTGTGGGGGTTTTAATTGGTTTTGACATTTTTGCAGTCTGAATGTCAGCATGGAAGTATCAGAAAAGAAGCAAGGAACTTCATGGAGGCTTTCTTGGTGGTATAGATAGCATTTGCATAGTATGAGGCTCCAGTTCAGGAAAACAGCCTTCTTTAGACTAGTAATCAGCTGTACACTTAAATTAAATTAATTAGGACTTAAATGAAGTTTTAAAATTGCACACGTAGCTAATTTTCCACAGATTAATGACATGGAGATCTTCAGCATACTAAGAAACTTCGAAAATCCATCCCTCATCCCTCAATTTCCCTGTCAGGGCTGCCTCTCTGTGCCCCAGTTCTGAAGCGGCAAACACATTCAAAGAACCCTTTGCCCAAGACAGACTGCAAGGTCAGCGTATGTCAAAGGCAGCACATTCAGAGTCTTCTCCTCCACTCCCAAGCCTCCTCTGAATAACTGCATCTTCTTACTAGGAACTCTTCCTCTTTACAGCTCTTCCATTTGGTAGAGTCAAATGGAACAAACCATGGTGCCAAGAGCTGAACCTGTTGCTAAAGGCTATGAAGGTCAATATCTCTGAAGTTTCTTTTTAAAAGGTCCACTGAAATTTAAACCCATCTTACGAACTTCAACACAGAGCTTCTGACATTTCTACTGGATGATTTAGTGGTTTTCATGTTGGTTAAAAACAACCTTTAAGAGATTTTACTTTCAAAATCCATAGCCATTGTCCAGTTAGGGGTCATTTTGATTAAAGCTGGCTTTGATTTAGGGGAAAAGTGAACACCTGAGCTTTCAAGTAACCCTTCAAAGAAATGCCCCTGATTTTACAAAGATGCCACGCCATTTTTCAGGACAGATGCAGACACTTACTTGCATATTTATTTTAAGTCACAGTTACAGCCTATTAAATTTGATGGTGCCAGCCACATAAATAAGCATTGCAATGCAGGTCCCTGGGCTACGAAGCACAAGTAATTGGATTTATATGACAGATTTACAAAAGAGCCAAGCTAAACCATTCTTTCATGATACATTCACATCAATGGTGAAACTTTAACGGGGTATTTTTACAGCAATAATAACCTTCCTGAAAGTGGAGGTAGTAATTTTAAGCAGAAAATTTAAGTACCTTTTCATAACAACATGTGAAACAATTTATGTTACAGGTGAGATTGATAAAAACTTATTTAAGTTTACAGTTTTCTAAAACAAGGTAAAAACCCATGACTGCTCTTTGAGGATGATCAGAACTGCATTGTTAATACAAGTGAGCTGCAAGACTTTAATCTGCTTTGACACCAGTTAGCTGGTCAGCTAAAAATACCATCCACTGCATTTACTGACCAGCTGCAATCTCACAGAAATAGCAAGGGAAACCTCAGACTTCCGCACCTCAGGTCACAAGGGATCAGGTGCTTCATGTGGGATGGACAAGGAGAATCAACTGGCCGACCATGCTGCGCTGAGTGTGACATAACATCTCTGTAATGAGCAGACTGCCCACTACTCGTTCTACTACAGGAGTACACATTTTGAATTGGACTTGCTATGGGGAAACAATGACATCTTCAGTTCCAGCAACCACTCCTAAAGGAGGAGACCGGCACTGCACTAGATCTCCCCCTGCTTCCTTTCAACTTCGAAATGAAGAAGTTTTTCAGAACCCACTGAAGATCCATGAGGTCATGCAATACCTACACCGTTTCAAAACATCTCTTCTAAAATTTTATGCAGGCCCACTGAAGTCAAAGATGCACCAAAAACGCATAGCTTAAAATTAGACACAAGGAAGATATTTTTCACTGCGAGGGTGGGAAGGCCCTGGCACAGGCTGCTCAGAGAAGTCATGGATACCCCATCCCTGGAGACGCTCAAGGCCAGGTTGGACGGGCCTTTGAGCAACCTGACCCAGTAGGAGGTGTCCCTGCTCCATGATAGGGGGATTGGAACTTTGAGGTCCATTCCAACCCAATCCATTCTACGATTCTGTGAAAACAGTACAATGCTCTTCCTTAGAATCACAGAATCGTTTAGGTTGGAAAAGATTTTTAAGATCATCGAGTGCAACTGCAAACCACAAGTAAGTCATAGGAAGATGATGTACAAACATTTCCTTGGAAAAACTCATTACTGCTCCTTCTGTCCCTTCAAAGCACTCCCCTTAACACATTTCTGAGGCAATTTCCTCATAATTTTCATACAAGTGACTTCCAGGTATCAAAGAAGAAACCAAACATTTCCTTTTTCCCTGAGGGTTCAGAGATACAGTGATCCTGTTATCAAAGAAAATCCATGCTTTCTTAGCATTTCCTTGCTACCAAAGGAAACCACAGCTTCTAAAGCCCATGGCCACACCAGACCAGGGAACATCTCAAGCTTTCAGTCTCACGATTGACTTGGAAAATTCGTATCTTGCATTTTAGTCATTCAAAAAAATTAGAAATGTTTGTTCAACAACCATTCTCCTTCCAGTTGCCCTGGAGAGCAATTTGTTAGCTGTCACAGCTTAATGGAGTCATAATATAATTTTCTTACCAATTCTGAAGCCAAATACAACTTTAGTAACCTAAATATTTTATTTATTAATTTAGATATGTCCACAGCAACCAGCAGTTTGCTCCTGCAAACAATTTACACAATGAGCTGTAGCTGTGGCTCAGGACACAGTGAGAGAACTTAATCTGAATAATAATCGGAAGAGATAAAACTGTATGAGAGTTTTTGTCATACATACAAAACCTAAAATAGTATTTTTTAACTTCATTTTTTCCACTATCCCGTAGTATATTCCATTCCTACACATTTTCCAAATGACAGAGTAGCTTCAAACATCTTCTACCTGCAACCTGCAAACATCTTATACCTGCAATACACTCTGAAGGGAATATTTTTGATTAAAACAAAATGCAAAACTCATGAAGATTACATTCGGAATGGGCTCATCTTTCTTTTCCTCACTAAAGCACATACTTCCCAGCATTTTTCTGTCTTAGGTTATTTACTGATATTTAGATGACATTTGACCACAAACCAGAAAAAAATAAAAAATAATTTTAATAGTGCACTACGTCAAAAAAATGTTTACTGAATGATCTGATTAATAAAAATTAATAAAAACCATACATAATGTGCAAATCTACCCATTTATTTCACTCTGTTTGGTATGAATGTTTCAATTGCTACCCCAGTCCCCCAGCACTCACGTTCATTTAATGAGCAACACCCTGAAAATGAACCATAGAACTGAAAATACAGACTACAGTTCTTTATCTTGGAGAAACACCTCTTAACATATTGTGAACAGAGCCAGGATCATTTAAGAAGAGTAAAAGGTCTGTTACAAATTTTAACCTGTAATTTCCTCTGTTGGCCTGAAAAACACAGTTCCTCTCTATCAGCTCCCACTTTCCTTATCCACTGAAGCACACCCCACATTAAAACTTCCAATCTCTTCACTTCAAAGCTAAGAATCCCATTTCTCACCCATGGCTTTCAAAATCTTCCTTGGGTCTGCAAAGGATGCCCCTCTACAGCGACCTTTAGATAAACATTTGCCACAAGAAATGTGGAACCTTCTTTGAAACTAAACTCCCATAGAGATGCCAGAAAAAAGGTCTTTAAAATAGTTTTAAAAAAAGACCTGCAAACCCCAAACCTGACAGCTGGCACGCTGTGGAATTTAATCTATCACAGTCAGCTTACTGCCGTCCTCTTCTCATCTGTTAATTTGTTTTAATACCTATTGCTCTTCAACCTCCATTTGCAACGCAAGTTCTCAGGAGAAAGGCGTATCTTCCATTAAAATGGGGAAGGCCCATTACACAGGCATCCCTCATTATTTATTGTATCCATGTATTAAATGTAGACAGCAATAACTAACAGAGCAAAAAATAGGAGTGTTGGTGCAGTCTCACTTCTCCAGACAAATATTACGGAAAAGCAAACTGAATGGTGGGTGGGCCTCGACGTTCCGACTCTGGTGGAACAGAGAGCTCAGATGCACTCTGTCACAGCACTACAAACCAAGCAGCCTGGGAGCAAGACAGTTGTGATGCACAGGGAGGCCTCAGGACATCTAAGCTGTAGCTTTCAACAAAGAATTCAACCAGAACTACCGAGACCCTTCAAGCCTGATATACAAGCATATTTCATTACAGTACTTACCTGTATTCAAAAATAACTACAAATACTGTCCTCAGCTGGTTTTTTTTTTTGCATAGCTTGTGTGGTTTGAAGAATACAGCTGTATTTAGTGCTCACTGCTTCAATCAAGACCAGAACTTTGGTAGCCTAATACTAATGGACCTGCTGTTGCAAAGCATACCTCAAGTTTTGATTACAGGTATTATACCAAAATATGTCCATATTTGCAAGAAAAAAGGAGCGCATAAAGGCTTACACAAAACTTTACTAAAAGCAGTACAATTTCACAGACCTTATCAGCTTCCTGTAGAAAAATACTAGTGAAGAAAAAGACTGAAAACAGCTCAAGCGCAATCAAAACATCCATATGAAGCAATCTGATCTGAAAAAAAGATGTTTTGAGGGGGGGGTTCTTGCAACTCGCTCTTGCAAACTTCTGTCCTTCAAATATCTTACCTGATTACAGGTGTTAATGTCTATTCCGCTTTTCAGGTATTCCACTACTTTGTCCAGATTGCCAGCTCTGGCAGCTCGGAGAAAGCTTGCATTGCTGTCAGACTGCAAAAAGAAAAGAAGACAAAAAACCCCAGTTAGTTCCTGCTGAAAAGAGGGCACAACTTCCTCAGCAGGGAAAGGTTTCCGCATTTTAGGGTGCAGGAGAACAGATTCGTGAAGAAACTGGCTTTGAATTATATCTGCATAAATTAGCACACATATACCCAAATGAGGAAACACTGGCACAAAAGAACTGTTGATCTTAAAACAATGCAATCATTGCCGAAGTTCAAAATTAAACAAGAACCAAAGGGGAAAAAATACAGAAATCATAATAACTGATATTAGCACCGAGAAAAAAATAAACACGTCCACTTGTTAGCCATGGTTTCCTCAGTTGTTAGGTTTTTTTAATATATATATATCTGTATTTATTTATATATGGTTTTCTACATCTGCTCAAAACTCTGGAAAATAACTGATCAAACCTGTTATTGTCTATGCTCCTCCAGAAAACATTCATGGCCTTTGGATTTGTACTTGGCATAAACAGTTACCTGACTGCAGTGCACATTCATGCTCACGTACCGGCTTAACACCAAAGTACACACGGAAGAAAAGACAATATCCAAGAGCTAAAAAGTCCTATGGATATATTTTATCATCTGTGGGGCAGGTTAAAGGAAAAAGGAAAGTCCTAGAGAGTGGGGTAGCACTGCCTGTGTTGAACTGTAGAACAAAATGGATGAAGTACTCCATCCTCAGGATCTAAAGCCAGGTTAACGTAAACACACACACTCCTAAACTGCCCGCATTCACACATTGACATTTAAAGCCCCATTAGAATTTATAGGTTAAAATAAGATAAAATTGTGTTTTCATTTTTCAGCTCGTGGGATGTTCTCCTAAGCAAGGGAGTGTGAAATGCGTCTCCCCTCCTGCTTTTATCTACAACATGCAATTACACTGGCAATTTGATGGCCAGGCTTTGGTGTTCACCTGCACATGAGCCCACACCCAGGTAAATTGGCTGCTGAAGCAATCGCAGACACCAGGAGAAAAAACAAAGTCGTGCAACTGAAATTATAGTTAAAGAGAACAAACATCTGGGAATGTGCACAGAGACAGTAACGATTTTCATAGAATCGTGGAATCATGGATTGATTTGAGTTGGAAGGGACCTCAAAGCCCATCCAGTTCCAATCCCCCTGCCATGGGCAGGGACACCTCCCACTGGATCAGATGGCTCCAAGCCCATCCAACCTGGTTTTGAACACCTCCAAGGATTGGGCAGCCACGACTTCTCTGGGCAACCTGGGCCAGTGCATCCCCATCCTCACAGTAAAACATTTCTTCCTCAGATCTCATCTCAATCACCCCTCTTTCAGCTTCACACCATTCCCCCTTGCCCTATTCTCTACACTCCCTGAGCAAGAGCCCCTCCCCAGCTTTCCTGTAGGCAATACCTAAAATAAATAAATAGTGTAGGAGCAAGTTTCAAGAAGCAGATATGTTACTGTAAAAGCCTGTTTGGTGGGGCTGTGGATAGCAAGGTGTAGCAGGCCACACACGCCATTGGACTCGTACTCAACATTCCCTTGGAACACCTGCCATGGAGCACATTCCTCACCTCCCTGTCGGAAACCCCAGGTTCAAACCACTCTTTCACATTGTGAGAATATCCTAAAAGCCTCCCAGTCTCCGCTTATTGATACCGATCAACAAAGCAATTTACTTCAGTCACCCAAGCCATTTCAATGGGTTCCTTTCAGTCACCCTACTTCTTACACAGTAGTAACTCACTTCACAGTCCCTGATTCCAACCTATTTTAATCTGCAACAGATGGGTGTCGTCAAAATGATTCTCCTTACAACTGTGCTACATGCCAAGACAAAAATATTTCCTTTAAAATTCCTTTCGGCAAACTTCAGCACATTTTCCACATCTTTTCCTGTTAAGAAAACAGTGCATCCTTCTAGGGTGAAGGGGAAGGTAGTGCAGGAATTCACGCTGATAGAATCCATCTGTAGCTTCAAGCTTTGCTCAAGCAAGCGTTTGGATGAGGCTTGACACAGGAGCAGATTCTGACAGGTACTGCAAAGAGATCCTTTCTGCAATCGAAGGGCTGCTATGAGCCCTGCACCATCTCCTGAGACGCATATGAGCAAATAAAGAGACAAAATTCTATTTTAATGCTCAAACGTCCTGGAAAAACCAACGATCGTGGTACAAATGTGCACCAAGAACAAATATTTGAGCACAGAGGGTAAATCCAGACACCTGAAATAAATGGGAAAGCATCTTTGCCCTCAACAGGACACATATTTTACCTTTGTTTTCCCCGTTTTTTTTCACTTCTGTAATAATTTAACATGTCCAAACTGTAATCATCTGAGTTTTATACTTTTAAAATATTAAGCAAGAACGGTGCAACAAATGAACTGTTTCATTAGGGATGAATCAATCACCACTTGCTTTTCTTTCATACAGTGTAACATGAAAGGCTAAAAATGTTCAAGCCTCAGTTACCGCTGGAAGCTCAGATTGTAGGGAAGATGATATGAATATACTCCATTTGTTTCAGGCTAAGAAGACACAAGCAGTGCTTTCAAACCAGATTTCAGCTGCTTCATGTACAAATTCACATACAAACCCCTATGAGTGCATCCATGAAACATGCAAAAGATTCAGCATTGTGTTTCAAAGCTGAGAAGTTAAGAATAGTCTATATCTCTATTTTCTTTCCTGGATTTGTTCATCAACTCAGATTTTTCAGTAGATCATCAGCAGTTTCTCCTTTTCCCTACTCTTTCAAGGTCTTCAAAAAACATTTTTTTCAGCACTACCATCTCAGCAATTTACTCGCTTCAGCAAGTTACGAATTCAAATCCATTTTGACAAAACAGCCTCAGTAGCCAACTGCACCAGTTTTCTACAGTTTTATCATGCTAGAAAATCATAATTTTTGACCTGTAGGCTTTTCCAGTTGATCTGGAATCAATCTCATAAAACAGTTTGTTTCCTTACATGTAGATTTTCAGATGTGTTCATGACGCACTTCCAAGGCACAGAAGCTGCCGTATTGATCTTTATGGGATTGTCAACAGGTGAAGACAAACTGTCAACAAACTGTCATTTGAAGACACTTTCTTTATAAGAAAGTAGATAAAAATATGGAGCCGGTATCCTTTGCAGCATATGATACATATCAGGTCATGTCTTCCATGCACACACCCCTGGGATATTTTTGTAGGAGTTTTATATATCTATGCAGATCACACTCAAAAGTGAGCACTCTGCTGCTAAGGAAAAGAAAGCTTTATAAGAGAAGAGGATGCTTTAAGCGGCTCCCAGTAACCAGGTAAACATGAGAGGCTCACAATCTGGAAAACACAAGTGTCAACACGTTAACTTGCAAAGTCTCAGCTGGCATCTCTACATGGTGCCCACAGCTTGGCTCAGGCAGAATTACAGATTGCTTCATCTACAAGTGTCCCTCTGCTCTGCATGTTATTAAATGTTAGAATACAGTATGAAGGACTAAGACCGCTTTGCTATATTTTATACTGCGGGACAAACTCACAATTCACAGACTTCACGAGCTTCACAATTCACAGACTTCACGAGCACATCCAAACTGCTCCTTGATGGGCTCTTCATCAAGGATTGCAGGGACAGGACAAGGAGGAACAGTTTTGAAGCTGAGAGAGGGGAGAGTGAGTTGAGATTTTAGGAAGAAATGTTTTCCTGTGAGGATGGGGAGGCACTGACACAAGTTGTCCAGGGAAGTCGTAACTGCCCCATCCCTGGAGGTGCTCAAGACCAGGCTGGATGGGGCCATGAGCACCCTGATCCAGTCGGAGGTGTCCCTGCCCATGGCAGGAGAGTTGGAACTGAATGGGCTTTAAGGTCTCTTCCAGCCCAAAGCATTCCATGATTCATAACAACACTACCCAGTGAAGCCGCATACGTGTTGGAAATCATGTACGTAGTAAAGTTATTCCTGCAGATTGGCTTTTTCTCCCCCTTCAAACACAGTGAGTGACCCCAGCCTGTCCACAATCACAAATCTCGCTGTGGGAGAACAGAGCTCAGAAACCAGGCCCATTGATCAATTCTCATCTGTTAAATATAGTTCACTAATGGAATGACAGCAGAAAGAGAATTTAAAACTGATGTATAATAATAGTAGCTTTATACCTTAATTTAACATTTTTGGTCTGTATACTTATTAAACTGTGTATCTGAATAATAACAAGCCTTTCAAACTTACCTTTTGGGCATCAACTTTGGGACATATTCCTTTGATTTTACAGAGAACATTTATTCACCTGTATAATTTGAAGAGGCTGGCCCTGATCAGGAGGTAAGCAAATCCTGCTATTTACTTGTTTGCTTGATATCATCATATATTCATATTATTGCCTATAAAATCAGCATGAAGGCAGAATTTGGCGAGATGGCAGTCTTGAGAGTTATCTTACAGTGTTAATGCCACTCACAAACTTCTGAGTTGTGAGGCAGTGCTGGTCCAACAGCTGTTTCTATAATTAGTAAAACGCTGATCGCTTGTTAATTCTTCATTAAAAAGCTCTTAATTGACTGGTGGCTCATCACATTAATATATTCAGGTAATACCTGTGTTGAGAATCCAGCTCACTGCAGAAGGCAAGGTGAATGATCTAAACTCTGGTTTTCAGGGCTTCCTGATGTTTTTCCATACTTAAAAGATACATGGGAGGAAGTGACAGATGCATGAACACATTCTATCAAGTTTTTATTATGCCATAACTTCAAAAGAGTGGATTTATGCTCTTACCATTGAAATAACTACTAATTATTGTCCCAATTCTCTGATTTCAGAAACCATCTGTTCAGACCAGCCATCCTTTAACTGGCTGCAACTCTAAAAGCAGCACAGATGAGGTGTTATCAGTACCCAACTCATTTGTTACATATGTATTTTTTGCCAGTCTGGTGGCTTGTCCCATACCAGCATTCAACTGTAACGGATGGGACTTCAAGAGGAACGCTCCTTCCTCACAGAACAGTTTCTACAAACCTTGCCAGATGGGTTTTCAGCAGCTCACATTTCATCTTGCTTTTTATCAAGATGAAATTGCTGCTGATCTCCAACGGGCACTACAACAGAACAATGGGGATAATGTGAACCTAGGATGCTGTTATGGCTGCAAGAAGGCAAAGGATGTATTTATTTTTTTTTTAGTTTAGCTGCCCCAGCAGAGTCTCAGCCTGCACTTCTGCTGTATGATCGCGAGCTGAATCCCGCACTTGTAAAGGCACAGGTTCAATCTAACACCAGTAAATTAGTTAAATGAGAAAATAACAGCTATAATGGAAATATATTTCCCAAGTCTTAAATTAAATAACATCCATCTTCTGGAAGAAAAGAAACACAACAGCACGATACTTTATAAGCGACATTTACTTATAAATATGCATATTTTCCTCTCATTAGTTTACTGGAAGACATGAAGGAATATGGATTAAGTCACAGATCTTACAGGAAATTTCAGTATCTAAATTTCTGGAAGAACAATGAGCCTGATTTTCTCATTTCAATTTCAAAACAGTGTGTTTATTGCCTGTTGAAGCACATA
The DNA here is from genome assembly GCA_033558185.1 of Dromococcyx pavoninus. NCBI lineage: Eukaryota > Metazoa > Chordata > Aves > Cuculiformes > Neomorphidae > Dromococcyx > Dromococcyx pavoninus. The sequence goes on along the minus strand of JAUMJL010001158.1, from coordinate 231,283 downwards.
CAGGCATTTCAGATCTAGCTCACTCTGCTGGTACCTTTGGTTGTACAGAACTGGTTAACAGACTGTTGAATTGAAGACACCCACAACTCTAAACTAGCAACTTAACTGAACAAACACTTCTTCCTCATGATCTAAAGATCTGCTTCTCCAGAAAAGAGACTCAATTGACATTAGAATAAACTAACGTTTCTTTTAAGTAAAGAGAAGCTGAAAGGACAGAACTATGAGGTTGAAGAAGACAAGTTTCCAGAGACAAGAGATCACTGGCAAGTAAAATCTTCCCTACCAAGATGTAGCTAATAGCATCCAACAATTGATTATTTCAATCTCAGGGGTCTCTCTCTCTGGGTTGATGATGGTTATAAATCAGAAAAATAAAAATATTCTTTGAAGTACATATTATGCATCTAAATAATTTAAGGCACTTTGAGTATTGAGGACAATTAATCATAGAATCATGAAGGAGATAGAGAAGCTGGCACCCCTTTTACCGGCATTAAGCTGGAACTGTGGCTAGAGCAGGTGTCCTCACCACAATGGCTTTAAATTCGAAGGGGGAAGATATAGATTATACCTTAGGAAGAAATTCTTCGTGATGAGGTTGGTGAGACCCTGGCACAGGTTGCCCAAGGAAGCCGTGACTGCTCCATCCCTGGAGGTGTTCAAGGCCAGGCTGGATGGGGCTTTGAGCACCCTGATCAAGTGGGAGGTGAACCTGCCCATGGCAGGAGGGTTGGATCTAGATGGGCTTTAAGGTCCCTTCCAACCCAAACCGTTCTATGATTCTACGGACTTGGGCATAAAAACAATTGCTGTTTAAAGCAAAAAGTATGGTGCAATAACACAACAGTGAAACAGCTACAAGAAAATAAAAAGCCTTTGTGCTCTACACTCCATTGACCCAGGGTTAAAACATTCTGTGACATCAAAACATTCTTGCAGATATTTAAACACCGAAAAACATTGCCTGACACAGAGATCTGCAGTGGAGTTGTCTGGATTCAGAAGCGACCCCTTCAGTACATCCTGGCTTTCTCGGAGGAATAATCTCTCATTAGTTCTACTAACAGATAGGATGGGTAGGAGCCAGAATTACACAGTGCCCAATCAGGTGGGAAGACTGATGTTGTTTGTGTTCATTATGCATCCCCATAAGAGCTTTCTGATGTCTTTGCAACCCAAAGGAGATTTAGTGCGCAGCAATATTCAAGACTTACAGCACCCTTGAGAAATGAATTTCACTGGCAAGACTGGAGATCGGAAGATCCATCACAAAAAACGAAGCTAAAAAATAAAACTAGGTCAAGCAATGTGTCACGATTTACACACATTACATACTAGAAAATGTAGTAGAATTTCAACATGTTTTTAATAACTGTTGAATTGAAAGACCTCTTCCAATAATTTTGATATTCGTCTACAGCCATTTTGCATTATTTTCATATATTGCTACAAAGCCTGTGCTCAGAAAGCTGCATTTCATATTTAGAAAGGTTTTTATTCCTGTTATACCACCCCCACAAACAACTTTTAAGTAACATAAGGAAAAGAACCCTATGCCCAGCTCAACAGCAGTATCTGAATACTAGCTCCTGCTACAGGATTGCTCCAGATCACAGAATCATGGAACGGTTTGGGTTGGAAGAGACCTTAAAGTTCATCCAGTTCCACCCCACCTGCCATTGGCAGGGGCACCTCCCACTGGATCAGGGTGCTCCAAGAGCATCCAACCTGGCCTTGAACACCTCCAGCGATGGGGCAGCCACGACTTCCCTGGGCAACCTGTGCCAGGGCCTCACCAAGCTCAGAGGAAAACACTTCAGATCTCACCTGAATCTCTCCACTTTCAGTTGAAAACCATTCCCCCTCATCCTATGCCTGCCCTCCCTGATCAAGAGCCCCTCCCAGCTTTCCTGTAGCCCCTTCAGTATTGGAAGGCCACTATAAGATCTCCCTGGAGCCTTCTCTTCTCCAGGCTGAACAAGTCCAATTCTTTCAGCCTGTCCTCATACGGGAGACGCTCCAGCCCTTGAATCATCTTTGTGGCATCCTCTGGACTCACTCTAAAAGATATAACAGATCCAGATAGACACAACTGAAAGTTATTGGACACTTCTTACTGTTACTAACAGAAAAGCCAGGCTTCAACTCTTCTATCTTTTGATACTGGTAGGAGAATTCCCAATTATTTATAAGGGATTACTTCCATTTTATGCTGGTTGTTACATTTCAACACCTTCGACCTTCTTTCAAACTCCTCTTTGAAATTCCGGAGCTTGCAGGACACCCGCCATACAGCTGCTCTTTGCTTTCCACTGCAATGTACCAACGTGTAATTAGTTTTTGCTTTGTTTTTAACCAGGAGAAGAATAAAGAAGATAAAGGAAAAAAAACACTTCAGCAGATGCTTAATATTTACCACACCTGTAGATCCAACTGATCTCAAACTAACCAGGTCTCAGCTCTTTGCTAAAGGAGTTTTTTAAATACATGCTCAACTGTGTTCCTGAGTTTGCGCCAACATTAGCAAATCCAGCAGCAGCAAAAGAGGACGAGAAAACTGGTGTAAAATCAACCTTTACGTAAGCCAAGAAGCAAATATCTTCTATAAACCCTTTACGATGCTCAGCCGCCGCAGACATCTGTAGGAGTCCTCCCACTGCATTCATTAATTGACAGTCTGGACGCGCTGTCTGCTGACTTCGTGTCAATGAAGGATTTGTGAGAACTGAGGCAAAACTGCAGAGTTTGCTATGAAAAAGAATAGAATCAAAGTCTTTTTCCCAGTTGTGTGTCCCTTCTGAATGCAGCATTCAAAATGACAAAAGTTATTTTAATCCATCCTGATTTTAAAATATAAAGTACCATCAGTAACATGGTTCTAATCCAGAACAGGACCTCAGTCCTAGCTGAGCTTCAGGCATGTGTAATTCCTGATGTCCCATTGGGCTATTCACGTACCAAACATTTTCGGTACAAGCCCAGCTTGGAAACAACGTTTGTAAGCGAGAATTATACTCATCAGTGTGAATCTAAAAAAACAGAATCTCAAAAGCCTGGAAAACACAGCCTGAATTTTCTAAAAAAAAGAAGAAAGGGGGAAAAAAATCCACCTACATCGAAACCACAAAAAATTAAAAGAATTTGGGTTTACAGAATGAAAGCTTATAACATAGCCTGAGAAATACTAAAAACTAGAAAAATCATAGAATCATGGAATGGTTTGGGTTGGAAGGGACCTCAAAGCCCATTCAGCTCCACTCCCCGCTATAGGCAGGGACACCTCCCACTGGATCAGGTTGCTCCAAGCCCATCCAGCCCAGACTTGAACACCTCCAAGGACTGGGCAGCCATGACTTCTCTGAGCAACCTGGGCCAGTGCATCCCCATTCTAACAGGAAAACATTTCTGCCTAAGATCTCATCTCAATCTCTCCTCTTTCAGCTTAAAACCATTCCCCTTTATCCTATCCCGGCACTCCCTGATCAAGAGCCCCTCCCCAGCTTTCCTGAAGCCCCTTTCAGTACTGGAAGGCTACTCTAAGGTCTCCCCAGGGCCTTCACCTCTCCAGGATGAGCAACCCGACCCTTCCCTCATGGCAGAGGTGCTCCAACCCAGCTTTATTTCTTAAGAACTGGTTCAGCTGTGCTGTCAGTGAAGGAAGCAGCAGAACTGGTCAGAACGTTTTGGCAGAAACCACTTCCTTATCAGAAAACCGAGACAGCATCAAAATTGTTTTCTAGGAGAAAGCAGAACTTGCTGGGAGCTGCTGCTGGGAATGCCTCAAGACTCTTCCCTTACGGACACCGTAGCCCTTCCCAACTACATTTCCTACAATGCACTGCAGCAACTCATGCAAGAGCAAACACAACAGTGACATGAGAACAATTTTATTCAGATCAATATGGGAGAAGAGAATATCTGGATATAACAACATTAAAATTGACATTTTCTGACCTTCCTGTTCTGCCAGAAGTTTTGACACTACCTCCTTTCATTGCCAGTTTTGACTGAAATAACCATTTAATAACAAATTTCTCAAGCAGAGGAAGGAAAACAATAGGAAAAAAAATAAGAGAAAGAGATATTTCCCTTGCCATAGACACTGTACAAGTATTCATCTCTATGATTTTCTCCTGCTTTGCAGAACAAACACTGACTTTCCCATTGTAATCACTCATTGCATGCCTAACTCTCACGTCCTACAGGCATCAGTGTGAGCCCCTCGCCTGTCCTGCCCGCTGTAAACTTCATGCACATAGGGACTCTGTGTCCACTGCAAAGAGACAACAACATCGTGTGCTGGAGAGACACCAGCTTAGAGAAATATTATGGAGTTCAAGTTCTGAGAATCAATGCAGGATAATCCCTAGCAGTCATGCAACCAAGATAACAGGTTGTACCCACGTGAAGGACTTGAGAAAGTGTTTTCTCTCTGCACACCCAAACCTTTGAGAAGCTGAGAACACTTTTAAGTGACTGTACAGCTCACCAACAGCTGCTTTTTAATTACAGCCACAACAGCAAAAGCCAAGCTCGAACAGGGACATTCAGCATATCTCTTAATATTGCAAGATTCTGGTTGAGAGAGATCCTTTTCAAATCTAACATGCACAACTCCTAAATTTTCCCCTTTGATTCCTGTTTTCTTCAGCCAAGACTTACCAAGGCTTCAGGAGCTTTATGTTCTTCGCTGTTGCATCCATAATAATCAGGGATTTTATCCAAATCCTGTGTGTTCCCTTGGGTTCTCAAACTCTTATCTGAGTGGCAGGACTGACAAATGGGTGCATTGCCCATATCAGTTCCTCTGCTGACTCCTGCAAGTGGGAGAGGGTGCCCAGTGCTCCCAAAGGACAGCCAGTGAGCCGGGAAGAGGATCCCGCCCCTGCTCTGCTTCCCGGCCACTCGTACCAGGCTCCCTTCCCCAAGCCGTCCTGTGTCACGGAGAACTCGAAACCTCAGCAACTGCGGGCAGCAGTCGGTGACCATTGCCAATTCCAGTACTGCCTGTCTATTTTTACACCTACCAGGCCAGCTATGCATGGAAATGGCGTTGGGCTGAGCTGGGCAGGGGGGCGCGGCTTTCCAGCATGTAAAGTCCCACAGAGCAAAATGCCTCTACGCATGAGAGTTATTGAACTACCCAGTTACGCACCTTTCAATGTTTTGATTTTTCTCCTCCTGCTCTCGGTTTCACTGCATTTCCACAAAGAACTAAATTTCAGAACACTGAAAATGCCTTCTGAGTTTGTAGCGCAAAAAAGATGATTAATTCAAGTTGCATCTATTTGATATTTACCAAACAAGACAAAATGTATGAGTACAGATTTCAGGACCTTTTAATTCCTGTGATTAACGTGGTATTTCAAGTTCATGTACATGATAAGTGCAATGAGCTTGCTTTTGAATTGATATAGCTCTGGGTTTGATTTCAGAGGAGCTCAGATGTATTCAGAAAGGATGATCTGTGATGCTAGATCACATTAGCTCTTCTCTGTGTCACCTCTGACCTTGTTTTGGGTTTTCATTCTTGGTTTTCTTTTGTTTGGGTTTTGGGTTTTTTCTAGCTGACATACTAATTATTACAAAACAAAAAAAACCCAAAGCAAACAAACAAAGAAAAAACCCCACCAAACCTGAGAATGATGACATTCCCTCTAGGTTTGACTTAGTTATCATGATTGTACCCAGTTGGATAAAAAACGTTTGGCATTTTTTAATCCACCCATCATCGCAGAAGGGGCCCCGCTGCAGAATTAAAAAAATCTCAAGTTTGGCTGAGAAATCACCAGCAGTTTCAAATGCTCCAGGAACAGCTGGAGGCAAAGGAGACAAGCACTTGTATGTAGGCAACAGAGTCCCACAGAACACACTGCATGCACACGCATCCCATAAGCGGAGCTGGGCGCATCTTTGAAAAGCAAAGCCAAAAATTCTTCACAAAAAGAGAGATCTACAAAGATCTGTAACACTGAGCTAATGTGTTTTGCTTTTGGGTTTCAAACTCTTGGCAGCACAGCAACACGTGTCAGCAGGCAGCGTCCAGAGCAGTCCATTGATTACTGCCCAGCCACCCTGCACGGCAGCACCAGGCACAGAGAGCAAGCTCTCCCCACCCCCTTTTAATTGATTTGTTATCGATCTGTATAGGGTTGTCTTCTGTGTTAATTACCATGAGGTGTTAATAGATTTCAAATAGCTGTATAATTTGTCCTCCACTGATGACTGCTCCAGGGTGGGATCCTGCAGCTCCTTTGAAAAGCCTCAGGCACTCTGATGTGTGATGAGTATGAGTGCTCGCAGGACAGACAAGGGCATGAAACCTTGACATTCCTTGTCGCTTTTGGCTATGTCATTATGTACTTGTACGGAACTGAGCAAACTTGAATTACAAAATCATAGAATTACGGAATGGTTTGGGTCAGAAGGGACCTCAAAGTCCATCCATTTCCAACTACCCTGCCATGGGCAGGGACACCTGCTCCCAGCCCCTTCCAGCCTGGTCTTGAACAACTCCAGGGATGGGACAGCCACAATTTCTCTGGGCAACCTGTGCCAGTGCATCTCCACCCTCACAGGAAAACATTTCTGTCTAAGATCTCATCTTAATCTCCCCTCTCATCCTATCCCTGCACTCCCGATCAAGAGCCCCTTTCAGTACTGGGAGGCTGCTCTAAGGTCTCTCCCAAGCCTTCTCTTCTCCAGGCTGAACAAGCCCAACTCTCTCAGCCTGTCCTTGTGTTGGAGGTGCTCCAGTCCTCAACTCATCTTTGTGGCCTCCTCTGGATTCAGTCTAATTGATCCACGTCCTTCCTGTGCTGAGGACTCCAGAACCAAGCGCAGGGCTCCAGGAGAGGTAAAATGGCAAAAGAACAAGTAAAGGCTTCAGCTCATGTTAAAATTACACATTATAATAATACAATGTAACATGCACACCATTACTTCTTCGCTCTGGGCAGGTTCAGATGCCAGGTAAATGTGCTCAGAATGACTGCAGTCCCAATCATTGTAACTACATTTGACCATTGGTTCCCATAATACTGAAAGCAGCCATTGAAAATTTTCCTGCTAGGCCAGCCTTCCCATAATGAGCTGAAACTGATTGCGTCCAACTCTTCCAAGCATTACCCTACAACAGTGAAGTGTACATACATTGTTGTAGTTTCTTCATGTCCTTATAAAAGAAAAGGATGCGAAGAAGGAATCCCACCAAATGATTGATTCAACCACAGTTCATACAACCAAGATTCTGGAACTTGTAATGTAAAATGAACTTACTGCAAAACATGGAAGAGTGTTAAACAAGGTATCAGCTCAAGGAGAAAGGCAAAATGCGAGGAGCACACATTCCTTTGAAATAATGCTTGCAGAAAGCCACAATCTGTGTAGATATCTGATGAAGAGCAACAGATAAGCTTCCCATCAGAGCCTTCCAAAAATATCACTTGTTTCTCAAAGGGGTTCAAAGCCATTAAGGCAAATTACTTGGAAAGCAATCATGTTCCTGTTTTGCCAGACTAAGTGAGGACATCCTAACAAAGCATGCACATTACAACGTGGGATTCAAAGCCTTTGTGGAGAAACATGTTGTAAGTTCCAATGCTCTTTCTTGCTGTTGTTGATTGGGCTGCAAATCCATCCCATCAGGTAGCAGTGAAAGCACCAAAACACAAAGGCATGGTTTTCAAGCATGACACAAAAAAACAGAACATAAATGCAAAACATTTGGGAAGTTCTGTCAATTAAAAATGGAGAACAAATCCCAAAGAAAGCATTGCCTGAAACCACACAAAACCCTACTTGAACAAATAAAAAGCCTTACCACCCAAAAGATAAACGTTAAAGACAAAAAAATATTGAAAACAATGTTTTTGCACACATAATGTGTTTTTATCACACTTGTGCACACATTCTGCTCCATAACATCACGGAGCATAAGCATGCAGTGATTATAATGTCATCACCAACCAGAACCCACTCGCCTAATAACAGTATTTCTTCAGCTACCGGTTTCTGTTACCACTTTTCCAAACATTCTTGCAGTAAACGGAGTCATTCCTAAATACTATGACTCTCTACTAACAGCCATCAAGAAAACCAGTGCAACACAAAGTCACCGATTCATTGCTACTTGCAAAAGCTCAGCTAACACCTCCAAGACCAGTAAGTGAGAAGCAGTGAAATCCAGTTTCCAGATGGAGGCTTAATTTTCTGAGATACCGTTCTTCAGTCCAGGCATGGCAAAGCTTGTGTCTTATAAGGGGGACAACACCAGCCAAAATGCTTTGCTGCTGTGAAGAACATGATTTCAGCTTCATTTGGCCACTGCTATTTAAGCTTTCTTTGTCAGTGGAGGTTTCAAGCATGCCTTAATGGAGCACAGTAGCTAAAATTACAAGTCAGGAAGGGAAAAGGAAGAATGAGAAAGAAAGAGTTCTAAGCATTGAGATAAATTACAACCTATCTAGTGTTAGTGACATAAAGCCCCATATTTTTTATTGCCCAAAGAGGAGTTGCCCATTACATTTTATGGTTAAATATAGTAACTAGTAATTGAAGTGAGCAAAGAGGCTCTGCTGTGACTATTCTAGAGGATTTTCTGAAGCTTGGAATGTTTCCTAAATGCAAGGTCTTTCACTCTTAGGGATCCTTCCATGGGAAGGTCAAGTACCACATGGCTCATTTCTCTCTGGCAATTACTTTAGGTGGGATCCTGAGCTCATGCAGATGACACCCTCTGATGATTTCTGTCTTTATATTATGTACGCCCCTTTATATTTTACAATAATGACTCTACTGTCATCATTATTTTCAAAGAATTTAGCTTTTTCCTTCTTCTGCCATCTACTGCGTGTTGGTCACATAGGCCACAAGTAAAACCTGAAACCCAAGCAGTCTCCTACAGAGCACCTCACAGCAGCCCCTTTTCAGTTTAAATGATCCGAATCCAACCAACTGCAAAAAATCCATTCTGAGCCATTTTGAAGAGGACAAATCATTTTGCTCTGTTTTAGATGGTGAATCATTCAACACATTAAGCCTAATGATCCTTTCCTGACAGCAACAAAGAGCTCTTAATCGAAGTGGTACCATATAGCTTTGTATCCCTTGGAGAAGGAGCAAGCAGCTAACTTGGGGTTTAATCACCGCGGCTTAAGGTCCTGAAGGGGCACAGGTGAGACAGAATTGAGAAAAGATGGTTTAAAGTTTAAAACAACATATATTTTTTTCAAGAGCTATAAAATTGTTGTTAATGTTAAATATATATGGTTTCCTGAAGGATTCACAGGGTTCTTTCTCCAAGCAGAAGCCAATGAACCTCCCATATTCCACAGATAACACACATGGACAAAGTAGAACTAGAAACAACAGAAAAATCAAAAATTTGGACAATTCAAATCCAAACACACAGCACAAGGCCTGATACACCCTTCATACACTGGTTATGGTGTGAGCAAGTGCAAAAGGTAACCTCTGTGTTCCACCATTTATGGTGTTTAAATGTGCAATGTATACAAATACAATATTAACTAAGCCATTAGTATTTTGGTTGCTGAAATTCAAAACATACTGGCTCATTTTGTGGGTTTTTTTCATACCTATTCACAGAGGAGGGAAATGTCATAGAATCATTAAGGCTGGAAAAGACCTCTAAGCTCATCCAGTCCAACCATCAGCCCAACCCCACCGTGGCTGCTAAACCATGTCCCGGAGTAACACATCTACATGTTTTTGAACCCCTCCAGGGATGGAGATTCCACCACTGCCCTGGGCAGCCTTTGTCAGTGCTCCACCACTCTTTCAGTGAATAATTTTTTCTATTATCCAGTCTAAACCTCCCCAGGTGCAACTTGAGTTCATTTCCTCTTGTCCTACTCCTTGTTACCTGGGAGAAAAGACCAGCACCCCCTACACTCCTTTCAAGCCGTTGTAAAGAGCTATAGTGTCTCATGAAGAGGTAAAGGTAGTTCCAGAGAGTGTCTCCCACGAATTCCAAGATAAATAGTGAAAAAGTTCATTTCCACTCCACAGATCATAAATCATGATAAATATACAAGTTACTAACAAAGTTCTTTTTTATTAGTGTGCAACAATACTTTCCTGTTTGAAAAATGCAAACCGTATCATGTAGGGAACGTGTTTTTTAGGGCATCATTCTGGGGTTCTCCACTGGATGCCTCAGTGCCCAGCAGGACAGCCTCAGTGCCTGGAGGGAAAGCCCCAGTTCACTCTCACCTCATTTTGTCTGTCAATATGTCAAAAGTGTGGCACAAATTTACTTTGCAGAGGTACTATAGCACTTTCTCAGTGTCTGTAAATTTATGGGAGCTTTTGGATGCAGGGTGTGACACAGGAAGATACAAATCAGCCGAAATTTTCATGGTGTGTTTAACAGAGAATGCCTCACAGTTGTCAGATCACATACCTATTTTTTTCAAAATTACAGTCAATATTTCTTTTCTTTCTCAGTTCTGCCTCAATCTTCTGCTTTCCAAAGAGAAACACTCGCCAGAAATAGAATACACATGCTAACATCAAACACTGAATAACATCTAAGCACAGAGATTGCTGACCACAAAACCAGCAAAATTAATGATTAACTTTAAAAGCCTGGGTAGAACCAGCAGAAAGAGAACTATTCAGTATCGGTTTATCAGCTGATCTTAATTCACTGACCATCATTGTCTCAAGCCCCATCAAGGAAACCTGCAAGACTGTGTGAGCAGTTCTTCACTGGAATCTAAGCATGACCATAAATCATGAAATTGCAACCCAAATGCAGAACCACTTTGTTGTTGCAGGATTTGTTTTGCAGACATAAGGAAGTGCTTTTAAAGCACAGCAATGTTGTATTTGCTGATATACACGGAAAAGGAGCTGTGCTATAAAATCACAGATATTAGCTAAATTAAAAGAATGCACATATCTGCTGTTCAGCGTAAACATGGGTGTGTTGGAAATGATGAAAAGCCTTGAATGCATTTGCAGTACAATTGGCCAACACAGACTAGAACCCACCTCTCCACAACCTCCTTTCAGGGAGCTGCAGAGTGTGATGAGGTCTCCCCTCAGCCTCCTCTTCTCCAGACTGAACAGCCCCAAGTCCCTCAGCCACACCCAGAACTCCTTGGCTCCATACCCTTCAGCAGCTTCGTTACCCTTCTCTGGATGCACTCCAGCCTCTCAATGTCCTCCTTGTAGTGAGGGGCCCAAAACTGAATATATGATTCGAGGTGTGGCCTTACCAATGCTGAGACCAGGGGGATAACACCTTCCCTTCTCCTGCTGGCCACATCATGGCTGATCCAAGCCAGAATGCTATTGGTCTTCTTGCCCATCTGGGCCACTGCTGGCTCGTGTTCAGCCGCTGTTGACCAGCACCTCCAGGTCCTTTTACACCAAGCAGCTTTCAAGTCACCCTTTCCCAAGCCTGGAGCACTGTATAGGGTTGTTGTGACCCAAGTGCAAAAACCAGAACCTGGCCACTGCAGCCATAAATGGGGTTTTTTTGAGAGCTTCATATTTTTTTATCTCCCTCTGTGGCACCAAGCTCTAATTAGGACCTCTTTCTCTTAGGCAGTTCAGTTTAAATCTAAACCAAATATCTGGCCCTTCATTAGCTCTAATTTTCATTCCTTAACGCAGACGAGTACTAATTCTGCCTTAAGCCATCTTGGGGGATTTCGTGAAGTGATCTCATTCAGAATTTGGAATATCCAAGTAAGGCCTCAATCCTCTTCTCTAGGATAATCAATCCATCTTTTCTTTTGACTACATCAGCAGGAGATCACTACGAAAATCCCAGTCTCTTAAATCCTCGTTATTGGAATAGGGAACAGAGAGAAACAGCCTCCTGCAGCTTGCCGGGTCGCTCCCCCCAAAGCACCATATGGATCCTCCCATTGCACCAGGGAAATGGCACACTGACCCTTTTCCTACAAGTTTCTGAAGTTCTTACCTCTTATTCCTTACAAATTTTATACAGCTCCCAAAGAAAAACTTCCTTATTTTTATGTAAAACCAGTTTGTCAAGCGAATATGTATGTCACACATAACATATAGGAGATAGTCTATCTCATGCACACACACGCATGGCTACAATACAGGTAACAGTTTCCCACATGATGCATCTTTTGGTTTACTGTAGTTTAGAAGAATTAATTAATTTGATGAAGAACGGGTCTGTTGGAGCGAGTCCAGAGAAGCCCACAAAGATGATCCGAGGACTGGAGTACCTTCCATGCAAGGACAGGCTGAGAGAGTTGGGGTTGTTCAGCCTGGACAAGACAAGGGTCTGAGGAGACCTTAGAGCAGCCTTCCAGTACTGAAAGGGGCTCCAGGAAAGCTGGGAAGGGACTCCTGACCAGAGAGTGCAGGAATAGGATGAGGGAGAACAGTTTTAAGCTGAAAGAGGAGAGATTTAGTTGAGATCCTAGGAAGAAATGTTTTCCTCTGAGGGTGGGGAGGCCCTAAGACAGGTTGCCCAGAGAAGTTGCAGCTGCCCCATCCCTGGGAGTGGTCAAGATCAGGTTGGATGGGCTTGGAGCTCCCTGATCCAGTGGGAGGTGTCCCTGCCCATGGCAGGAGGGGTGAAACTGGATGGGATTTAAGGTTCCTTCCAACCCAAACCATTCTATGACTAAAGCTATTTGTTTTAGTAAATTGCTGTTTATGGTTAAACTAGAAGCAAAGAAAGAAAACTCTATCTAATTCCCTCCAATTTACACACTAATATGAGGCAAAAAACAAAACACAAAACAGAATCCAGTATTACTGACTCCAAGTCTCTGTCTTTAACAAGTTGATAAGTCTTCCACGCAGACGAAGACACATCCTCATCAGTGCCAACACCACAGGGCTTATTTTTCCAGCCTTTGAAGAAAGACTGAGTCATGGAATGAAACGTTATATGCAATGCTCATCGCACACCAACAAATGGTATTTGAAAGCTTGGGTTTCTATCACTCCTACCTAACATTTTTTCTGTCCCCACACCACAGTAGTTCGGAACAGATGACAAACAGATGATGACTATTTTCCAAAAGGAATTCTCTACGATTAGAAGTGTTTTACAGAGTGCAATCAAGAATTTGGGTTTCTGTATGCAAACAATTTGTGCCTTATAATTACATAGATAATCCAAATAAGGGACAGGAGAGCATCAGAAACAAATAAATGTGCTATGTCATCAAATAAACTGTCATTATTGCAACCATACACACAGTTCAAAACAGACATTTTGAGATCTTGTGACTGAAAACACATCTTCAAGCAGTTTATCAGCCACTCAGAAAAAACCCACCACCCTCCACAGAGTGGATAGAAATACCCAAGGATGTACGGAGAAGCACATCAACTGTAATCAAGTCTTCATCTCAGAAATTCTGTGGTGAGTCTGAACCAACCTCAAACACAAGGAAACATTAGATTTAACGTATTTGTCAGAGAGGGGAGTAACTGAACTGAGGTCTGTGAATATCCAAGATCAGAACTTTGGGTGAGATTCCTTCAAACCTTGACTTGTAATTCAACAGTTCTGCCCTCCAGATTTACCTGTGTTATATTTGGTTAAACTGAGATTGCAGACCTTAAAATAAATATTAATAAAACCTGTGCTGCCCTCACAGTGCCCTTGAGGAGTCACGCTGGGTTATAGCGCCATCAAATAGGACAGAACCAAAATTAGATGCTAGTAATCTCAATAAATGTCAATTAAAATGAACAACAACAAAAATATGAACCATACAAATAAACTGAGTGAGATTTACTGCAAGTGAGAAAAAGAAAAATTTACAAAATTACCTTTCACAAAACCTGTGCTCTTCATCAAAAATGAAAATCTCTTATGGCAGGAGAAATACTGGCAGCATTTTAAATTCTATGTTACATTATAACTGTAATATTTGCTTGTTACTAAATAAATTATGGAACTGAGCTGTCCTATATATCCTACAGTGCCTCAAGAATCGGAGAAAGCCTTGGCAATGCCCACACCCCTACCCAAATCCCTCGATTCTATGTGCAAGTGGATGGAGTCCAGGTAAGAGCACAAGTCAAGCCAAGCAAGAGAGTTGTGTCCCTCATGGCATGCAGCACCCTTCCGTTTTTGAACGTGTTTTCACATCTGTATTGCATCTCTCCAGCCTCGTTCTGTCACTGTTTCAGCTCATTTATTCATGGCCAAGCACCAAAGTTTGGCCCAGAGGCAATGACAAGATGGAAAATAGGTCACAAGCCTCCAGAAACCACTCCCCTCTCCGACGCCTTCTCCCAACACTGCGCTTCCAGTTTGTCTCTCCGACAGAAGCTTTATAGCACCAAAGGGGACAGAGACACATAAAATTTCCATGACATGCAATGGAAAATGAATAAATTTCCAATTAGGCAAGTGCAGTTGTTAACAGGCAGGGTCAGAAATAGATTCCAGTTTCCCCAGCCCTGACTGCTGTTACACTTCCCACTGGACAGCAGCATTCTTCGTGCAGTCAGCAGAGAACAGGAACCAAGATTCCCATCTCACTTGAAGCAACTCAATGCTTTATAGAATATTGTATTAAACTTATTCTTTCCTATGAGACTTGTACCTCCAGGGACTTAATCTTTCAGAAGAAACACAAAACATGTTCTGTATTTGAGATATAAATTGCTATAAATCATTAGTTTAATAATTTATATCAACACTGGCACAGGATGGCCAGCAGAGTTGTGGATGTCCCATCCCTGGAGGTGTTCAAGGCCAGGTGGGATGGGGGTTGGAGCACCCTGATCCAGTGGGAGGTGTCCTTCCCATGGATGGGAGGTGGAACTGTATGAGCTTTGAGGTACCTTCCAACCCAAACCATTCTGTGATTCTATAATACAGTGAAGCAGTAGATGTCAATATTTCTATGAAATTTGGCGGATTTCTGGTAAAGCAGCTGTTTTTCTAAGCACAGTATCTCGCAGGAGTTAATAACAATATTTATAAACACTAACATAACCATAATCCTTGCCTTAGTATTATTAATTGTACTGCAAAGTAGAATAAGTACCATTACTCCCATGTTATATACAAGGAAGGCAAACTATCACGAGGGTCAGACCTCAGCCCGTCATGAAGGAGGTCACCAACAAAGCCTCAGATCCCAAATCTTAATCAGACAGACTGCAATTCCCACTTGAATTTGCATTTTATGCTCAGATGAGTAAAAATAACAGGGAAAAAAATATTTTCAATGGCAGAGTAAAAAATAGCCAAAAAAATCCCAACCCAGAGAAGCAGAAGTTTACATATTATGCAACGATACTCTACAGCAAAGTGATGTTGTATAATAAAGTACCTGAAGAGGCCAACTTTGCCCAGGCAAAACGAATGTTAAGTGAAAGCCCTCAGATCCTGCGTGAGAGCTCTGAGAAGTCCTACTGCATTCAAAGTGACAAACGAAATGCTTTCTGTGTTGCTGCAAAGATGACTCATTTATGGGAGGATATCAACACCACAGCCACGGGAAGCAGCTGTCTGATTAAATGAATATTTGGCTATTCTTATCCATTCTCCATAAGCCTCCTCCTGCACTCTCTGAAGTCAATCTGATCTCTGCCTTTGGATTTCAATAGGATCAGTTTATCCCTGGGCCAGGAGATCCATTCCCAGTCCCCATTCCACCTCCCTCTTGCACTAAAGGACTATCAAGGGCAAAAATCAAAGAAGGAAAACCCAGTGGCAGAGAGGCCTTCAGTATATCTGTCTATGAAGGATGCTTCCAACATATCATAGAATCATGGAATGGTTTGGGTTGGATAGGACCTTCAAGTTCGTCCAGTTCCAACCCCCTTGCCACAGGCAGGGACACCTCCCACTGAATCGGGTTGCTCAAAGCCCCATCCAACCAATCTCTTAGTTCCATATATGCTATCACAAAGACCATCAGCTAAAAAAGGCAGCAAACCATATTTTAGAAAGTGCTTCCTGAACTGCTTGATTATTACCTACATAAACTTAAAGGACCATTGATTTGAAGGATCTCAAGTACTGGAAATTACTTTCAAAAGTAAAACTAGAGAAGAATATTTAGAATTTTTGCTCAAATGGATTAGAAGTGCAAAAGCTCTCTTGCAAGGCTGACACAAGCGTCCTCATTCTTCAAAAGGCATCACATGGATGGCACACAAACATCTCGAGTTCCTGGGGTTGGGAAAAACCACCTTCATTTTAGCTCTATGCCTTAACAAATTTCTCTACAATTCCATTTGTGGTTTTCACGCTCTTTCTGCCTCTCTAATTATTTTACTCATTATCTTTAGAAGCCTATTGAAGTTTATAAATAGTTCCAGAACACCAAAGTTCTCCTTGTGCCAACAACATGTTGATGTGAACAGCATAGGTCACAGAACAGATGACGATTTGGTCCTCAAGGTATATTTGCTTAATGCTGTTTTCCACCAGAAATAACCTCTCCTTCCCCCAAAAAGAGGGAACAAATGCTCACAAATGACATTTTAAATTATAAAGTGCTCAGATGGTTATGAAATAGGAAGTGAACTATCTCCTGTTTGGTAACTTCTAGAAACAGTCCTAAGTATCTTTAAATCATTAGCAAATCATTCAGGGATTTCAATGTGTTAAGATTATATTTGATATTGTTATAAAACCAAGTGTTCTTTCATAACCTTTAATTACAGTTCCCTATCTCTACATTACCCTTGTCCACCTCAACATCTTTTTCCAGAGGGAGGTTGATTCCTCTCAAGTGTTTTCATCATATTAACTTTGCACATTAAAGTGGGTCTGACAGCTACATTTAAAACCAAACACTGCTTTCTGCATTTCGGGCTTCTGGACCAATGATTGTTATTACAACTACATAGAGACTACAAAATAATGGTTGGTGCAATTGGTGAAGGATTTAGAGGGGAAGCTGTACAAGGAGTGTGGCTAAAGTCACTTGGTCTGTTCAGTCTGGAAAAGAGGAGACTGAGGGGAGACCTCATCATGGTCTACAGCTTCCACATAAGGGGAGGAGGAGGAGGAGCAGGTGCTGAGCTCTCTTATCTCTCGTGACCAATGACAGGACTTGAAGATATGGCAGAAAGATGTACCGGAGAGGAGAAGGTTGGACATTACGAAAGGTTTTTCACCCAGAGGGTGGTGGAGCACTGGAACAGCTCCCCAGGGAAGCAGTCACGGCATCAAGCCTGACAATATTCCAGAAGTATTTAGACAAGGCCCTCAGACACATGTTGTGAACACTGAGGTTGTCCTTGTGCAGGGACAGGAGTTGGACTCAACCCTTGTGGGTCCTTTCCAACTCAGGACCTTCTGTGATTCTACTTCTCAAAATGAAGGAACACGTACTGCTAAATCCACTCAAATTATTTACAAAATGGCTAAATTGAAATAAACAGAAAAGTGATGTTAATTAGCATTTTCAGCTACCTACAGTTCATAAGCTGAAGTGACACCTTGATTCCTCCAAAGCAACCCTTAGAGAATTGCCTCCACTTTAGTGAAGTTACCAAGTGCTGCTAAAAGCAAACACGCTCAGGTTTCCATCAGAGTGCTGATGAAAGAACAGTTAAAGGAATGCTGCAGGGGTAACTTATCAGCGTAACTCCGAGCTACACGGGAGCCTCCATAACAGCCCACATCAGTTGTCCTGGTACCTTACCTCTGCAAATAACTGCATCCTAACTTTCTTCCTTCCCTAACGGCATTTTCATTGGCAACATCACAGTGAGGGTACCTAAACACTGAACCAGTGGTCTGAACGGCTAGGTGACCATAGCAATGGGGGGAAGACAGCCACGCAGAGATTTCTTTAAGCCTGGGAGAACTCCTCCTGCAATGCAGAGCTCCACAATGGAGCCAGCTCTGCACACAGCTCGGATGGAATGACTCCTGATTCCACTTCTTTGGGAAACCTTTCTCAAGGTCCCATCGTTCATCGTGCACGGGGAAATGGCCCTGTTCTAGCACCTGTTGCTGGTGCCTGTACCTGAGGAAAGAGAAGGTGGTAACTAAATCATCACCGAAGAAGTGACTGGGTGATTTGTCCACCACCCAGCGCTGCAGGCTTTGGGTTGTCCTTATGATAACCAAGAAAAGGAAATAAAATACGACTGAGAAAACTGTCAGCCTAAAAATAACCCCACTGCAAGTGCCAAACACAATCGGGTTGAGCAGCCCAGCCACCGTGTGCAGTGTCAGGGATGAAGGCTGGCTCCTCCACAGAAGACTCAGTGACAGCGTTAAGAACACAGCACACATCACATCCAGTTGCTATGGAGTCTCCATGCACCTCCTTAGCAGACATCGCTGCTGCACATCATTGCTATTGCCACTGCCCAATCATAATAACATCTTTTTTATCCTAAAAATAATTCATTTTTTGTCTCCAACAAATGCCATTTTGCAAAATTATTCCATAACCACTAGAGCCCAGCCCGCTTCGCTCACTGCAGCTTGCCATGTCCATTTAAGGCTCACATCAGTGCTTTAAATGTTACTGAATACCTCCTTCAGAGTCATGTCGCTCCACCAAAACGTTTTCACAATGTGTCTATCCAGAGATGATTTTTTCCACGAGCACCATAAAAAGAAACAGGCACCATTCAGAAAATAAATGGGTTTTTTTTCTTTTGCTGTTACACAGGGTTTGGGGTTTTTTAGTTTCATGCAAGAATTTAAGTTTTATAATGAGACAGATCAACATTCTTATTTCAATAACCTCTTTCCAACAGTGACTAAGCAGCTCCACTTGGAGCACTGCATGCAGTTTTGGGAGCCACAGCAGGAAAAGGATCTAAAGCTACTGGAGAGTGTCCAGAGGAGGCCACAAAGTTAGTGAAGGGTTTAGAGAGGAAGTTGTATGAGGGGCAGGTAAAGTCACTTGGTCTGTTCAGCCTGGAAAAGAGGAGACTGAGTGGAGATCTCATCATGATCTACAGCTTCCTCACAAGGGGAGAAGGAGGAGCAGGTGCTGAGCCCTTCTCTCTGGCCACCAATGACAGGACCCAAGAGAATAGCAGGAAGATATGCCAGGGAGGGGTAGGCTGGACATTACGAAAGGTTCTTCACCCAGAGGGTGGTGGAGCACTGGAACAGCTCCCCAGGGAAGCAGTCACGGCATCAAGCCTGACAATATTCCAGAAGTATTTAGACAAGGCCCTCAGACAAACAATGTGAATGTTGGGGTTGTCCTATACAGGGACAAGAGCTGGACTTCATGATCCTTGCGGGTCCCTTACAACTCAGGACATTCTGTCATTCTACATTAAATCTGTGGAGACCCCGTGCAGAGACCAAAACAGAGATAACTTACACTGTTGCCTGACTTAACCAAGTGGAATTGAGTCCAGCTCGCTTGGCAACTTGGGTGACAGCAGTGATTCCTTTCCCCCAAGGCAGCTCTGATGTCCAGCACCGCTCTCATCAGCAGAAAAAAAAAAGTCCTCGCTAAGCATAACTACCCTCCGTAAGCTGATTGGGGCCTGAAGGTCTGCTTGTCGGTTTCTGCCAGTTCCTGCCTCTTACTGCTACACAAGCGGCAATATTAACAACATCGTGCACAGACTTTCTTTCCTTCTGCTGCTTTGGTGCCTTTAAAAAGAGATGAAGTAGGTGAATAAGAAGGCTTAGCAAGGTCCAGCGCTCCCGGTTAAATGCTGGCCTGAGCAGGGAGGCACTGCTGGCTTTTATCTGCCCAAGCCTCCTGCTGTGTTGTCAGCCTCACTGGTTTGGAGCTGTGACATCTTTGTTAGACATCCCAACATAGCATAAGTCGGGAATAGTAAATAATTAAAAACAACCTTAAATTATTCAACATAAAACAGCTTAGAAAGGTTTGTCATTACAGTTCTATAGGCTGAAATAATTTTCTACCAGCCTGGGGAAATGAGCTACATCCATTTGGGGTGAACACTGGTTCTCCACATCGGCTTTATTTTGCAGATAGAAATAAAGAGAATGCAGCTCTCAGTTATTGGGGAAAAAGAAATCCACACCCTTCTCCAGGCCACGCACAATAATAGCATCACATTAATTTTTTTCTAACTACCAAACACTGCTGTTCTTCATGACCTGACCCAACCCATCTCTCAATAAGCCTCAATGCACTTCTTCAGAGCACCTGCAAACAAGGTAATTTGTTAAATCTCATGTTACTTCCCTGCCCCTTTCTCTTTCTGTTCATTACTTATCTTCATCGGAAAGGGAACAGAGTGCACAATGCACGGCTGCTTCATCCCTGGGGGTGTTCAAAGCCAGGCTGGATGGGGCTTGGAGCACCCTGATCCAGTGGGAGTTGTCTCTGCCCATGGCAGAGGGGTTAGAAGTGGATGGTCTTTGAGGTCCCTTCCAACTCAAACTATTCTATGATGAGTCCCAAATACATCCTCTGAAACCTCTTTATGCACTACTCCCTAAAACTGCCTCTTTCCAAAGCCCTAAGCAGCTAATGAACCTGCTATATTTTGAAGAGGTTAACCTATGAAGTTCTTCACTAGCATCAACAAATAGATGGTATTACAGAGGGGGTTTTTAATTGCAGCCTTCATATTCAGTCACTTGCAAAAGGGCAGTGCACAATTAATCTGTATTGATCCACACATAGGAGGTCTCAGCACAGGAACAAGTGTTAACGGAGTTTCAACCAAACCCTGGAAAACTATCAGCAAATACTAAATCTCTTTACAATAGATGGAACTTTTATAAATACCTGAGAGAACGCCCTGAATGTCATGTTAGCATCTTGTACAGCGCCGCCACTGCAAACCACCTGAAATTCACTCAATTACCTTGGTCAGACTTCAGTATTACTTGCGCTAACACTGAATATAATTGTGTGACAGTGTAGAATATCTGCTCCTACTCACACCTGGGCAACTCCTCGGACAGGTGAGGAACTAACATGTTGATTTCATCCATCTGAGGCTAAAGGACTATAAACAGTTTGCTAACAGGAGCATTCATAGAGACAGAGCTCAGTACAGGAAAGCAGTTCTGGCAAACCATGATCTTCCCCTAAAAAAGCAGCTTCCATCTAGGGAAGAGAGGATTGTCAGGCACTGAAACAAAATCACAATGATTGCACAGAAGGAATTGCTCGAGATCCGTGCAGAGAACAGGAATTATTAAAAAAAAAAGCTTCAAGTAACACCTACACTCTTAGAAACCAACACACAAGATATTTTTGCAAGCACAGAATCAAATCAATAAAGTATGAAAATGTGTTTTGCTAAAATCGAGGAAGAAAAAATAGTAAGTTTGGATAAAGTCGGTGACAAGCTCACAGAAATGTAGAATATTTCTTAAAAATTAAAAGAGGCTCCAGGAACTCACACACCATTTTGTCAGGACAAAACATTTTTTTTTGGGGAACAAAGGTTTCATATCCCACTTGACTGACGTTGTTGACCTACAATCGACAACTCTCTGAAATCAGGGGATCCTTTTGTAAAAAAAGACAAGTTCAGGTCTCTACTTTGGAACGTGTTCTATATCCTGACTGGAAACATGTACGGAAAAATACTGAAGTTTTCTGTTACATTGATCAACAAAGGTCTTAATTACCAACAGCAGATCTGTGATTTCTTTAGTCCTATTTCTCACAGTATCTTCAGCACAACACTGCAAAACTACGGAAGATCCCTTCCTAAATGTGTATTTCTAACTTCAGTATGGCCAGGAGTGAAGGGATAGCTGCCAGTCACTGCATCAAACTCCAGTTCTCGGCACTGAAGTAGTTTTAAAACCACTTTAAAGTCACCAGACAGCATCCCAGATTTTACACGAACGATTCTTTCCAAATAACCGCTTGAGCACGAAATTGGTATTTATAAAAATGCATCTGTTTCAATTCTGAAGCCATACAAATGTGTGTTTGCAAAGAAAAGGCTGAAAAACAACTTCTATGACAGGGTACCTCCCAATGCGCAGCCACACACTCCCGTTAGGCTCTGAGGCTTTGCTGGAGAGGGGAACAGTCCTACTCTACTGCTGATGGACACACTCACCGTTCCCATGCTCTGGATGCACTATACGTTGGCAAATACAAACACCGGGGCACGGCTCCAACTCACGCCATTAAAGCACGATCGCCCAATGCTCATATGCCACCACTACTTCAGGTGCCAAACTTTCCCCAGGAGCTCAATGGAAGAGCCTGAGGGACTGAATTATAGAAGCCAGATTCCTAAAAGCTTGACATTCCAGTTTACCATCTGACAACTACATTACTTTCTTACCTCTTGACCTCCATTGGTAAAACTTCCCTTAAAACATCTTATTTTTAATTGCTTAACAAACCCGCCCAACCACAACGTAATAATTCTTCCAGGGGTGCAGAAAATGTCACCAATGTAAAGGATATAACAAGACATTTCATTAGAAGATTAAACAAAACCAAACAAAAAGCATAAATAGTATAGCGGGGATAATATCCTTCAATGTATAAATGCTCCTTCATTTTTTCTAATCATTCCTAGTTCCTGATAATTGGGATCCATACTTGTTACATCTGTAGAGACCAGGACAGGTTCTGTCATTTCTCCTTTCTCTTGGTTGCTCTTTTTAAAGTTCAGCAAATGTTCTTTCTACTGAAGTAGATGAGGTAAGTGACAAAAACTTACACATTTTGGACACTTTCATGACTTTACGGAACAGTCACATTATGAGTCGCTCCAGCTGTAAAATCCAAAGTGCACACCATGAAGCTGGACTGCATCAAGCAAGCTTTACATAGCAGAAGGACAGATTGAGCACACCAGGAACACATTTTCCACCTCCTGAGTCCAATACCAAACACAATGGAGCTGTAAGCCCAATGGTTTATCTCCATCAGGACAAGGAAGGTGGGAGAAAGAAGCAAAGAGATATATGCTCGTATTTGTATTGCTCCGCCTACTCACAGCTAGATGAGAACTGAATCCTCAGCTACCTGGAGTAGTGCTGAAGCAGCATGGGGCATCCACAAGATCCCAAAAACACACTTAGGTAAATGATCTGTATTTTGAAATACTGACTACATATGATTTATTAAGATTGAATAAATCTTGTCTTTCAAAAATTATCAAGGAAATTTAAATTTAAAAACCATATATAGATCACGGCATGGTTAGATAACAAGATAAAGGTGAGCAACTTTAAACTTTTAGTGGAGATTGTAGAGAAGCAGCTGAGGGAACTGGGTTTTTTTAGCCTGGAGGAGGCTGAGGGGAGACCTCATCTCTCTCTGCAGCTCCTGGAAAGGAGGGTGTAGCAAGATGGGGGTTGGTCTCTTCTCCCAAGTAACAAGCAATAGGATGAGAGGAAATGGCCTCATGTTGTGTCAGGGGAGGTTCAGACTAGATATTAGGAAAAATGTCTTTACTGAAAGAGCAGTGAAGCATTGGAAGAGGCTGCCCAGGGAAGCATGGGAGTCTCCATCCCTGAAGGTGTGCGGCTGTGGCACTTTGGGACATGGTTTAGCAGGCACAGTGGGGCTGGGTTGACAGTTGGACTGGATGAGCTTCGAGGTCTTTTCCAACCTTAATGATTCTATGAGATTGTTCTTTTCCCATCAGAAGTAAGGGAAGTGGAGATCAGCCTGTACTACAACCCCTGCCTTGCTTTATTTTAAAATATTGTGGGTTTGTTGCCAGTTTAATTATGGCAAACAGTGCGAAAGTCTCAAAGAAGAGTAGAGAAATAATGACACTGCAGTAACATTCTGTATCTGCATAATGGTCAGCAGAGCTTTATCAGCCATTGTTGTAAAGCCCCACTTGGTCTACCTCATTTGGATTAAACATACAAAGAACTTGGGCCTGAGAAAGACGCCCTGAACAGGACATGCATGTTAAACACAGTCAGAGCACCTGCACAGCTGAGTATTCACAAGCTCCAGCAGGTGTAGCAGTCGCATGCGCATCATCCCTCAGAAAGAACTCCTACAAACCAAAGCAGCAAGCACCGATCCATTAGGAAATGCAATGTCATCAAAAGAGGCTCCATTTTACAAGGCAGCAAACAGTGGGGTATTATTTCCATGCCAAGAAATAGCTACATAATGCAAACAGAAGGTGAATGCTCAAAGGGCATCAGGAATAGGCACCACCTACGCAAACACTTCGTTATGAAACACCCAAAAGAGAGGGTTTTTTTCCTGGCTGAAGAGGCATTTGAAACATCCAGAAATTCTGGTGAATTACAAAGACATTTGCCAAGGCAACAAACAGAATATGAAACAGATAAGGCATACTCAGTGCTAGAGGAAAAACAGTGGGTTAAAGCTACAACAAACCTTGAAAGCTCTAAGTATAGCAAAGCTGAACAGTGAGAGGTTCATTCCTTCTCTTCCTTAGCCCCATACAAGTTCTACACTAATCCTGTGGCATATTCACACCAGGGGAGATACTTTTTGACATAGAATCATGAATGGTTTGGGTTGGAAGGAATCGAAGGAACCTCAAAGCCCATTCAGCTCCAACCCCCTCCCACTGGATCAGATGCTCAAAGCCCCATCCAATCTGGCCTTGAACACCTCGAGGGATGGATCAGCCACAATTTCTCTGGAATGCCTAAGAGTGAGGAAATGTACCACCATATGAATTCCTCCTTGGGTATCTTTTTCTATAAAATTCAAGCACTCATTATTGCCCCCATGTCCCCCCTTCCTCACTGAAGCTTTGGCCCTTTCCAAAGGTCTCAACTTTGTGACTACCAGCCTCAGCGCAGAGTCCACCAGATGACAAACACCCACTTCCTCTGCCAAAGGTCCGCTTGAACTTCAAATGGGCTTTTCCACTAGGTTCTCAGACAAACATGACATCATTTTCTACGTGAATTTTGTAACATATTTCTTTCTGATATTCAGTTTGTGCAAAAGGAGATGGTAACGTGAAAAGAGGTCTGCAAAATAAGACTCAGTTGCTGTGTTCTGCAGTTATGCACTGGAAGCCATTTACTGACCACTGACTCTTCCTCATACACATCTGGATTCTGCTGACAGCAGCAGCTCTGTATTTCTCCTCCATCCCTGCCATTCTGCAGGCACTGCCTGCATGCAGCAGCGCTGTGCAAGCTTTGACAGTGAGTAGGGTGTCAACTGAAGGACAGAATTCACTGGGACGCAATTGCTTTCCGATCTCTTTTGGTGAGCAGTGGTAAATATTCTAGATACTGTGGGACATTTTATGTTAAAGGATGCTGAACCAGTGAGGCTGGCCTTTAAAAAAAGGTATCAAAGCTTAAAATGCTTTCTTAAAGCCATGTATTTAAATACTAAATAAATACTCACTGATTGCCAGTAGAGCCTGGAGGCCAAACTCAGTCCTCACCACTGATAGTAAAGGGTAACAGGCATCAGTTTACAATATTTGTACATTTAAAAATCAGTTTTATTTGGCAGCAAAATCAATTTTGCTAATAGCTCTTTAGATCTGGGGTTCTATTTTTTGTGTGTTTTCCAAAGTCTTTACAATACTTGCCACATGCAAAGGGAGGAAGCTCCGTCTACTTTGAAAAGTATTTCAGACAGGGAAAAGCAAGCATGTATTTCATATTGCCAGGGGCGAGGAAGCTGGATTCCAAGGCTGTAATTCCAGCTTTGCTGCTGACTCGGTGAGTGACCATCGCGTAATTGCACTGTTTCCCTTTCCTCGCCGTGCAAAAGATGAGCCATGTTCAGCTGTCTCAAAAGGCACTGAGAGCCAAGTGGAGCTGGGCTTTATATCCTGAACTGAGGTTTGATGGATCTAGTCATGCCTAAATGTCAATAAAATGTACATATTTAAGCTGCTCACCTGCTCTGTCAGTAACTGGCTTTTCATGCTTTTCATACCTTCGGGTTTCCCCGCAGCTATACTCAGACTGCTGGGGTTTTTTTTACATCCATGTATTTGCATCAGTACAGGTTCTACAACACTGCAAGGACAGACTGCATGCACAAAAGCGAACATTTCCCAAGATGAGCAGAGTTGACTCTTGTCAACTGTTTTTAAAAATCAACCAAGTCAGAAAGAACGCAGGAGACTGCTTTGTAATGGGCCTTCAGCCCACAAATACCTTTTTCCAGTTCTTGGGTGTGAAATTAATCTGTTCATCTTTAAGAGCTACTAAAGTCTAGGGACTGCAAAGACATCATCTGAGCAAGAACACTGTTGACAATGTTCCTCTTCTCAGTTCTAGCTAATGGCCAGGGAGCTGTTATCGTCCAGAGCTGTGTCAAGGAGCAGACAGATGACATTTAAGAAGGTTCTGGTCCTCCTCGAGAAGCACAGAAGCTACAGTCATGGTTTGTAATGCTGCTATTGAGACACATGATGACTCCACTGCAGAACAACATTAAGCAAAATACTCCAGAGAAGAGGTGAAGCCACAAGATCCTACACCCTGCAGCTTCCCTGGAAGCCAGGAGCAGCTTGGGACACTTCTAACAGATGCCCAACACACTGACAGAGGGGAAGAGCTGAAGTCATAGCCCTTCATTATCCTCTTTCACATAATCAGGATTTTCCAGGGTCAGAGGAAAAGTTTCCATCCCGAGGCCAAAGCAGGTCCGTGCATACTGCATGGATCGGTACCTGCAGGAATCCACGTGAGGCTTTGCAAAGCTGGCTCACAGTACCCAACATCAGCACATCTGCCCTTGCTGTCACTCCAACAAACAAAAGGTTGTGCTGAAAATCCAGCCACCGCTATGCCATTGCTTTTAAATTAACGACGAAGCTGGGACCACACTCCCCATGAGTAAAGAGAGTTTAAGCGCAGAGAGCAATCGAGCAATACCCACTTACATTCTGCCTCTCCTGGGCCCGCAGAGCCAATCTGTTCAGAGCCTCCATTTTCCATGGAAGTCAATAGAAATGGCAAGGGTTTGGCACCTCCTAGGAGAGAGCCACATTTTGCAGCAGAGGAATCTACTTTTTGTCAGTAATTTAAGTCACAAATATATAATAAACCTCACAAACAGAAATACCTCATTTAAACTGCTTGATACAAATATATATCACAGAACAGTCTGGGTTGGAAGGGGCCTTAAAGATTATCGAGTTTCAACCCCATACATTTATGTGAGATTGTGTGCCCACATATTCATACCCCTCACCGACTCTGTGCTACAGATCCTGCACAGGATGAGCATGTACACACACAAACAGAAACAAACTCATTCTTGTGTTACAGTTGGTCTCGTGCAAGAGAGAAGGTGCCCAACCTGAAGGCAACTTCAGGGTGCAGCCAAGTACTTGTTTACGTAACAGCAAGGCACCGCCGCAGTAAACGGGAGACAGGAGCAAGTGCTGTGGCTGCATATTAAAAAGCAAACAGCATTAAGGTACTCTCCATCTTCTCTAAGAAAAACCCGCCAGTGTTTGCTAGATTGGAAAATCTGCTCTGCAGCCTGCATCGCCGTACATCATTGCTAACATGGACATGGCCTGCCTGCTTGCAGGCAGGGAAAGAGAGAGCAAAAGGGACAGTGTTCATTCTATCCAGCTTTAAAGTACTAGAACACACATTCAAATCAAACATATTGATGGAACAGGATATGTGAAACTCAGGCAAAACACCACACCCTGTGAGGAAGGAGCTGGGATGGGTGCTGGGCAAATATGAAATAAAGATCCTCCAGCAAGGACACCCACCCAGTAAATAAATAACAATAGAAATGGTTATTTTACAGGGAATTCCACAATCAAAAATGTAATCACAAAACCTCCCTTCTGCTGCAGTGCCCTATTTAGGGGATTAGGTCGGTAATCACAATCTGCCCCAAGCAGCTCTGCCCCAACCCTGCACGGGTTAGCAATAACATTCTTATTCTGATAAAGAGAATTCTAACACAACTTAAGCAACTCTGCAAAGTGAGACAGGGAGATCACATCCAAAGGCGGCAAATAGCCTCAGTAATTTTACAGAAGTCATGCAGTTCAATATATGAAAATCCACACAGACTGCATGTGAGATGAATTCAACATTTCTCAGGTACGCCAAGGGAGCAGATGGCCTCCAAATCCCCGAGAGCTGCCAAACCCATCCCTGAACTCGAATGTTGCATTGCTGGATTCTGTTTTCTTTTCACAAAGATCTGTGTTTATGTGCAATGGCGCAGAAAAGAAAAAGAAGAAAGGTTATGTTTCATGATATTATCCCCTGTTGAAGAAATTGATAAAGAATGGATTAAAACAGGTTGTCAGTGAATGAGTTAATGCCTGCCAAGATCTGGAGATTCCCAAGATGGGAGAGAAGAAACAGCAAGGAGGAGGCATTAACATAGGCACTCCCAGTGTAATGCAGGCCTTAAGCTTAACCTTAACAGAGGTGTTGGGGGGGGGTGGATGTGTGAAATATTTTCTCCACTATTGTCCATTATTTTTGTTCTTGGAAGCTACAGAGCAATCTGGGAAATAAACACAGTAAATAATAATAAATAATAAATCTCTATTGATTTTCTTCTCCTTCTTTTAAGGCAATTGGAGATGCCTTCCTCATTTTTAGCACAAGGAAGACAAGAACAGTTAATTATAAATTAGGAGAAACCTCCCTCAAACCTGAAATACCTAAATTGCTGTGCCTCAACAGAAGCAAAGAGAGCCAAGTGATGCAAAAAAACGAACAGATTGCAGACCTGCGCTCCAAGCCCCAGCCAGGAAAATACACCTGCAGTGTGCAGTGTAAATACACTGACTCACGGCTGCAAGCCCAGGAGCCAGCACATCGTGGCTCGGCTGATGTGCCCAGCATCACAGGATGCAGCATCCAGCACTGCCGCTGATGTGCGACTGGAACTTAAAATAGGAAACAGGAGGAAAAATGCTGTTGGGGAGTACAGAAATGCACCCTGCAAAGCACCAATGCAGCCACCTGCCTCCCTGACAGCTCCTTCAGATCAGCTGGTGGCTTAGAAAACCTCGCTCCTAAGGGATGACAAGCATCTCTAGCCCTTTGGGGGATGGGGAGAAGGAGGCAATACTGATGTGCCAAGGTATTATTGGCACGTTTCCTGGGCAGCTGTGAACTGCCATAACCGGGAGTACTTCAACCTCTCCACTGCAAGGCTCAGACAGAACAGGAAGGGATGCAGATGGAAAATACAGCATGGAAGGTCAGGAAAATGAAGGGGAGAGTATCACACATGGGAATGAACACCTGTGAAGTGCTGCACCGAGAGGAAGGGATGGGGAGAAAGGGAGAAGGGGGCTGGTTTTCACCTCATACCTTGCGTTTCCGATCTGCCCTAGAGATTTTCCGCTGCCTTTTCCTTTCTTTCTCAAGGTTTCTTTCCCTCTCTTCGAGTTCAGACTCTCGAACTTTTTTAATGGAAGCGGCTGCGTGAGCCATTTTGACAAGGAAAACACCAGCTCCAAGGAAGCCGTTTCCACCACACGCAGAGATCCAGGTGATTTACTTTTTCCGCAAGGGCCCTGGCTGCAAGCCAGAACTTCTCAGTGCAATCCACATCCGCTCTTCCTCTTCCAGCACCCCAGGAAATGTCAGGGCTCTGCTCCGGCCTCTGCAGCACCCATAACTCAGAAGCCCAAGAGCCACAGACACGCAGGGGATGTGTGAAAGCACTTGCAGCCACACACACACGTCCGGAGAGCAGCTGGCAAAGACCTGCTGGCAGGCTGGAGCTTCAGATATAAAAAAATAAAATTGACCTTTAAATGCAGATCGCCAAATGGGAAAGGTCTTTTGGGACTCCTCTGGATGGGCTGCGTCTTCTGGCTGAGTGGAAAGCTCCACCTCAGCATCAGCATTGGGCAGGGGAGGAGGCAGCTCCCTTCAGCTTCTCACATTGCCTTTACGCAGGGTGAGAAGAAAATGGTGCAGTCTGACTTACTGACTTGCTGCTGCCACGACCATCCGTGCTGGAGCCCAGCTGACGCTTTCTTGCTTGTCTCCTCCTCACACTCGTCCCCCACTCCTGAGTGAGTCGGTAGGAAAGGAGAAGGAAAAGCTGTTGGGCTCAGAGAGCCACAACCTGCTCACCTGCAGGCAGCATGGAAACGGCTTGCGATATTCAAGTCCTCATTGTGCCTCTCTGCAGCCACGTGAGGCTGCATCAGGAGAGCGGCATTAAGCAGCGAACCAAACACAGCAAGGAGGGGGATGAGGAGGGGGATGCTGCTTGGGGAAGCACACAGCGTAATCCAGGCTCAGCCTGCCCCACTCAGCTCAGCTCCACCGAGGTAAAAATAATACCATCCAGTGTGCTACTTGTTATTATTCAACACAAGAAGCTGCTTTCAGATGCTTCCTAAGACAATTTACGAAGCCCTGTGTTGAAGATGGGAGAATGATTATAGCTGTAGAACAATACAGACCAAAAGAGATGGAGACAACGTGTTGTTAATCTCCCCCCAAATATCATTTGGGGTTGGGACATTAATTTATAGCGTTAATATCAGAGACAGATGGGTCTGTCATTCCCTCACTGCTTATCCCCCGGCTCAAACCAGCATATCAAAGCTCTATTCCCACCTCCCTGGGTAGCGGTTATCACTATTAGCACTGAGTATTTCATTAATTTATCAAAACAAGGCACACATAGATAAAAAGAGCCTTTTCACTAGTCCTTGCAGACAGCTGATCGCATTCCAACTCCCTCCAGCACCGCAGATCCACCCTCTTCCAAGCAAATCCTGAGGGAGAGGACCACTGCGATGCTCAGATGCAGTAGAGATGTTTGCATCCCTGGCTTCACCACCCCAGAGACACTCGGGATGCGGAAGCTCATGGACAGCAGCACCGGCAATCACCAAAGCAAATAGACAATTCCCTTAACCAGGTTTCCCTCTGCAATATACTCCTTGACTCCAGGCTCAATTCAGCCAGATGGCCACCAAACCCAAGCCACATGAACTTCACGATGACACAGCACCACTGAATCAGGAACAGATGACCCACAAGCTCTCCAGGTGACAACAGCTCATGGACCAGGCCTTGACATTGGTTTTGTACCCACAAAACTTGATTGATTTCAGCTCACGTAGACTAAGACCATTTATTATTACACAGAACTAATCATGACTGACAGCTTATCTTTTTAGCACAGTGTTTTGAGAATTTCATGAATTGTGCAGACCAAATTTCTACAAAATACTTGTATACACGAGCTAAAAGGACCATAAAGGCATCTTTAACACAGGTATCTATTTTGCGTTTGAGTCAGCGTCCTGTGCATTCAATCAAAAATGGATTTCTCTAGTGGAAGAAGCAGGGTACAGAGTGCCAGCCAACCTTTTTTCCAGTTCCTCTGTACACACAGGCTGCTTTTCTCATGGTTGTTCCCTTTTGCATGAAACGAGGGTACATAAACTAATGGCTGAAACACAAACTGCAGTTACAGCAACAGCTACCAGTGGGAGTGAGACAGGTGGAGGCAGCCAAAGGGATAAAATAAGGGAGAAAACTGGATTCTTTAATAGGACTGTAGCTTGTCTTCCCTGCTTAACGTTGTACAAACCTCACAGGTAGCATCACTTGTCACTCAGAAATTAACTCATGGGATGGGAAGACGGGATTCATCTTCCCAACCTTTTTGTGAGATCTTATGCAGGAAATCTGAAAACAAGACCAAATCAGAAGCCACCACACTTAAAAATGCTGGCCTTACGATGTCCCTGAATCATAGGTCAAGATTTCCTTAAGCCACTAAATGCTTAAATCCTGGTACGTAGTGCACAGAGGAGGGTCTAATGCACAGGAGGGTTTACAGGAGTCATGATTATTGAAAAGTCTGTCATCTTTTGGTGGCTAATACATGTAGGCTCATCAGCTCAGTCTCAAATAGTTATTCTTTCAGAAAACTGAATCAAAAGTTAATAAAGGACTTGATGCATTTTGTAACCCCTACTACACAACACAAAAAAATCAGACGCTTGGACTGAACAATTGGTGCCAAGTTGAACCAGCACAAAGCGCACAGCACATACACAAAATGAAACAGCAAATATCCTTTAGAAGATCACTGGCAAAGAATTTCAGATCAGTTCTAGAAGTTCACCATTATGTCCGTAAACATTTCCCCTTGCCCTCAGAGAGACATAAAATGTTCCATCATCATGTGATTAAAAAAAAAAGTAACTTTCAATAGATTATTTTGGAAAGAACACTTTTGATCTGGGGAGAAGAACATTGAGTATATTTTCACTTAATACTCGATGCAGCTAATGTCGCTGCAGGAAAGAAGTGTTCTGGTTTAAGATAGAAAGATTCTCCTAACAACAGTAGAAATTGGCTCATCATCCCCCTGCATACACAGATCTCAACAAAAAGACATCCTTCTGCAGACAGCAGCCTGAAGATTAAATTTGCAAGATCTGTTCAGCAAAGATGGAGACTGAGCAATTTCCCCCAAACAGAGAAAACGTATTGAGAGGCAGCTAAGAAAAACAGAATATACAGCAATGCTGCCCTGAACGGTAGGTGGGAGGGGAGTGGGAGAGTGGGCAGATGTACAATAACAGAAAAAGAACACAGTACCAGAAACAGGGTGGGCTTTCTCTGAAAAGCATTTGTTATCATTAGCTCTGAAGGCAGAAATGCATAATTTGTGAGGTTTGACAAATTCCCATTTGGGATAAAAAAGCCTGGAAGACTTCAGCCTGTGCCATGTCTTGGGTGATTTGTGAGCTGGCTGGACCTCATCACGAGTGATGGACCTCATCACGAGACCCATAGACAAAACCACAGAAGCACTGAGGTTGGTAAAGACCTCTCAGCTCATTCAGTCCAACCAACAGCCCCACCGTGCTGCTAAACCATGTTTCCAAGAGCCACATCTACACAACTTTTGAACCCCTCCAGGAATGGAGACTCCATCATTGCCCTGGGCAGCCTCTGCCAGTGCTTTATCACTCTTTCAGTAAAGACATTTTTCCTAATATCCAATCTAAACCCTCCTTGGCACAACTTTAGACCATTTCCTCTTGTCCTATCACTCCTTACTTGGGAGAAACACCAGCACTCACCTCACTACAGCCTCCAATGTACCCATAACTCAGAACCCACCATGTCCCATAGTGGAGCTTAATTAGGGTTATAGCTCCTACCTGCCTGGTTTACAACCTGGTATAAATCATTAACTTCCTGACCTGATTTCCCAGTCTCCAGGTTTTGTTGGTTTAACCTGATCCACCAGCTGAGACAATGAACTCCTGCACTGTAGTGATCTACCAGCCACAGCTATGATCAGCACTTAACTGCTAGTTTCCAGG
Organism: Dromococcyx pavoninus; assembly: GCA_033558185.1. NCBI lineage: Eukaryota > Metazoa > Chordata > Aves > Cuculiformes > Neomorphidae > Dromococcyx > Dromococcyx pavoninus. The sequence continues at coordinate 198,100 of JAUMJL010001158.1, read as the reverse complement.
TAGAGAAACAGGATTTGCTGAGCAAATCAGCATTTTCTGTCTATAGAAACCAACTGGATGAAAATCAACAAGAGAGGAAGTCAACAAGTGATTACCTTTCTCGAAGCACATCCACTATCGGGGATCCATCTCACAAACATGATGTTCTCTCCACAGAAATCATAAGGGCAGCACAAAAACAAAGTTAAAACCAAGCCTGGATATAATACCAAAAAAGGCATGGCTCAAATCTGTACTCATCATTTCCCAGAGTTACAAAAACAGGGAGGCAGGGATGGAGTGGGAAAAGCCAGAATGGAGAAAATTCTTTCAAATTCTAAGCTGCTAACATGTCCAGGAAATAGACTGGAAATCAAAACTGGTTTCAAACAGCTAAAAATGGGAAAGAGCTGTCCCATGCAATGGTTTGGTAGGGATAAAAACTGGGCAATTCAACTTTCTGGATCGTGATCTTGTAGGGGAATTAGGTGATGTACTGCCTAACTTGCACATAGTATCTAACAAGTGCATCTAGTCATTATGTTGCAGTTGTTACAGCAACAACCACCTCTGTCCGTACAAGCAGTGCTGTGATTTAAACTTCTCGCTGAAAGGCAGGTCACGTTAGACCAAGCTTGGAGATGTGCATGCACAGACGTTAGCAGCCTGGAAACCAGAAAGCACTGCCCTGCAGCATTAGCTGACCTCTACCCATAAGCACCGATGTCGACTTGACCTCTCCAACATTTAACCTGGCTGAACTAACATCAAACGTTAGCATCCTTGTCCCTCCAAGTCAAGGAACTCTTCTCTGAACACCTCCTCTTGAGGGATGAGGACAATGGAGTATTTTTGACAGAGACAAAAATACCTGGAGTGCCAGAGCAACATTAATAATGTACATTATTCACCTATTTAAAATCACTCAGTCAGATCGTGTTTATTGGCGTATTCAGCCTTTCCATATCTACAGAATTACATACTCCTAGGAAAAAAAAAAAGGCAACATCTTGTGGAAAGCAAAAGCACAAAGCTAACTATGAAAGTACATGCTGCATTTATGAACTGCCTCCTGTCTCACTTATTGTTTGATTCGTGCTCATATTTAGTGCTCGCACACAGTAGCAATTGTCTCAATTCTAAAGGTACAGCAATCCTGGAAGTGAGTTCACAATCCCATACTTGCACTGTATAGGTTTCCTTTCATTTTTTAACTTCAGTAATTCTTTCTTTCAGGAAAATAAGGGTCTACACTCTCTCATTCTCATTTTACTGAATATGTGAAAAGAATACGTTCCAGAAAGCTCTAGGCTGGAAATTACTGAGTTGGTATGGAAACAGTGATGCATAAATCAATGTTCTGGCTCTCCTCTGTACCTTGATTACACCTGTTTTATTAACTGAAAAGAAGTAATGGGGAACAATAAATGAAAGAGTGCAAGTTATGGCACAGATATTAATGAGAACAATCAGACCAGCCATAATGTGTTTCTCTTCCATTCTGTTGCACCACCTGGGTGTAACTCAGCACTGACACCTTTCATGGTCAGCACTGAAACCACATTACAGGTGACACAGTAACATTTGCAACACTTTTCCCTTCCTTGTACAATGGGTTTCTGCCTTCAACGTGTTCAGTTCAACACTGACAAATTGTAAACGTAATTAATAGTTACATCAGAAAAAAAGATGCTGCTTAGCTACCTTCGTCTTCAAAGAGATACTGACAGTACTAATCTACTCCAATAAAATTAGTTTTTCATTTATTACAGATGAAGAAACTGAGATTGCATGGTTACAGGCTTGCTCCAACAAACAACCCACACTCTGGGATGAGACCAAAGCCTTCTGTCTCCAACAGTGGCCAAAAATTGGATACCAGGCAAAGGGAAGAGGGGGCAAACATGTATGGTATTTTCAAGTATTCTGGTCAGTTCAGACTGGCAGACACCTGTACACAGATATTTCAATTTATACAGTCATCCTTACAGCTGTTTTCCATGAACTTGTTCAGTCATTCCCTGAACCTTTCTAAATTTCATAGAATCATGGAATGGTTTGGGTTGGAATAGACCTCAAAGATCATCCAGTTCCACCCCCCTGATATGGGCAGGGACACCTCCCACTGCATCAGGTTGCTTCAAGCCTCATCCAACCTGGCCTTGAACACCTCCAGGGATGGGACACCCACGACTTCTCTGGGCAACCTATGCCAGTGCCTCCCCACCCTCACAGCAATACAATTTCTTGCTAAGATCTCATCTCAATCTCTCCTCTTTCAGATTAAAACCATTCCTCCTCATCCTATGCCTGCACTCCCTGATCAAAAGCCCCTCCCCAGCTTTTATGTAGCCCCTTTCAGCACTGGGAGGCTGCTCTAATGTCTCCCCAGAGCCTTCTCTTGTCCAGGCTGAACAATCCCAACTCTCACCAGTCTGTCAATGTCTGAATTTCCAGCATTCACAAGATATATTAATGCAGAGTTCTGCAGCGTAATTACACATTCCAAGTACCACTGTCACAGACAAGTGCTTACAGACCAGTAAACAAGGCAAGAAAAAGAATTTCCGTTCTCAAATCATACAAGTCCTCACAGCCATCCTTTATTACTGTCCAACCTGCACTGTGACAAAGCAACGCTGTGCACATGCCACCGCTCTTCTGAACACCAAGGATAGGATTTAGAGAACCCCTTCAGAGCTCGATGCCTTTGGTTTAAATAAATATCCCAAATATCAGGTAAAGACATCCCAGCTGTGCCAAAGTCAGCAATTCAAGAAGCATATTCTTTTCATCAGAATCCTAAATAAACTAGGGAGAGACATTTCTGGCCAGAGTGCTCATCTTGTAGTCTTCTGATGACAGCTACGTTGCATTAATTCTAAATATTGCTCCACTAATTTGTTTTCATATTGACTGAAAATACCAACGTCACATTCTATTTTAACTAAGTCAAACACAGTCTGACCCAATAGCTCACTAAGGACAACAGCAGACACTTTATTGATTTAAATGGACTTCGGATCAGGACCACAATCATTTAATTCAACACCACAATGTGCCTACTCATCTTCCTTCCTGTCCCGCCCTTCCTGTCCTATCTTCTTTTGTCTTTGATTGTTGTGTTTGGTTTTGATCTTGCAAGGGAGAGATGCTGTTGTTAATCAAAGAAGGAGCTGAGGGACCATCCTGAAGGTGCTGCAGACCTGCCACATCTGATTCCAAATATGAGACGTGTGTTCTTCAGGCTCCCTCCTCACACTCCCTGGTCATGGCACTTCCACTGAATCTGCTGCAAAGGGGCTCAGCCATGAAGGGCCCCATCCTTCACAGGCAGACCTTGCCAATCTGGTCTCTGCTCTGCTGACAACACAAGAGGCCACCCACAGCCAAAAGCAGAGCAGCTTTTTGGAGTCTGAAATCATCCTGCCTGCTCCCCACGTACCACCTTTAGTCATTCCCTGAGGGAATGCTTCCTCTCTAATCCTGTGAGATGAACACCTTCCTCCTCTGTGACCACATGCAGTCTCTTTAACGGGAAGACAAGAAAGCTGATGCAAGTGGCTAAGACTTTAGCTCTTCCGATTTTTATGATAAAAATAAATGGTTGGTTTGGGGCTTTTTTTGCTTGAATGCCTTCCCATACAATGACATGGCTTGGTCTCCAAAGGCTGTTTTTCTCCTTTTTTGTGACCATTTGCATTATAGGCAGATACTGTTAGGTTATGTTAGCTCTGAGAGACAGTGCATATTTCAAGTTCAAGGGTAATCATGGAAGAAGTAGTCACAAGAAAGCAAGTTACATGCTGAGAGGTACTTGCATACATTCCGCTTATGTCCCTGACAGATTCATCCTATCACTTCTGATTTAGAAGTCACTATTACTTGTTTTCCCAGAAACCAGGGGAGTCGTGCCAATGAGCTGTGTGAAGAGTCAAATGGAGGGCTCTTTATTCTAACCCTACTGACTTATCTGATGTATCTCAGTTCATGACATTATCCTGTTACAATTAAGCAGCAGGACACAGCGTTGTATGCAGTGTAACCAATTTAATGGGAACATTTGTTGATCTGGAAACAGAATTCTGTTAGCTGAAAGCTAAGTACTTCAGAGTGATGCAAGTAAAAGTAACTTTACAAATGATAATGACATGAAAAATAAAGACCAATGAGAGCTTAGAAAAGGTAAACTGACTTGTTTGCCATTGCACTGAAAGCTTGTAAGCCAACGTGACCCAGATCTCACCCACTTCAAATCCTTTCAGTTGCAACCTAGACACTGCACAAAATCAGCTCTGCTTAAGCATCCTTGCTGTTACACGTAAAAGTGTGCCTGCACTTTAGTGTTGGACCAGGTCACGTGGACTCCCACTTCAATGGGCTCTATCTACCTTGAATTAGAAGTTTACATGTCCATAACCATGAAAACTAAGGCTTGGGTGATTGCTAATTATACAAATATTACCAAATATGTATGCAAGTGTTGTCTATGCAGCAGTCTGACCCAAAAAACGAGCTTTCTAAAATTAAAGATGACCCACAAAATAAACAATCGTTTTTCACAGTTCATTTCAGTTTGCACAGTATGGAAGCAGAGTATGACCAAGCTACTAATTTATTCATTTAATCTATATAATCTATTTATTAAGCTGTTTCTGTCTGCTACATATATGCAATCTAAAATGGCATTTCTACCACCAACATACCAGCAGGATTATGATATGGTTAGATTTCCCCTACCCACCTATAATGAAGCTTGGAGAGCCTGAATGTTTAGGCCACAATAGGGAATATCAAAAATGAAGCTACTACACATAACCAGTCATAAGAAAGATTCTAATTCCATAATTTCTATGGTAGTTCAGCAATAATGTGTCTTAATAAACAACCAACAACTGCTCTAAAGCCAGTAATGCTACTTCCTTCCCCTTTTGCTTAAGGTGCCTTTCAAACACATTTTCCCACTGCTTATAACAAGAGAAAACATATCGGGAACTTGTTTATAAAAACACAGGATAAAAATTTGTACTAAGGATTCTCAACATGCTCTCAAAGTCTGTTTTTAGATACTCCCAAAATTAATAACCATATTAAACATATTAGCATATTAAACCCTTCTTCTAAGCTAGATGTTTTTCACCTTTTCCTCACAAAAGAAAGAAGGTTGAGATTCCTTTGCTTTTGGAGTGTCTGCCCCACTGAAATAACTTCAGAGGTCCCAATGTCTGATGAAATCAATACACAGAACAGCAGTTTACAGCTTCCTAGCAAGGGGAGGAGGAGAAGCAGGTGCTGAGCTCTTCTCTCTGGCCACCAATGATAGGATCCCAGGGAATGGCTGCAAGATGCACCAGGGGAGAATTAGGCTGGATATTAGGAAGAGGTTCTTCACCCAGAGGGTGGTGGACTACTGGAACGTCTCTCCAAGGAAGCAGTCACAGTGTCAAGCCTGATAATATTCCAGAAGCACTTGGACAATGCACTGGACGCACGGTGTAAATGTTGAAGTTGTCCTGTGCAGGGACAGGAGTTGGACTCGATGATCCTTGTGGGTCCCTTCCAACTCAGGTCATTCTGTGTGATTCTGTGTGATTACTACCTACCAGATTCCACTGGCCTACAGGTTAACTGTGCCTTTAGCATACGTTTATTTGGCAAGGATAGAACAAACAACGTGAGTGATTCACTACAGAGCAAATCCCAAGGACAAGAGCTTTCTGTGCTCCCAGAGGCTCTTCCCAGGCTTCTTTGTCAGCGTTCGCTAGAGGCATACTTGTGCATCTGGGGGGACACCACACACAGCACAGCAAAGTGGGATGGATGGCTGGACAGCACCACGGAGAGCACCCAGACAGGCACCCCACCCACTGCTCTCAGCCTTCCCATCCGGGGTGTGCGAAGAAACGAGGTGAGCAGAAAACCATCAAGAATGCAAAACCAAAGAGTCAGGAACCTTTGAGGCCAGGTTTTGGTCCCTTTTCATTGTGTGTGGTTTTGTGTGTTCAGCACAGTTGCCCAGCTGCTCAATCTCAGATCCAGTATGGGCTTCATGGGCACACAGTGCTGACCAAAGCTAACGACCCTGAGCTTCTGCTCAACTCTGAAATCCTCTCCTCACAAAATGCAAGGACAGCAAAGGCCAAAGAGACCTTCATATTTCTAATCAAATATTTCAATAGTGGTGGATGGCAGATCTTGAAAACAAACCATAAATTTGGACTAAAATCCCACATCTAAAACCTGGGCTGAAGTTGGGAAGTCCAGCTTCAAAATTCAAGGAAGCCAGATCTGATACGGTAGCATACACTTGTTTCTCCTGAAAACACGAAGTCAAGATAAGTGCAAAACAGCCAGTGTTTTATTTCCCACCAAGAGTGCCTGGGGAAATGGATGGCAAGTGATCTCCCTCTCCTGGTCAAGTAATGCTAAGACAGCAATACAGCCGCATTTCAAGATGGAAATTTCAGCATTACAGCAGTCCCGGTAGAGAGTTTTGGGGTGGTTAAAATATGCCAGGTGCAAGGGCTGCAGCAAGCTTCTGAGTTCATGTAAGTATTTAATCTCTTCAAGACATCAACAGCGATCCTCATCCATAGCCATATTTTCCCATGTAATAGCTCTAGTTTGCCAAGGATGGTTGGTAGCATTTAATTAATGAACTTGTAATTCCCCCCAGGTAATAGCCTGCTGAAAACAAGATGAAATGCACTGATTACAAAGAGGAAGTAAAGGAATAACTCCATGAAAAATAGATTCTACTGTACAGATTCCACCTCCATTCCACTGCCCCACTAACAGTCAGGTTAGGGTAGACCAGGATAAGACATGATAAGATGCTCTCTGTAGCACACACACCATGAAATCCTTGGTGGTCCCAAGTCACAGACAACCAGGAATTTCTACAGAAACCACCTGGGAAGATCCAAACACCCATGAGGTAGCAGAAATGAAGAAACATTTTTCCCTACATGACAGGTAACACAGAAAGGTTTACTCGACACACAGCCTTTTCTTTGCCTGTGAAACCTGTCCCACCAGGAAAGAGCTTGCCCATCACCATACAACAGTTGCATGAAACAAAGCATTGCCCAGAATGGAGATGTGTCTGACACACAGGAAGGCATAACATTACTGTCAATTCATTCCTGACGTGACTTCATTTTCCATTAATTCCTGAGGTGATGAGGATGAAGAGCTTGTCTTCTCAAAAAACTAACAAGAACAGATCCCAACTCATAGCAAGAATGAAGGCAGAGCTCTGTACAGATTAATCATCCTCTTCACTTTAAAAGCAGGGTCCTTCTAAAAGGAATAATTTCTGAAACATTCTTTGTGACTTCTGGGGAGCCTTGGGAATAAAGACCTCACCAAAACAAGGCTGTTGAAACCACTTTCCCAAACAACCTCTTGCTATTATGGAGATTTGAAAATGCATTGCAGAGATCATTACCAAAAAAGATATCCTTGCAGAAGTCTGCTGTAATTTGACATGCTGATATAATCAGAAGCCTTGCTATAACTCAGTTGAGTCCATCAAATGATCCCCCTTGACTATCGCTATATACTTAGCAATTTACTTTTCACCAAGTAGTATCAAAAATTTTTAACAGAATCATGGAATGGTTTGGGTTGGAAGGGACCTCAAAACCCACCCAGTTCCAACCCCCCTGCCATGTGCAGGGACACCTCCCACTGGATCAGGGTGCTCAAAGCCCCAGCCAACCTGGCCGTGAACACCTCCAGGGATGGGTTCATGGGGCAGCCATGTTCTCTGGCCAACCTGTGCCAGTGCCTCCCCACCTTCCCCACCCTCATCAGAAAACATTTCTTCCCAATCTCTAATATACATCTCTCCTCTTTCGACTTCAAACCGTTCCCTCTCGTCCTCTCCCTTCACTCCCTGATAAAAAAGCCCCTCCCCCCAGCTTTCCTGTAGGCCTCGCATACAGCAATTCGTCCATTTCCGTGACGTCCCGTCAAAAACGGGATGCTCTTCCTTGGTGCCCTGGAAGTGTACAATGTGTAGAATGAGATGCTCCTAAAAGCATACACAGAATCTTCTTGGAAAATCAGACATGCATCTGATCATAGTTAAGATGATAAAGAACCATGGTTGGGGTGGACTAGAAATAGTTCTGCAAAAATCTAAGCAAAACCACCCCTCAGCTGACAAGTCAGTTCAAATCTGAGCTGGCCATAGTAGTTTATATGTGTGTGGCAAAAGGGCAGATGATTTATTCACATAGGTTTAGGCTGTGCTCTGCTTTGGAAAGGAATAAAGGCAGCAAAGAGACTTCAGGTCAAAGAGAACTGTGCCTATCTCAGTCTAGAACAAATACGTATTCATCCCAGGCTTTCCCTCGCAGCTCAATTTATTATCCTTAAGCTCTTGCAAAGAGCAAAACAAGGTTGTACCTCCACAACAAACTGCAATGGATTTCAGGCAGCATTTTAATTCCTCTCCGCCATCTTAATGTTCCTGGAGTGCTGAACGAGGTTCTCCCCCCTCCTGGTCACACAGCTGCTGGACTGAGAACACCTTTCAAGACACAGAGATTCGTCCAATAGTACTAACAATTACAGAAGAGGAGTTTCAAAGCAGGAGTTAACGGGCTTGTATGGAAAAGGCAGGGGCTGCACTCTGCCAGTGAGAGATAAAAAGACAAACACTATCTAACCTTTAGCACACCACTGAGGATGCTAGAAACCTAGATGCAAGATCCCAGGTGTCCCATCACCTCAATGAATAAATGTCCCAATTAGAACACTAACATTTATGTAAAGTAGAACAGCTTTGAAAAAGCAGGAACAGACTAGCCAGGCGCTAATAAATCCATTTGGGACCTCAGGAACCTCCCTGAATCAAAAATCTCCAAGCAAAGCCTTAACTGCCAGTCTTTCTGTGGGCACTCCACACTGTTCAACGGAGCACACTGTCAAAGTACAGAGCCAGTCAAGGTGGTTGCATGGCAGAATGTGCTGGCCAGGCATGAAAGAAGGAACAGCACATCAGCACCTTGCACCTCATCTTGTAGCTGAGATAATTTGCAGCCTTGTGCTGACAGGTGTACCTTGTGTCTGTGGTGCTGGCTTGAAAGACACTGCATTGTCCACCATGGCACAAAATGGCAACAAAACAATAAAATCTCTAGGATCCACCTCTCTATAGCTGCAGCCAGTCAAAGAGGATTTACCAGTTCCTTCCACTCCCTTATTTGTCATCGCTGTTCTTTAAGGACAGGAGGATGCAGAGCAAAGTGCTTTCTTAATAAAAATCAGTCTTTAATCATCATCTGAGACCGAGATTTGTGTTAGCTAATGGCGAACTATATTCAAAACAACACTAAAGCCTATGCCGTAGCAATCTGCTATGTTTCTCTAATACCAGTAGGTTCAGATCCTACAAGATCTGAAGACTCTAAACAGTTTTTAATTCAGGGAAATTTAAAAAGTCTGGGTTCTGTGAAAAGCACCACTGTGAACCTAAACAGGGGGGATCCTGTTCTCAGTCATTTCGGAGTCATTGCCATGTTCTTCTGTATATCTCACAACATTCAATTCCCTCTTCAAAGTGTTGTACTCACATCAAGAAAAAAGGACCACCCGGATGGAAGAAAGCATCTCAATCTCAAGCAGGTACGAGGGATGGATGAACTTCACTAGCTAAGCAAAATTCGAGTCTTGAATCCACACTTGTCTCTATTGAGCTAAACAGTTGTTTACAAATGGGCTTTGGTCCTGGGTTCCAGAAAATTAAGCTGCACCTCTGTCTTCCCACAGCTCAAATAGAAGTCTTTCACCCTCAAGTGGTGAGGAGGAATAGTTTATGTGGGTATATGGAGTTTTTACAGTAACTAGAATCGCAGAAGCATGACCTGGGTGTCCCCTGTTCCTCCCCTAGAAGTTTACACACTGAGCTGGGTTTAAAAAATTGAACGATTTCTCATTTCCATCATCCCTGCGTGTATGTAACTTTGTAGAAGTTATGAAGAGACGAAGAAGGGTACTGCAACCCAACAGAGAACAGTGTTGTACACAGCAAGGCAGTGCTAACTGTTCCATTTCACGTGTGACTACTACATCATAGGATAAGGAAGACCATTTCAAAATCTAAACTTGCAGCCTTACCGGATATCACATTATGTTACATGTGTTATTTTAAATAAGAGAGGGAAGGAATGGCAGCGAGGAATCACTCTGCATGCACAGTAACAACCCATGCACTGGTCCAGGAGGGCAGAGGAGTCAGGAGCAAAGTTTAGGCTGGGAAGGGGGAAGAAAGTTTTGCTGCAGTGCTTGTCATTTTGCTTCCCACTGCTCAAATCTATTTTAATTTTCCCGAGTAGAGTTTTGTTGCACCACACGGTGGCACTCCCGGCCCAGTTGTCCCCAGTAGGCACTCCTTGCCAGTCTCAAATCTCCACTTTGAGACAGTCGGAGGAAAAGCCACCAGCTTACCTGATCTCCTGCCACCAACATCTCAGCCTGGCCTGAACTGTATTTGACACAGTTTAACACAGTTTAGAAGAGCAAAAAGTTGTCCACTGGGCAACTATTTTTTACTGCTTGAAATAAAAAGTAAACTACTTTTCCACTAAGTTTCCCTTCTCCTGTGGAAGGGCCCCTCCAGATTTTCTGGTCCAGGGCAGGGAAATGGGAATTCTGTTTGCCTGCAGCAACTGCCACAACTGCAGCGACTCTGCCATTCTCTGGCCAACACCCTGGCAGATGGGGCTCCAATTAAAGGCTCTGCACCCTTTTTCCCACCTTGAAGCCAGCAGGAAGAAGAAAACTAAACAGTAAAACATTCCGAGTTCCTCCTCACAGAAAGCCTGCCGTAAAACTAAGGAGATGACCTGAAGATGATGCCCAAGGTATTTTAAACATTAAGGAAATCCTGGGGCAGTGTCTCAACCATCTGGCAGTAGGACGGTGCTGGAATCACCACCCCATGCTTGGAGCTCCTCAAGTCTGTCTCTTTCTAAATGTTTTACACTGCAGCAAGTACGAAGAGTGGCACAAAACTCTCATCACAGCCATCCCTTACATTAATTTAGTGTCAAGTGCAGTGTAACAGATATTCACAAACATGATGGGGCCATATGACCTTGACATACACAATTCTACATTCCATTTAAAATGAACCAACTCTGCACTCTGCCCAGGAGAGAGAAGCGTTTCTTTTGCTCATTTGCGCCATGGTACCTTTCTTATTTTTTGTGCTGTGCTTTGGTTTAATACTGTTTCTATACCATCTACAGTGTAACTGTATGCAATATTCAAAGGAGCATAAAATTCAAGAGTTTCCACACGGAGAGAACAGCACGGTGTTCTTGTGCACCATCAACAGAAATGCATTTGGGATTTAATGCTGTCTTTTAGCACACAGGAAGGACAAAACTTCCAGTTTCAAATGCAAAATGTATTCTTTTTAGCCACAGGTGCCTCAGAGAACGGTGCTTCCCACAATCTGATCCTCTCCCAGAATCAGGGAGAAAACAGTGCCCAGCGAGGACAGAGAAGAAACCGCAGCAACCTCTGGAAAGACTCCTGCTGCCTCTTGGTTGGCTTGATTTTAGATCAGAGGCTGCTGTGGAGTCATGTACAAGGGGACTGTTTGTGAGTTAATCACGCATCGAACTGAATGTGTGTACAGGAATACTCACTTCAGCTGTCATTTTGTACAAGAAATCTGGTTACTGGTATTCTGCCCTTTACTTTCTATTGCCTAGTTCATTCACTGATGCTGCTTTAACCTGCTCCTACCCTGGGAATTGCAGGAACTTCTGCAACAGGAACACAAACATGTTTGGCAGGATTCCACGTGCAGTCCCACCTCCTACAAGATCTTAAACTGCAGAATGCGCACTTAGCCCAGCACCACAAGAGAAAAGCAACAAGACGCAGATGGCAAGATGGCAGCCCAGGAGAAGAGTGACAGGGCTGTGGAGAGAATGGATATCAGATGGGCAACGGTGCAAAGTCCTACTCATTTTAAGGAGCACACCTACAGCCATTGTTCCTGTGCAATCCCTGCATCCCAACAGGCGTCAGTGGGAAACTAGAGCTCTCGGAGCTGACCTCGTGGGGGTTCACTGCAGAACATGAGAACAATGAGGCTCCTGGACAAGCCTCCTGAGTCGCTCTTTGCTGTTCTTCCTTAGGAACCTTTCAGTGAGCACAGACAGCCAACTGCACAACCAAAATTCTGATGAACTGCAGATCCAAATTTCCTGCGCACCCTCCTCTGAGGTGAAGAGGATTGCTAGAAGAGCTTGTTAAGTAGTCCACCTCTCTAGACTAATTCAGGCGCTAAGAGAATGGGAAGGCTGAAAAACAGGCTACCAAATTCTGTAGGAAATGTTCAAACTGATGCTTTTAGCATGTGCCCTCTAGCACAACGTGTGTGAAATCATGTTTAGTATAAGACCATTTAGGTTGCAAGGGCAAGCATTTAAAACCTAAAAAATTTCTAAATAAGATCATAATCATTACTCAATTCCTTTATATGTGTGTACTGTGAGACAGTCTGCAATTAAGGATCACACCCCATATACCCATGAGACCCCTGCCTCCTTCAGCGAGCAGGCCCAGGCTGGGTGCACTCAAGAAATGGAGCTTTGAGAACTCAATTTTTTCTCCTTGATGTTCAGTGGGGGGCAGGACTCTCATTCTGCATGATAAACCTGATTCCTGAAGATTAAATTATTAATTACCTCACACGCCTTTCTGTAGTGCTCTCTGTTACATATAGATCTACACAAGCATCTGTAATAAGTACTAATGCATTTATTTTCAAGAACAGCTTTGTGAAATGAAAGGCACTTAATCTCCAACTTACCAGGCCAAACGTATCCTCTAATTTTGTCTGCACCAAGCAGAAATGCTTTAAATCTTATTTTTCAGGATATATACATTACACACAGCATTTGCAATTCCAAAGTGACATTTCTATTGGCTTCATTTGCTATAGTGGGTGCTCAGGATCTCTACAGGTAAATCTTGAATCACAAGTCATCCTGTCAAATAAAAGGAAGGTGCACATATCTGCTGGCATCCCTAGTTTTCTGCTGTGATCAGCATCACCTCTGAGGAGAACAAAGTCGGAGCCCATGTCTCCAGGGCAGCACTAAGTTTCCTAAATGGACAGCTGTCCTCTCTTCCCCATGATCCCAGGTCCCAGCATGAATATCTCATTTCTAATACAACCCAAGAAGAATGTTGCCCTCCCATGATTATTAAACTCTGATTCATGTGTAACTTGGATCTAGCTTATGCCCTGAAAATCTCAAAGATATGGAAAAATAGCGCACAAGCTATCACCAGAAATCTGCCTCATTCATCTTCATGCATAATCGTCCCCAGCCTTGCTCCAGGGAGTGTCTGAACGCTCAGTAGCACTCTCACACCTGAAACACAAAGCATCAGACTGCCATGACACTACCAGCCCCAGCAACGCTACCGTCTGTACCTGCACACAGACCACACACAAGCATGCAGATAAAAACCTTTCAGCAAGAGAATAATGGAGCTGTACTTCTGAACTCACAAGCAAAATCACCCATCACGAAGCATGCACATAACACCAGTTTGCTGCCTGCCTTCCAAACAAGCTCCTAGGCTGAAGGGTCATCTATTCATATCTCCTTCTGGCAGCCAGTCCCATCTCACATCATCTTCAATGCCTTACTCTTGCCACGCAGCACTATTTCCCCATATCCCTTCTTCTATCCATATTCTGTCCTGGTGACCCCTATCCCACCCCTCCATTGGGCTTTTGATGTGGAGAATCAGAGAACTTGGCAGCAAGCCTGCTTGGGTTCAGCCTTCCTGAATCCAAACATCATCCCTCAGCCCACCACAACATACACACCATTTCCAGCACGAGCACCTGGGACCTGCAAAGCGACGAGGAGCATGAGCCGAGGCCACGCTTCACTTGCTGCAGTCGATATCAGCAGCTGGGTTCAGCAGAGCTCAGCGTTGGGTCCCCGTGTCCATTCGCTGCCCCTGATTACACAGCACCATTAATGTCAGTTAGCGCAGATTGTTAGTGCAGCGAGCCCTGGTCTCCATAGCAACAGAGCCTGTAATTCTGCATGCGGAAACCCAGAAGTTGAGCAAAACACATCCTTGCTGATTGTCACTGGAAGAGCGCATTGAGGTTTGCAGGATTTCCAAGCCAGATTTCCAAAAGGACCTGCCTAACAAATGCTTTGCTAAATCAACCCGTGGCACTCCTTGTGTAAATCCGCCTCCGACAGCAAATGCCGGCAGAGAGTACAAAGGGCAGACACAGTGTGGAGGGACTGTGGTCCAAAGCTGGAGAGGGAATGGACACTCACAAGGGTTTTTGGGCTCACCTGCTGATTTTCTATTTTTCTTCAGGCAAAACATACTGAAATTCTGTAAAAACATGCATAATGAACTATTCTGCATGGTTTTGCCAAGCACTCTGATAACTTCAGCAGATAAATATGTCTACAGAAGAAAGACACTGATCTGACAGCACATGTGTTATTATATCAATGCAAAATGGGGTTTCCCCCTTTCAACATCACCCAGAACATTATGGTACTTACTGTAATGTAGATACAGAATAAAATGACTACATTTCTTCTCTCCCTTTCCTTTGCCTATTGTCTCATCAATAGTCTGAGCTTCCATGCAACTGCACCATTTAAAATATTGAAAAAAATTGTCTCTTGCTTTAAATATTACGTAAATATTTTTCATTACCCGTAGAAGCCCATGTCTGTCTCTCAGTCTCTCCATACACACATATGAATATATCCAAGAAAAAAAAATGTGTGTCTATATATGAAAAATTCAGCATCCCAGGAACTGAATGGAAAGCTGCTTACGAATAAGCTCTATGAAGCAAGGTTGACCCACAAGGAATTTTTAAATAAATATTATTATTGTGGATTCGTTGTTCGATAGGCACTACTCAAATTGCAAATATTGTCACTGCTGTCCCAAAACCACAATGGCCTAAATTCAAGTTCTGAATTAACATTTTAGATTCTCACAACAATGATAACACAAGACTAATTTTGGATGACAAAGCCCCGAAAACAGATATAACTCAATCACAGTAAGTTATCAGTAAAGTTGTGTTAGAAATATACTGAAAAAAAGACTACAATTGAGACACGAAGCAGCTTGGGAAGAGTGCGCTACAGAGCCAGGATAAAGCACAAAAACGCAGTCCAGCTCTCTGAAAGACATCTATCATAACTGGCACATCTGGAGCATTCCATGGCCAGAGGATTCATTGTGAAATTCATCTTCTGTTCAAAGAACCAAGGCTTTCAAGTCATTTTTAGCCCTCATGGCTGAAAAAAAAATAACTTATATATATGAAGCCAGATGAGATATTAGGAAGAAATGTTTTCCTGTGAGGGCAGAGAGGCCCTGGCACAGGTTGCCCAGAGAAGTCATGGCTGCCCCATGCCTGGAGGTGTTCTAGGCCAGGTTGGATGGGGCTTGGAGCACCCTGATCCAGTGGGAGGTGTTCCTGCGCACAGCAAGAGGGGTGGAACTGGATGGGCTTTAAGATCCCTTCAACACAACCCATTCTATAAGTCTATGATTTATGCAGAGGTTACTGAGCACACTGGTGGTGCCGGTCTCTGGCAGAGTTACATGAACAGTCCCCGGGTCCTCATACCAACATAACGCACACAAATTACACCAAGTCAAAAGTTAACCTTTTCTTTGGCCTGTGCTCTGCTTTGAGCAAGGAGGCAACTAGGTGATCTACAGAGGTCTCTTCCGACCTCAGTTTTCTGTGATTCTCAGAAAATAAACCAAATTAACATACCATGCTGTAGAATATTAATGAGGACCAGTCTATCTGTAATTAACAATTAAATGTATGCTGACAAACTGCTAAATGAACCCCTCCCACTTTACACAAAAGAGAAGCTATTGATTATCACTGGTACCTCCCAAGCTGTTACATAAAAGACCATGGAAGGAGAGCAATGTCCTCAAGTCTTTCAAAACAAAACTGTTCTTCTCACAAGCTCCTGCTAAACAATCGCTGACCAGCACACAAAAGCAGTGAAGCATCACAGAAATCTCTGCAGGGTGTCCGATGGGATTTGAGCTGTTCCACTCCCTGTAGACAGCTGTTCATGGCAGGGAGTTGTTCCTCTCATGCCATGGACCCAAGTGAAGACCAAAATACCGAATTCTGACAGTTGAAAGGGTGTCATCTTGAAAGAGTCTTAGGAACAAGCCAGTTGGGGTACAGAGCTGGCGTAAAGTATCACAACAAATAAGGCAGCTTACTTCTAATCGACCCAGCACTCGATCCAATAGAAAATGAGTTCTTGAAGCTTTACCCACTCTTTTGAATGATATTTCTACAGAATCTTTCTGTAACAAGATTCTTAAAATACTTTAGTAAATTATAATTAGGGATTTCTCATCCCTTTTACGTGCTTATGAATTAAAATCCAACTAAGTCAAAGAAAGGCATCCATTCACTTAGAAAGTTTTAGAGAATCTCCCTGTAACTTTGACTGATGCGAACAGGAATTACATTCATAAAGGAAAAATGAGAAGCTAATAGTTTACCAAGGAGAAATCTTCCTGAATTTCCCTTTACAAGGGCCTTCAAAGGGCCAAGCACGAGCAAAACCGCTTGATAAAATGGATGCCACATCCCTGGAGGTGTTCAAGGTCAGGATGGATGGAGCTTTGAGCATCCTGATGCAGTGGGAGGTGTCCCTGCCCATGGCAGGGGGGTTGGAACTGGATGGGCTTAGAAGTCCCTTCTGACCTGAATTATTCCATGATTCTGTGATTTTAGTTTTGTCTTTAAGTCAATAATAAAATATAAAAAAAAATTCCCATGAATTTTGTATTGCATCCATAACAACAGATGTGATGGCACTTGGGTTAACTCCTAAAACTCCCTAATTTACAGGAATATTTTGTAGCA
The DNA here is from genome assembly GCA_033558185.1 of Dromococcyx pavoninus. Classification (NCBI taxonomy): domain Eukaryota; kingdom Metazoa; phylum Chordata; class Aves; order Cuculiformes; family Neomorphidae; genus Dromococcyx; species Dromococcyx pavoninus. The sequence continues at coordinate 181,167 of JAUMJL010001158.1, read as the reverse complement.
GCCAGCATGAGGATGATGAACTATCAATTACATGAAGGAGTAAAAGGGTTTGCTCAATATAAATTTCTATATCTGGGGACAAAATTTGCTTCTGGGTCTCTTGCCTTGGTAGTCAAGCTCTGGAAATCCCTAAACGGATAAATTACCTTGGTGGAAAGGGAGAGCCCTTGCACCTTTAGACCTTGCCCAAACTTTTACTCTAAATTGTGCTCAAATTGTCTATTAGACCAGTAATTCTGTGCAGCAAGCAATCCGTTGTGTCAATTTGGGCTTTTTCACGCAGGCTTTGCTCAGTGTATCCCCCTGCAAGGGTAAATATGGGGGGAACCCAGATGGAAGGAGATTTGGTGCAGAAAAGCTGCTGTGCAAAGAAAGTGGAGGCACTCAAGGGCTACTGCTGTTCTCAATGCTACAGAAGTGCTCTGGTGTTCAAAGAATGGTAAAAAAGAGTGGCTGGGTGCTGCAGCTGGAGGGGCTGAAAACAAAAGTTTTCAGTGGGTACTGCATAGCTGCAACACCAGAACTGCTCAATTCACACTCAACCTGAAAGGAAGTTGTGGTGAGGTGGGTGCTGGTCTCTTCTCCCAAGTAACAAGTGATAGGACAAGAGGAAAAGGCTTCAAGTCATGCCAGGAGAAGTTTTGATTAGATATCAGGAAAATGTCTTTACTGAAAGAGCGGTGAAGCACTGGCAGAGGATGCCCAGGGAAGTGGTAGAGTCTCCACCCCTGGAGGGGTTCAAAAACATGTGGTCATGGCACTTTGGGACATGGTTTATTAGGCATGGTGGTGTTGTGTTGATGGTTAGACTGGATGAGCTCAGAGGTCTTTTCCAACCTCAAGGAGTCTATGGGTCTGTTCTATGACCACAATCCGTTTTACCAGGGCCACTTCTCTTAACCCAACAGTCACAGTTTTCTCTGCACCAAAACTCTACGAGAGGCGGGTTATAGCAAATTAGTACTTTTAATCTGAGTTTTCACTGCTCATTAACGGCATCAGAAGCCCTATAAACTGACAACTCCATATCCAAAGTGCAGACAGCAATCAGCACTTCTCAGAACTGAACCCAAAATAATTGGCTTCCTGCACGGCTCCGCAAGCCTGTCTCTGCTCTGACACGTCTCACAAAGCCAGCGAGGCGATGCGAGCTACGATGCTTTTGGTGCCTGGGGAGAAGGGAAGTGTCAGTGCTTGGGACAGGGATCTGCACTCTATGTGGAATCAGATCCCCAAATCACGTCACACAGAAGCTCCAGAGATCTTTAGGGAACATTCAGTGTCTCCATATCTAAAACATCTCATTGCAGTTACAAAACATTACCATTGAAACTTCTGCAGGTGAAAAAATGGCTTGTCAATACCATGCTCCTAATGAGGCATCTTAGCACTCATCACAAAAGTATTTATTTTCCACTGAAAAAGCTGGCCTTGCTTACAGATGGGGAGGGAAGAAAAGAAGTGAAGAAAAAAAAAAAGAAGGGACAACAGCACAAAAAGCACCTTCTGCCCTGCTGAAACACCTCTGCAGAACAAAATATCATGTTCAACATCATGTTCAACAACAGTAAGCACTGCCAGCCAGGACTCAAAGAGCCTAAGGATGGGGAAAAAAGAAAATGATAGAGGTTGGAAAAGACCTCTAGGATCATTCAGTCCAACCATCAGATCAAACCCACCATGCCTGCTAAACCATGTCCCAAAGCGTCACGTCTGCACGTTTTTTGAACGCCATCAGAGATGGTGGAGCTGAGGGTCTTTTTGGTGGGGTAACACATACGGGGCAAAGCAACTGCAGGTTTGTTTGCATATTGTGGTACAAATAAAAGATCGCTTGGCAGGAACAGACTTCCTGTTCATTTGAACAAAGCCAAGTTTGGCCAAATTGTGTTGATGGAGACCAACCTACACAGTCAGCAGTTCATTACTGACTGCCAAGATACTGAAGATACCAACCACAGCAAAAGAGTCGGTTGCTCAGCACAGCACTGCTGGCACCTCCGGCTGCTAAGGATAAATGAAAACCTGTCTGTTTGCAATCCAGAGGAATCAAAAAACACGCCAAGACACCCATCCTGAGACCTAAAATGTAAAATACAACCCTTTTTTCTATTTATCACACAATTAAGATCTTTCCATAGGCATAACATTCCAAATACTTGGCTATTATTACTAAGGTGGATCTCTATGTATCTGAGTTTCACTTTAAAAGAAAATTATTTGCATTCGGCCTCCAGTTTGTATTTCTGCAGGTTAAACGTACCCACAGCTGCCTATAAAGACATCCAAACTCAAGATCCCAAGCGCACTCTACGGTTTGGTTTTGAGTGGCTCAAGCAAGAACATGGAAAGTGGCAGCAGTGCAGAGGAGCAAGAAAGGAAAGCAGCACAGGAGCAAGAAGTAAAAGTAGCTTAAACTACTGCAATGACCAACAGAGTGGCTGCCCCATCCGTGGAGGTGTTCCAAGGCAGGGTTGGATGGGGCTTTCAGCACCCTGATCCAGTGGGAGGTTTCCCTGCCCATGGCAGGAGGGCAGAACTGGATGGGCTTTGAGGTCCCTTTCAACTCAAACCATTCCACAATTCCATGACACTTGCCTGATAAGAACAGAATGACAGACTAATGAATAGACATGATTACCACAGAATGACAGAATCATTCTCTAACACACAGTGTCCTTCTATATAATTTCACTCCCTTTCAGACACATTGGGTCATTTATGAAACAAATGGAGTCAGACGATCTTTGCAATTTCCTTCCATTCTGGGTAGTAACATCACCCACCAATCCAAAACGTGTCTAAGCTGTTCTAGGAGGCTGAATGGTTTTCTTTGACACATGGGGCTAATAACTATAATCTTCTGCAGCCTTACTGACATGGCAAAGAGACTGGAACTGGTGTCGGAGTGACAACAGGCTGAGGGACAATGTCCCTTTGTATCAATAAACTGGGTGCACTCAGTACTAGCAGCTGTAACTGTTTATTCCTTTTGTCTACATTTGTCTTACATGCAGATCGTACAAATACCAGCAGTGGTCAAACAGATTGCTAACCAAGCTGTGGAAAACACAGTTACTATTCCAAAGCAACAAAATATAGCAAAGGCTGAGTTTTGCTTCAATAAAACCTGACCATTGGCACTCTGTTCGCCCAATATTTAAGGATCTGCGATTTGTACCAAAGCCCTAAAACTAAGAAAAAACCTCCTAGAACCAGCACTGTGCTAGAATTCAGAAGTCCAGGTTCCTACGCACAATGCCTTCCTACAACATCAGCACAATCTTCCCTTATGGAAAGCAAACCCTAACATTTTTATAATACCCTCCTATGACCCAGTCCTGAATTTCTACCCATTTATAAGTTACATTTAACAACTTGCAGCTTTTTCAAAGAAAGCCTTGACACTCAGGTGCCCATGTTACTGTAGTTAGTCCCAGGGAAAGGCAATCCATGGAACTAGAGAGGAGCATACCAAGCCATTGGCTGCAATTCACTGCTCAGAGAATTGCTGTAGAGGCTTCTCCTCCAGGTGGTAGCGAGGTCTCCCTCCATCCCCTCCCTCAGGGCCACAGCAGGCCCAGACGAGCAGCAGAGAGCGTAGCCTCCTAGTACAAAAGTCAACTGCAGTCAACTGGTTAGGGGACATCTGGACAAGAGAAAATGGCCTCAAGTTGCACCAAGGGAGGTTTAGACTGGATATTAGGAAGAATTTATTCACTGAAAGGGTTGTCAAGCATTAGAACAGGCTGCCCAAGGAAGTGGTGGAGTCATCATCCCTGGAGGTGTTTAAAAGACAGGTAGATGTGTCACTTCAGGACATGGTCTAGTGGAGGACTTGGCAGAGTTAGGTTTACGGTTCTATTCAATGATCTTAAAGGTCTTTTCAAACCTAAACAGTTCTGAGCTTATGAACATCTCAGTTTTTAAGTAATGTGACTGCTTGAACACAAAGAACAGACTTCTGCACCAAGTTCAGGTAAGAGCAGAGAAGGAAGGGTTCCCGACCAGCCAACCAAAATTTTGATACACAGAAAGATACCAGCCCCCCCTCCCCCTCATTAAACAGTCCTGTTGTAAGGATTTAGGGCAAGGCTTCTCCGACCCATCTACAAAGCATTTTTGCCCTTTGAAATCTCAAGTCTACAGTGGCTGTCACGCTTGTGCAAGACCTCCTCTGTCTTCTTGTCCATTTGGCCTCCCATGCAGCTGTAAAGCTTGCTGAAGGACACCTCAGCAGAACTGGACCCAGCAAACAGACTCCTGCTGACAGGAGCTTAGGACATATTGGATAACCTTCACAAAATTACCCAGAGGACTTCAATAACAATGGAGTAGTCCTGACATAAAGGAAAAAATGATCACGAAGAGCAGCCAACGTGAATTTGTTATAAACCAATCATGTCAAATAAATTACAATTTGGGGGGCATTTTTATAATAACAAGGCCTTTCAAATGGCCCTTCATAAGCAAACTGGCATGGAATAGATGGATATAAAATAACAAAAATAAGGGTTTTGCTTAGCAGAATAGAGAAAAACATTCTTTACGCTGCCCCTGACCTATGCATGCAGGAGGTGAGACAATGGATTGGAGAAACCTTTCATAAGCCATGTACACAGCTCTTATGTACAGAAACTCTGAACCCTCAGAAAGTAATTCCAAACACAGGAAAACTACAGGGCTGCATCATTCCTCCAAGGGGTAAGAGTAATGAATTCACCAGAGGTGCAACTATTATACACACTGACGACCTTCTCATGAACGTGAAGACCTACAATAGAGCATTTTTGGGGGCAAAACCAACAGCCCTCAAATTATGCCATTGTTGAAGGAAGATATTTCAAAGCTGGAATTACTCAGCAGCAGCAATGGAAGACAATGCTCACTCTGAGGGTGGTAAGGCGCTGGCATAGGTTGCCCAGAGAAGTCATAGATACCCCATCCCTGGAGGTGTTCAAGGTCAGCTTGGATGGGGCTTGCTTTGAGCAATTTGAACTCCAGTGGGAGATGTCCCTGCCCGTGGCAGGGGGGTGAACTGGATGGGCTTTGAGGTCCTTTCCAACATAAATCATTGCACGATGCTATGACTGTACCACTGTGCTTACTTGGAACAGGATTTTGTAATCTTGGACAGGGTTACCCTCTGTAATTTATGAGCACAGATCCAAGGCTAAACGGGGTCAGTGTCAGAAACCACAGGAGAAGCCTCAGTAAAGACCAGGAGTGTGCAGAAACTTCAACAGCTTAGAAGGTAAAACATCAGTGCGGAGTTTCATCAGTCACAAGAGGACAGAGTGGAACAAGATTTGCCCTATTCATCATCCTGCCAAAAAAGCAAGTCCAGAAGGTAACGTCTCAAGAGCTTCTATACTTCTGTCTCAGCTACTTCACTGCTGGTTTAAACTTCAACATCAGAACTGGTCAAAATTAGACAAAAAAGTTTCTTTAAAGCAAGTACACATCAGTCAGTAACTCTGCCAATCTCAGTGGCATTGCTCTGGGTTTCTGCCACTACAGATGATAAACACAGCTCTATTGCCGACCCTCTTCCCATAATACTGGCTCCATATATCCCTCTCTCTAATTAGTAGAGTTCATGCGTCATCTATTAATTCCATTAGCTGGTATTTCCAATACAAACACAGAACATACCTATCTCCTTCCTCCATTTGTCTCTTCAAAAGCATTGTCCAGTTTTACATAAAAAGCTTTTCTCTGAAAATAATCAGAGGGAAAAACACTAAGCCTGCTGCAGAGACATTAGTTCCAGTGAAGATTTGCCTTTGATTTGGACACTTATTTCAAGAAAATTAACATACAACACAGAAATTGTCAGAGACAAGACAAAGGAAGAAATTAATTTTAACATTTCTGCCTTTTTTTTTCCTCCTTTCTTTCCAGACAGAACATTAAAAGTTCTGTCTCACATGAATTGTGAACCAGGGACTGGTGTCTTTCATAAACCAACTATCAGTTTCTATTACAATAAATTATGTTTTATCTCAGTAAGCCACATAGCTGATATTATTAATGCTCACACAAAAATTGCAGCAGAGATGCTTGTGTGAAATCTGAAGTGCCTCAGGCTGTGGGCAGCAGCATTTCCAGAGCCATGGGAAAGACACAGCTGGGGCAGAATCCATAGGAGAGGGACCAAAAGGCTTTATGGATGGCCCAGAGTGGGCAAGAGTGCTGTCTCTGTGGTGCTTTGCCAGGGTTCCTGGTAAGGAATACAAACAGAAGAACAAAGAAATGCACGCCTCTGCCCTGACACGCAGGGCTCCTCCTGGCTAGGGCGCTCCCACTGCCTTCACTGATGGTGAGTCGCTTCAGCTCCAGCTGAGCTTGGTGAAATCTGTGCAGAGCAGTTTGTGGCCAGTAATTAAATTCACTTGCAAGCTAGGTTGCCTGCCAGGCTGGAAATCCACAGGAGGTTTGATATGCAATGAAGTTCTACACTGTGCATCATCAGTCATCGGAAAACAGTATCTTTTGAGGGCACTGAACTGGAATTTCCAGAACACAAATTATTTGATTTTCCATATATATTTTGCTAAAATATTTACTGCTGCAAATCTCAAGGTGGTTTTCTTTTCAGAATCACTATCTTCTAGCTCTAATTGTAGTGTTTCTGCAGTAACCTACTATCACTATTTTCATACAATCACAGAACGGGTTGGGTTGGAAGGGACCTCAAAGCCCACCCAGTTCCAATCTCCCTGCCATGGGCAGGGACACATCCCACCGGATCAGGGTGCTCAAAGCCCCATCCAAACTGGTCTTGAACACTTCCAGGGATAGGGCTTTCAAAAGTAATATTTGAGAAAATATAACCACACACTTTCACATCAACATGAAGGATGTTTCAAGCAGTGCTAAATTGTACAAGAACATCAAGGTCAGGACTGTCACCCAACTCTCACAGGAGCTATGGGTAACTGTGCTCCACAGCTGGAGCAGGAGGGAGCATGCTCACCAAACACAATCACAGTGAAAGGGAGGTGCGGATTTAAGAATTTTCAGATAAGATGAATATTTACAAACACCTCTTGCTGCAAAGTTATATTTCTAACATTAACATTACAAGGGTCTATTATTGAGGGAGGGGTAAATTGAGACCGAAGATACAAATTAAGGTGGAACACACAGATTTGTTCTTCAGCCCTATTTCCATTCCATTCCACTTCCACAAGGGATCATGGTGCGTCTCACGTGTTGCACACTGGAGAAAGGTGTTGGATGCAGAATCCAACAAGAAGCAGCTTAACACAGTCTTACAAATCGCTTCCACATCCACAATCTTATCTCCTCCACACCGTTGCACTTCTTAACAAATTATTTTCTGCTTCTTCAAAAATCAGGGCTTCACAGACTTCATGTTCAGAGGTGCTGAACACGACATCAACAGGAATCCACATACATCTCGGAGCCAAAATCATCCTAACAACCACACAGGCAGAACTACTTATAGCTGTATAAGAACCGAATAACAAATAATAACAATAATCAGCATGTTCATCCCTCACTTTGAAAGCCGTTATCAAATGACAGAGATACCTCCAAAATACACTTCAAAAATGCCATTACTCTTGCTAAAATGGCAGAGCAAAATCACTTATCTATCATTTTACCAAAGGGAATTACAAGATTGCAGCCTGGGATTTAAGAAAAGTCTCGGGGACATAATATACTTTAAACTTGATGTGATCAGTAAGTTACTCTTCATTAATTCTCACTGCACCTTCACCAATACATTTCCAAAGTCACACACACACATAAATGTGCAAAAATTGAGCTACCAGGGAATGCTGAAATAAACATAGCTAAACTGATAGAAACCGTTCTGAAAGCTCTCTGTGGACTTTTCCATATGATTTTTTTTCTTCTAATGTAAACCATGAGAATTAAATCTGTGCAGGGTCTCAAGATTAAAACACAAATGCAAATACAGAGTAGATGATGAGAAACTGAAAAGTCATAGATTCATAGAATTATTTGATTGAAAAAGATCTTTGAGATTGAGTCCATCCATACCTATCCACTACTAAACCATCTCCCTGAGCATCTCATCTACCCATCTTTTAAACTCCTCCAGAAATGGAGACTCTACCACATCCTTGGGCAGCCTCTGCCAGCACCTGAGAACTCTTTCAGTAAAGAATTTTTTCCTGATGCCTAATCTGAACCTCCCCTGGAGTAACTTGAGGCCATGTCCTCTTGTCCTATCACTTGTCACTTGGGAAAAGGGGCCAACACCCACCTCACACAACCTCCTTTCAGGCAGATGTAGACAGTGATGAGGTCTCCCCTAAACTGCTCTGACCAGTAACACCTTGCTGGCTGCAACACAGAGATACAGAAAATTGGTGATCCCGAGGGAGAATGAGACAAATTCCACACAATCTACTAATTAAATATCAAAAGACATAAAACATCATGCTGGTTTACAGCCTTCCTCTTTTCTAAAGCAGCAGTCCACATTAATTGCAATGCTATTTGCCCTGCTTGGCACATCATCAATCCAAACACCACCTGATTTAACTGAGCTCTACGGAAATGACATGGCTGATTACAGAGGATCTGATCACTAAATAAAAATTAAGCACAGCATTTCAATGTTACCTCTCAGTTCTTTACACTCTGAATGCAGAACTCTTGCCAACCAGTGCGCTTTATATGAAGGACATAAAACTTCATGATCTGTATAAAAACACATACATCGACAAAATGACATCAAATATGCAGAAATCAACAGAGATTTCATATTTCTAAAGGTCATCTCATAAAAGGTTGGGGAGGAGGTGAGGGAAAGGGACCTCTTCTACTGAAGGCTGGAAAAGTGCGTGGGGAAGCTGGAGTCGCTGCAATGCCCAGACTGCCATGACCAGCTGCTGCGCCTGCTCTGGGGAAAGCAGGCACCTGCACAGGGGTAACAAAGCAACCGGCACAAGGACAATAGCTTGAATAAATACCCGGCTCATGACCTGGTCAAGTGAGAGAGAGTTTTTCTTTAGAAACACCAAGAGAATAGCTGAAGGAAAGGGGACAATAACTCATATTTTCAAAACTATGTCTAAAGAGCATAGAGCTGCTGACAAAAAAAACCATGTTTCTTAGAAACAAAATGAAATTCTCTCTCCAAAGTTATTCCTTTGGGGATTTCAAGTTATCTTCCTAAAAAACTTTTCCTAATTTTTCCTTCTGCCGGTCTCCATTTCCTTTCACTGAAACTCTATTACATGCCAGCAATCCAATCAGGAACCCTCTGCAGTCAGTAAAGTTCCAGAGGCTACAGAAACATTGCTTCATTTAGAACAGCTGAAGAAATATTTCTTTATTTGAGCAGACAGATACATTGAACGCATTTAACAACCTAAGAAAAACATTCACCGAGCACCACAAGGAGGATATGTTGCATGGTTGGAGGGGATAAAGGCCTCCAGCAACTATGTGAACTCAGCTTTTGACCCAACCTCAAGATTTATGGCATCTTTAACAGATGCTGAATGAGATCAATGGACGTTTCTTTCACCTCTGGTCTGAAACGTTTCTTAAGACAGAACTGTAGAGTGAGTTCTGGTACACAAGCAAAAATCATAAATGGCAGCATCCTCTCCAGAACCAGAATTTACTCATTTGTAAGTAAAGTTACTGCTACAGTAATTCATTGGCCTGTAAGTTTTCCATTCCTTATAATCCTTGCCACCATTTGGAAAGGTTTTCCACACCTGGAATGTTCTTTGTAGATCAGAACCTCACTCTGGAGATGCAGCCCCAGGGCCACTCTAGAGCCCATCCCCTCCACACTCACCTGGATCCTAACAACTGCCTGCACACAGCATCCACCCTTTCCACTACTCCCAACCTCAGCCAACATGAGACTGAAATTCTGAGCCCCGATCACCAGGAAAACACCTCAGAGCTACAAAAAGGGCCAAGTCCTGCTCTCTGTTAGCTCAAGTGTCCAATAACATCATCCAAATCTCTTGGCATTACTCCTGTAAGGAGAAGCTTGTTATCTATCTTACAACGAAATCTGTCATCAGTGAAGCTGCTGCAAAAGATTCTTATGGTTGCGTGCCCTTCTTGTTGCCCTTGGAGCACTGCATTTATGTACCACATTTTGGATCAACCTTAAGACTGCAATATCTGCACACCACAAACCTGATGAAGCAATCAATGATGCAGAACAGCGTAACGATTTCCTGAAATCACCTTCTGATCATGCAAAACAAACTCATCAAACCAGCCACTTTTGGGGACACCATCTACGTCTCTTTCCTTTGAAAGACTCAGCAAAAGGTTAACCATTTGCTCCCTCCCTCAGGAAAAAAATATCATCAGTTAAACCTCCCAAGGGGACAGATGGGAAAAAATAAAACAAGATCCCTGTCCAAATGTCACTTACCCACAGGAAGATCCATTACCTCTGGTCTCCAGTATCAACACCCAACATACAAAGCTTCGTTGACTAATTCATCCACAACTGGTTTGTAACCTTATCTTTATCACTTCAATTACATCAATTTAAAACATTACTTTCATTAATTAACTGTATTTACCTCTTTCATTTAGTGATAGGTTTTTTAATTCAATCTATCTGGTTTCCATTTAGATGAAGCTACATTGCACGAAAGGGTTTTCCAGGAGGATTTTTTTTGTTCATTCACTAAAAATATCAGGACACCATTCATGTAACTGCTGTACAAATACAAGCCAGACCGTATTATTGCTGTTCAGAGGCAGCGACTGGATTCTAACAAGGATTTCTAGGCAAGGCATGTGTACATCGCTATCCTAATTACTGTAAACTGTATTTCAACCAGACCACACTCCAGAGTTTACCCTGCAAAGGAACAATCTTGCATCCTGAAGTACACATTAGTGCCTACTGAGCTCATGGCAGCTGTTTTACAACTGAAAGCATTGCCTGCTGCTTCTGTTGGGGATGTTGCTGCGAAAAAGGCAGTTATGCTGGCGAGCAAGGGGAGGGAGGTGTGGGCAAACACACGGCATCAATGGAATCAACCGTAAGCCCCCACATGCTTACACCTCTCAACACAACCCCAGTGACTTCCTTTGGCAACACCTTCTACACCGGTGGAAGCGGTTAATTAAAAATAAATGCAACAGCAAAAGCCATGCTGGCCTTTCAGGTACAGGGGAAGACGCTTACCACCCTTCCTCCCCAAATGCAAGACACACTGAAGGAAATCAATAACTCAACGTAATATGGTTAACTTGCACTTCACACAAAATAACAGGATTCAGTAGTACCAGCAGCTGAGGGGGAGGCCACAACCTCCAACTAGAGCCATAAGCAGGGCAGTGACCTTTGCAGAAGGCACAGAATGTGTTTCCCATCCTTCTCTTGCACTTGTTTTAGGGAATGCTGGAGTCATCACTCTGTCTTCAGTGTGAGTAAAGCAGTTGGAGTGCAAGTGGAAATGCCAGCTCATAAAGTGTCTTTCTTCAGCATTTCAAAGCTAATGAGCATGAATCATAGACCAATCGGAAAATCTGTGCCCATTCCAGCACTTCTGTTTTCTGACATTGCCCACACTCCCTCTGTTGTGTGGGTACACAGCAACGAGAGAGCAGACCCTCAGCTGGCTGTAACAAACCCAGGCCGACATCCTGCCCAGACTATGGCCCGCTGTGTCCAGTTGCCGGAACAAAACAGGGACAGAGAGGCCAAGACACATACAAATGCAGACATCAACATCCCAAAGCCTGCTTCTCCCCATGTTTATACCCATTCATTCATTTTTTGATGGGATCAGAGCCATGGCTCTACCAGGATGGTCAGGTTCAGTCTCTAATGGTTTGCACAATGAATAACTGCCACTGTTTGACATTTATACACTGACATCTGCTCTCTGATACTAAAAGTTGCTCTATGTATTAGGTACTTAAAACTGTAAAAGGAGAGGCACTACCAGAGTCTTTCAGTCATAGGAAAGCTGAGCAATTTTTTATACAGTAAGAGAAAAACAAGGTTCAGAAGCACATTGACTGCTGGACTTCATGATCTTAGAGGTCTTTGCCAACCTTAACTATTCTATGATTCTATATCTTCTATGGTAAAGTCTAAATTGGTTATAAATGTCATCCGTTCACACTTTCCTTTATGTATTGCAACACTACCACCAATGTTTTTCACTGACTCAGCTACCTTGATGCATACTTCAAACACTGCTGTCTAAAGAAAGCCTCGTGGTGGAACAATTAGCAGATTCGACGGATAACAAAGCTGAAATGCTGTAGGAATCTGTGCTTTCCTGGTGACGATTTAAAACCATACACTCTGTTTGCTCAGATCACAGAATCACAGAATCATGGAATGGTTTGGGTTAGAAGGGACCTTAAAACTCATCCAGCTCCACCTCCCCGCTATGTACTACAGCACAACATAACCGAACGCAATCCCAGACTGGCTGGAATGAATAAAAGCAACAAAGCCCTTCGTAAACACCTAGCTCATGGCAGAAACCAAGATGCTGTTCAACCTACAAAACCACTTCAAACTGTAATTACTGCTGTTTGCTCTACCATTTCCTTAGGAGCTGATCCAACTCTCAAGAGAGCACTTCATTTTGTGTGTGTGAACTAAACTGAGAGAAGACATAAGCAGGTTACAAGTTGTTTACTTGCCTGTAACCCAACTGCAGGCCAGCTGGAAGCAGCCATTGGAAAGGTGAGATAATCCGGGTCGGCATCTGCCTTTACTCCCTGAATTGCTGTCCGCTCAAGGGACAATTTTATTTCAAGGAGGTTTGGGGAAGACTCATCAATGTCCACACATTTGACTTGCAACGCCCATAAGGCATTGGATGCAGTGCCTTTTGGTTTAAAAGGCAAAGCAGGAATGCTGCATTTCCATCCTCCAAAACCACATTTATGAGAAAGACAGACAAATTTGGAAACTAATTACACGTATTTTCAACAATTAATTGTCTACAAAAAGGTGACATGAAGCAACTCACTACCTCTCTCACATCATTTCAGAAACTACACCAAAGGAGCCTTAAACACCGGTTGTCCCAGTCTATGACAGGGAGCTGGAACTGGATGAGATTTAAGGTCCATTCCAATCCAAACCATTCCATGATTCTATGATCTCCATCTCCTGTTTTAAAATTCTTTTTCCCTCCCATATTTGACATGAAAGCATAAAGAAACCAAGTGGAAAAAAATGACAAAATGCAGAATTACTAGGATCACGCTGGATTAGTAACAAGACAACAGTTTTCCATTGAAAATGAAATATGGAAATACCAAATTGTTCCTACATGGTGTAGAAATAATAACAGTAAGTTCAAGCTTTCAGCTAAGCAATTTCTGTCACCAAGACAAAAGCAACCCACTTAATCGGCTAGATAAGATTCTGAAATAATTAATTCCTGCAAATATATGAGGATGTAAGAGCCTCCAGCCATCTTATTATTTTTTGGCCTCCCACTGCTCCTTGCATTTCAGAGCTCCAGGGCTCCCAATGCCCAGCCTAAATATCTGCGTGCTGCACGTGTCAGTCTCAATTTGTAGAGTGGAAATACTTTCTAAGCTAGAAATGCCACCTAAAGTATCCATACAGCATTCCCAGGGGTGTCAGGGACACAGGGCTGCAAAGCACATGGCACCTCTGACAGGCACAGGCAGAGAACACAAGAGGCTGCTGATACAGCCCCAAGTACTGCTCCAGCCAGCCGAATCGACAACAGAGGTTGCATTAATCAAGAAATGTTCCCATGTTGGCTCAAGAGCAGAGATTTTTAAAAGTAAAACGAAAATAATCTGCAGAAGACCAACCAAATGCTCACTACAGACATATTTATGAGTATCAGGCCTTCCCACTGACTTACCTTGTTGGTAGAACAAGATGCTCTTCCATCATACGAGGTCCGACACAAAAAAAAAAAAGACCGTGCCTGTAACCCTTTTTATTTAACAAATTAAAAAAATCAACTCCAATTCCCTTCACAACAGTTCCCTTCTGAGCTGACACACAGCTGCACACATGTAGTATTTAAAGCAACCCCACAGGTCATTTTCTGAAATGCTGTTAAGAATCTCCATTGGTTTTGCTTTCATATCTACCAACAAAAAAATGGGTTCCTTTGAGCACCAACTGAATCTTCGGGATTTCTTTACTGTCAACCTCAGTCAATAACTGAAAAAATTCTATCATGGATTTTTTCAGTTTCACAAGAAACTTGACGTGAATTCAGTGTTCACGCTTGCACACTGATATTTTCCAACCTAGGAGAAGAAAGCGTCTCTATTTGAACCTCTGTCCACTTGCACTGAGTGAAGCAATCAAGCTGAGCCTTGTCTTGACAGGACAGGTCAGAACATGTTCCATAATCATCTGTCTCTCCACTCCCACTCTTGCCTCCCAAGCTATAGGGTTAGACTCATTTTTGTGTGTTGGACTTTTTACGCCCATCAGAGCATCGCTAGTAGGGAGGAGAGGCAAAGCATGAGCAAGTGGCTGCCTCCAGCACGGACCTTTGTGTCCCCAGCCAGCCGGGACAGGCAGCTTTATGCTGCTACCAGGACACCCAGCTCAGTCCAGTTCGCTGTTCCCTGCAGGAACGCGTTGACAAGGCTGTGAGATGTGCAGATACAACACAATCTGTGCAATGCTTGACAGCTTCAGGCATTCTGCAGGGAGAAAGGGAAGCTGGCCGGAGAAAAAGGGATTTTTTTGCCAAACATTGATGAAAATGAGTAAGAACTGCAAACAATAAATAAGGAGCCTGGAACGAAAGGCAGGTGGATGCAGGCTCAACGTGGCACACAGTTCTGTATCAAATTCACCACTCTTTCTTATTCAGGTCATTTCTTCCTTGTTATCCTTTCAGTATTTATAATACTCTGCGAAAAGTAGAACTTGCACACATCTCCCGATTCACAGAAATAACTCCACCACTTTGTAAATTCCTATTACTCTATTTGAAACAAAAACAAAAGTATTTTTAAAAGCAATATACGTGTGAACTTTAAAACCTGCAATGAATAAATGTAACCTTATAAGTAGTTTTTTCAATTCTACGTCTTGTTCATGGCTCGTTCCATCAATACAGCAAAGCACAACAATGCTTGAAGCAATTCTGTCACACCAGGAAGGCCATGCTTGGCCATGTAGCCACTATCATGTGCTCCCTCTGTCTGAGAAAAATCACCACAACGCCAACACAAAATGCTGTAGTCCAGGTGTGCAGCTGTATTCCCTGTCATTATTGCTTCTGTCTCATTGCCATAAGTAAATGGAAATTATTCCTCCAGAGCATCAACTGGCACGGGGCTGCCGAGAGCAACACGTGGGGCACTGTGCTGATGCAACCATCATAAGTGATGGCTGCTTGGTGGCAACAGGTGACAGAAAGAGGAAGGTACCTCTGAGTGGGATAAATACACATCCTTATTGTTTTCTTACCATGACACAGCAACTAAATCAAGAGAGGACAAGCAAGGAAGAAAAGAAAAAACACATCAAAACATTCATAGCTATGACGTTAGTTTGACAGCTGGCACAAAATGTACTGGAAGCCTTGTGATAAGAAGAAAAGGCAAAACCTTATCCCAGCAATGCAAGGGCATCAGTGATGTTGCATCAGATTTAGAATAGTCACCAATAATAACAACACTGCAAAGGAAACAGCAGGTGGAGGTGAAGTGGGACTTTGCAACTGCCTGCATGCCGATTTTAGGTGGACACCGCTTCAAGTTTTCCGTCTGATGGCATTCAATTTTCCACTAACTTTGGTAACTAGAAGAGTGAAATAACCAGACAAATAAACATTTTAAAAGACTGAAATACATGCTTACCATCAATTAAGCTGTTGTGTAATATTATCACGGCACCATAAATGACACAAGTGAAAATGCAGGAACATGGGAGGGACAGGGACCTCCTTCAGGTGAATCCAGACCAGCAATACATTGGAGAAATCACATCACATTCATAATTAACCAGGTTTCTCCTGGCTCTTCATGTGATTAAACCTATTTGAAGGCTACCAAAGAGCCTCATTTCCTTTTCCCCTCAGATAGCTTTTTGCTTTCGCACACTGAAGCCAAGCTCTTCCAGTTTTTCATAGAACAGGCTCTCTCTTCCAGCAATCCCTCTCTGCATGCTTTGTTTACCTTTGGATTCTTATTCTTGAATGTAGGTGACCAAATGTTGTGCTTATATTACACAATAGGTCTCAATTACCTTCTGCATGGAACAAATAGTATTAAGTAATAAAAATTAATTAAAAGCATTAGCTTGTATGCGGTAATGATGCCATTAGCAAGTATCTGACCTCCCTCCACTGGAAGCACCTCACCTAATACATTCAATTGAATTTTTTCCATAGATACATTTAAAACAGGAGATGATGCTTAGGTCAGGAAAAGAAATCTCATTTAACTTCCTTTAAATCAGCTTTACAGCTTCCTATGAGTCGTTCATGGCATAAGCATCACTCCAGGTTTTCAATTCCTCCTAAAGAACGACTAACACAAGTGACAGGACTGGATTTCTGCAGTCAACTGAAATGGATTATTTCTGCAGCAACCCATCCATAGTGTGTGCTTTGTGATCAGCAGACGTGTTGCCTTCTGGAAACCTCTTTGCCATCAGCATTTTTAGCACGATACAGGAATACGACCAACAGGAGTTGGGTTTCACCCGAAAGACTATAAACAAAGAAAAATCTTTAAGAGGAAGGAATTTGGTGCTTGGGACATTTCACAATGCACTTGACAAAATACAGAAGTGGCCTCAAAAAACAAAGGAATACATTTATATTCATTTGCTATGCTGCTCCTTCAACACAAACACCACAGCAGCTGCTAAGATGGGAGAAACAACATGGACCAAGCGCTGATCTCCCTTAGTTTCCATGCAGTTACACCAGCCGGTCCACTTCTGCCTCCAGTAGAACAAACCCAATGCTCTCTGACACCACACCTGGATCAATACAGAAATTCAGCATTTTTTTTCCCAAGGAACACAAATTTCACGATATCCCAATTATCACATGGATGCAAACTACCACAGGAGAAATGGTGTTGGAGTCAAACCTATCAAGGCAGTCACTGACTCACCAGAAAGCACAAAGCCACAAACAACACTATAAGGATTACGTTTGGGTTTGAGTGGGTTGTCATTTTTGCCATCTTATGAAAATTTATGGTTTTCCCATCCTGTATCAGGTTGAAAGTGAAGCTTTTTCATTTTAAAGTGTGTAAAAATAGGGTACTGCTGAATATTAGAGAAAATCCAACATTGCTTCTTAGCAAGGACCCCCTCCTGGAATATAGAAGATCCAGCTCACTGTTGTATCCAAGATGCATTTCTCTCCATCTCTCCCAATACATAGATCAAACTCATCTGGTTCTATTAATATTTAATTATCCACACAAAAGGGATCAACTTCCACAGAACAGATAAAGGGCACGTTGCATGGCGCAATGCAGCTTCGATCAGTAAAAGTAGTTCAGGACCTGAAAATAGGCTACGTTGCTTCTGATTTTGGAGCTCTTGCACATGGCTCTTTCATCTCTGTTCCCAAAAGAAATTGTGCCTACCTAGTCAAAATGCAGAGGAACTCACACTGGAATTCTTGTACTCTTGACTTCTCCAAGGCATCTTTTTCTCATTAAAAGAATCATTTATTTTCAGGTTTAAAGAAATTTAATCTTAGAATTTGAAAATAGGAATATTAAAGTCTGGAGCTTTCACATGGAGTCAGTAAGGAGAAAGCTTCAGGAGAGTTAATCCAACACAGGATCTGAAACACCAACATCCATTGCATCCAAATAGAGCAATTAAGAATTTTCTTGTTACATTTGTCCATTGAAAATGTCTGATTAATATTTTCTGCTTGCAAAAGATAACTTTAAAAAGGTACTTAAACATTTATTATGATTTTGGAAGACAAAGATGCATCAGCTGTTGGAAGGTTTGGAATCCAGAGACTCAGTGCAAGTGGTGCTTTCTAAGCACTAATTTGGCAACAGTGTGTACTCTTGTGTTTCAATCTTGAAAGGCTCTGGGCCACTTTACTTGGAAAAGAATGGTAAACCAAGAAACCACACACACACGGATAAAAAAGAAGAGATTGAATCAACCACTTTGATTCCTTAGGTCTTCAAAGCCTCTCCCCTCATACAATTTTGTTCCCAGGATATCTAACAATCAAATAAAAACCCCAGAAAGGCACCTGATCATTTGATTTTTGCTTCCTCACAGGGATTTACATATTTACGTCCAAATAAACCTTTCAGATTCAGAAACGAAGCAGATATTCCCTCTGCTGCTCAGTGCTTAAGTAGAAGGCCAACGTGCTATATAAAATCCCCCACTGTGTGGAGATTCAGGCAATATTCCAAGCACAATGGGGTGGGGTGAGGATGTTTTTGTTCAATTTCTTGCTTAGGCTGGATTATCTCATGCCCTTATGGCGACAGACACAGCATCTTCCCTCCGTGATAACACAGGGCTGAACGGTGACACCTATTGCAGAACAGCTTTTCCTCACCAGGTCAAATCCCCTGCAAAGATCTCGGAGTAAGGGGCCGTTTGCAGGTCCACAGATTATTTCTATCTGTAATTTGTCTTTCTCACATATGATATTGCTTAAAATGCAAATTCTATGCAAAAGGAGGGGCTGAAGATCATTGAATATAATTTGTATGGATTACATTCCTCCTCATCCTGCAGGCAACCTCATGCATTTCAAGGGGGGTAACTCCCATTATAGCTATTAATAATAAAGAAGTGGAGGAGAGGGGACTAACCATAAAGCAGTTTATGTCATAAATTTATGCAGAATTCACCAGTTTACACAGAACCACCAACATTTTTCTCTTAAAGGAAAAAGAAAAAAACCCAAACAGAAATAAACAGTTGCCTACAATTAAAGCTATTAAAAAAAATTCCCCCAAGCAGGTGGGGTAAAGCAGTGGGAATTGAACCCTGCAAATCAACCATTTATGAAGAGATTGGACACACCGGGAAAGTGCCCTGGGAGCTGGGTGTGGCTGCATGAGCACATCTGTGCCCAATTATTGATCACAAGAATCACTCAGTTCCCACAGCTGATACAAAATCCAGCAATACATCCCCTTATGACTGCTCATAACCCAACCTAAGAAATATCTATGGAGAAGCAAACCCGTGGTTCATACACCTGTGTCGCCTGAAGAAGGGACAGAAGCACATGAGTTCAGCCAGTGCCACCACGGTCAGCTTTTACAAAGAAGCACGCCAACTCCCCTCCTATTCCAGGGAAACCACACCGGTGCTGAGAGGCAGCCGCTGCCTCACGAAACCAACCCAACCTCAACCGAGCGAACCTGGGCAGCTCTCTGGAGGGTAAGCACCCAAATCCACACACCCAGCCCAACCCTCTGCCAAGCGACAGAACGGAGCCAGGGAGGACCCCCTCACCTTCCTGGGCCGCTTCCTCCGCTGGGCGCTGCCGTTGCACCGCTCCCCGCCGTCGCTCTTCTGGGCAGCTTCCTCGCTCATCCTAGCGAGCCGCTCCGCCGCCGCGCGCCCCAGCCATGGGAGCCGCCGCCAGCCCTACCGGGGCGGGGACACCGGGGCGGGGGCGGGCGGAGCCAGCGGGGCGGGGACAGCCCGGACACCCCCCCTCCCCGGTGACAGCCACCTGCCCCCGGGGACACACGGACACAGATACACATACACGTCCCGTGTCCCCCCCCCCCCCCCCCCCCCAGTAACACCGGCCACCCGCCGCCCCCAGGCACAGCTGCCCCCTCTGGGGACACCATCCACCCCGGTCCCCAGGCACAGCCGCCTACCCCCCCAGGCATGGCCACCACCACCCCGGCGGGCACCAGCTTCCCCCCGCCTCAGGTACAGCCACCCCCGGGGCCACTAGCCACCCCCCTCCCCCAGGGGACACCGGCCACCCGTCTTTCACCCAGGGGGCTAAAGGTTGTCCGAGATGCAGAATGGAGCGCTGAAGCCACCCGCTCCAGGAGACCGAGAGGAAAGCTCATTGCAGCCCACAGCTTCCTCACCAGTGGAGAAGGAGGAGGAGCAGGTGCTGAACTCTGCTCTCTGGACCCGAGAGAGTGGCAGGAGGATGTGCTGGGGAGGGCGAGGCTGGACATCAGGAAAAGGTTCCACATCCAGAGTGTGCTGGAGCACTGGAACAGCTCCCCAGGGAAGCCTGACCATATTCCAGAAGCATTTGGACAATGCCCTCAGCCACACGGTGTGAACGTAGGGGTGGTGGTGTGCAGGGAAAGGAGTTGGACTCCATGATCCTTGTGGGAACCTTCCAACTCAGGACATCCTGTGATACTATGATATTCAGCTGGATTGAGTTGCTCAGAGCCCACCCACCCCAACACTGTTTCCAGAGATGGAGCATCCTCAGCCTTTCTGGGAAACCCGTGCCTCTCCCGTTGTTCTCTCCCATCTTCAAAACAAGCTCTCAAAGATGAAAGTCTTACTGAAAAATGCACACAATGCACTACAGCTGCCAGAAAGAATGAGCGTTGCCTGTTAGGTGTCTCTTGGCCCCCATACACTTGTTGAACAGTTTGTTATCTGCTTTATTTTGACAGATGAACCAAGAAATTAAGAGGGTTGGGTCCTCCTTCCTCAGAAATGATGGAACAGCCCCGAGAAGTCACCAGTCCTTCTCCCTGCCTGGTTGCACTGAGGGAACACCCAGTACTTCCTAGGCATCCCATAATCCTGCAGCCAAGATGCTGCTCATCCTGAAACACACACTCACACAAGTGAGGGGTTTGGCTGTGACCGTAAGATCCACGAGATGATGCACTGTCAGTGTTAACACAGACAAGGGTGGAGTGACTGGCAGAGCACACCGCGATAGTTTCTACTACTGAAATAAATCAACTCCTCCTTGAACACCACAGCAGCACTCACATGGGAATGCACGTGAGAACCGCAATGCATGCTTCTGTTTCTTCTGTATAAACAGAAAACAAAACACTGTTCCACTTAAAACTGAACAGAAGAGCTGTGGAACTTGTCCTCCTTCTCCAACAGCAGTCAAGTCTGGGGAACAAAAGGAAAAAGTGGCTCAAGACTGCTTACTCAGCAGAGGAGAGGCTGGAGAAAGTGGTAAGGGCCCACCGAGGCACAAACACGCTCTCCCAACACCATTGGCTGCAAACACAACCAACATCTGCAGCCCCAAACAATGGCAGCAGTGTCACCATCTGAAAATCCTTTTCTTTTTACTTGAAGAGGGACTTCTTTGTTCTGCTCACAGTAGTAAATTCTACACAAAAAAAAAAAGAGAAATAGCTCATGTAAAAGCAAAGGCAGTCAAAAACCGTGGAGGAGGCGGGTGCTCCATGGCACTGCATCTGCTGTGCCACAATTAGAGCTGCAATTGCAGGCACGGTGAGTATTTTGGGGAAGACATTTAACACTCATTTGTCAGTGGCGTCAGACACGCATGGGAACCAGTCGTGAAACCTGTAAAGATGTGGTGATTCTTTTAATTTACATCAAGTCTACTCTGCACACAAATGCTGCTTTTAAAGTGAGGTCAGTTCCCCTTTCACATTTCAGCTAAATTTTGTACAAATTCATCCCAGCCCTTTTTTCATTCAAAATGAAGCCTTTTAGTTTCTTTATCTGATAGCCATTTATTCCCACTAAAAAGTGATCCTTAGGCTAAGGCAGATTGCTGCAGTATGTGGCAATGAAGTATTGTGTGTTTTCTCCATTAAAACGATCACTGAAATTTCTGACTGTAAAATAGGAAGAAAACCTAAATCTCCCATGAGGGTCTGGGAAACTCAAAGGTGAAGTTGCAGTGGGACGAAGAACATCAGATCTCACTCTCAGAGATCCATCACTTATCCCTCTGTCGTAGAAGAGATGGGACTTGGTACTGCATTTTTAATTCTATATTTATTTTGGAAAAGAATAAGGAAACAGGATTGCAGGAGAATTCCATGACAAATTTTCCTTTTATCATCGAAGGCTTGGTGCCTTGTGAAAGAACAAAGTCACTGGGAGCCTTCATGAGCAGCAGAAGGCCGGGACCCACGGAAGGCAGCCAGTGCCAAGTGCAGGCTGCAAGGTGTGAGGACGAAGCAAGAGAGAAAGACAGTTGGAGGATTTTCAATTTCCTTATTTAAGGTTTCTAGTTCTTGGTATTCCATCCTCACATAAGTCTATGTCACGGTGAAAACAGAGAGGGAATTAAGCAGTGGTTAGCTGGAAAGCTAGAATGCCAATGGAGTAGGATCACTCATGTTAAGAAACCTGCTGTTAATTGTCCATTGAGAAGCTGCATATTCCCACCAGCTCTCTTCCTTTTCCCTGTCAGTACCTGGGAGTTGCCAGCACCCACAAACAAAGTATGGGAAAAGCCTCCTGTGACGAGTATCCCAAAAACTTATTGACAAGAGCTACAAAACCAGCACAAATTCCCACATACAAAGTTACAGAAGGATAGCAACCTCATTAATATTAACTGCTCTTGGCTCATGTCCTCAGAGCCTCAGCACCCACCTGCAGAAACACAGCATTAGGTGTAGTTAAGCCAAATGCTGTTGCTCACTAACACCACATCAGTACTCTTCATTCCCCACAACCCCAGTAATCCAGCATGAAACATGACCAATTTAACCTAACCAGCCAGGGAATCACAGCTTGTGTAAAGTGGCGATAGGTCTAATAATGGCACAAGCTCAGGTCTAATAAGCTGTCTCAAAGAAATTCCCAAACATCCTAGTAAGTCCTAAATATTTAAGACTCCTGTAGGCATTTTCTTCATTTAAAGCAGTTAGGAAAAATGTTATAGCAAGTAGATTGCATTTCCTTCACAAAATAAATGTATTAGCTGAAAAAATGTGTAGACATAATCAAACTTGAGGGTTTAGATGACCAGGTAGATCAGTGTGTGGCACTTCCCACAGATACATCCTGTCGGGTTTGTTGTTTTGAGGGCTGTATTAATTACACCAAAGTCCAGGAACGGAGCTAAAATGCCTTAATCCACGCACCACCTAAATCACGACCCAGTGAGTAATCTTTCAGGTTAACAACACACAGTTACCTCTCTTCACGCAGCTTTGACAAGGAGGATTTCACCCCGGCTTAGATTTACTTTAAGGAGCCAAAAACAAATCATGCACCAAAAGTGGAAAGCGGCTCCCTGAAAGTTATTCACCCGAGTGCTGGCCAAGCATTGCCAGCAGCTTCCTGGAGCACATTATCAGGAATGGCTGTGGATTTAAATGAATCCCTTGGATTTGCTAAGTGCAAGCAGATGGAAGGGCTTCCTTAATGAGTTTTGCTTGAGTCTTTTCCAGACCTGGAACCCTCACTCTCAAATGCACAGGTATGTAAACCAAGGCCAAAGAATGTTCTTTACAACTCTTGGCAGATGCCACCAGCCTGCACTGAGTTCTGGGATGCTGCAGTCGGATCATTGCAGCTGTGTAAGTCGTTAGGCTTATAACTCACTCAAGCCTGATCACACCATCAGCCAGTCACCAGCTTCCCTGAGGAGAATATCATCTCTTTCTTTATCCACAGTCATACTTTATGGTATCATTCCTGGTTACTTCCTCAATTAAAAAAATTAATCCTAGCTCTGTTCCCACTGAATTCAAAAGCAGCAAATCCATTAAATTTTGGTTGGACTCAATGATCTCGAAGGTCTTTTCCAACTAGGCAATTCTATGATTCTATATTTAAGATGTCTAAAATCCAACCATCACAACAAGCAACAAAAATTAGAAACTTATAGTTAACTAGGACTTTCTTCCTACACCTTGACCTTCCTTCACATTCTGCACCTGTGCTATTTGTTTTAAAACCAAAAAGTCATTTTCAGTAAAGCTAGAACACTTCCACGTTTCACACTTCAGAAACTGAAGGCTCAGGGGGACCTTATTAACATGCAAAAGTACCTGAAGGGGAGAGATTAAAGATGACTAAGCCAGGCTCTTCTCAATGGTGCCCAGCAACAGGACAAGAGACAACAGGCACAAACTGAAATACAAGAAATTGCATTTAAACATAAGAAATAACCTTTTCAAATGCGAAGGGACAGAGATCCTAGATAGAGTATGACTGCATGAATTCTGAATCCTTAGAAATACTCACAGCTTGGCCAGACAGGGCCTTCAGCAACCTGCCCTCACTCATCCCAATCTGATATAGAAATTGGACTCAGCAACCTCCAAAGATTCCTCCCCACCTCTGGGATGCTGCACACACAGAGACTTGGTTCTGCAGCTGTTTGAAGAGCGTGTTGCTTTCAGCAGATATTAAAGGCATCCAAGTACTCAGGTGTTCTGGTTGAGTAATTGCAAATATTTGCATTCTTAAAATGGTGGCACCTATATTTTGTCAGCTGCTTCTATGCTGAACATTGCATAAAACAAAACATCTCTAAATATCACGTGCAGTGAGTGCTCTGTCTCTGCTGAGCAGCACACTACACACCATCATCTGGGATTTTATCAACTTGCCGCTATAGGCGTTCCTGCTGGTTTACCTTGAGGTGAACCCAAAGCTCCCATCTGTCCTGCCATGATAAGAGAGGAACAATAGAGGGAATCAGAGGTGGATGACAAAGCCATCCACGGTTCACCACGGAAATCGTTAAAGCAAACTGTAACAGGAAAGAGTTAAAGTACACATTTAGGTAATTACACCAAAAAGTCTGAACAAACTATTATGATGAAATGAAGCTAAAGAACACCTATCACAGAAATAAGCATTTTTACAAGTGCCACGTAATTCCCTGTTTGTTCCCTCCTCAATGAATATAGCATAAACACAATCAGTAGCAGAGAAACGAAGGTGCAAGCAAGAAAACAACAGAGACCCAGGGAAATATTTTGCCCTGCTCCACAGATAATCAAATCATTCCTTTTTAATTTGACAGGCACATTTTCTTCCCTCTATAGTTTGCTCTGCATAAAAATTCTGAGTAAAATCCTAGTCCAGATAAAGACAATGGGAGTTTCACTGTTGACTTCATCCAGCCTAGCCAACCATTTCCATGTAAACACAAAAATATCTCCACTAATATAACGACCACCCTTACGTGAGAAGCAAGCAGGACTTTGGATACAAAACGTGACTCGGAGACCACCGAAAATGTCTATTTTATTTAACGCAAAGTGGATACAACCTGCTATCTTCACTCAGGTCTGTGTGCTCTTTAGTATGAAGGGATTCGTTTCTTGACAGAAATAGAGGGGATGAAATAACAAGAAGATCTTACTGGTCAAGTTGTATCTATTTAATTTAATTTCCCCCGGCATATCCAGTTGTCAGCATGGAAAAAGAATTGGAATGGAAAACCGATGGCTGAACCACTGCTGCTGAAAGACACTGAGTAGGTTTAACCGTATGGCCATCAACCCTTGATTAAGGACACACAGCAAGAGTCAATGCAAGTAGGACTTGAAACAGAGGCCTGATGTGCAGTATAGGTGGGTGCCCAACCTGCTGAGAATCCAGACAGCTCCACAAAGAACCTGAGCAGGACCCATCATTCCTACCCCAAGCGAAATGCTGGACACAGTTGTACTTTTTTCTTATCCCTATTTGAAGATAGGACTATGGAAGAGAAACAGATGAATCATCTTTACAACCAGAAAAGCTGAGGTTGTAGCCCAAACTGTATCTCACAAAAACACCTGAAGTGTTTAAAAAAAACCCACAGAGGTGTTTCGGTGCTTGTTCCCACTAATTCTGACTGTATCTCCTAATAAGCAGATTCCTGTAACCATGTGTCACAGTTTTCCATTAAAAAGAACCTGTTATTTTGTGTATAAGAAATACTGGAATGCTACAGAGTTTGCATCTAAAATAGACAACAATGATTTTTCTTTAACCTAGGTTTATGTTACATAGCTCTGACTGACCTGGCAATGCATCTTCCCAGGAGAGTAAGATGAACCAAGAAATACAATCTTCCAAGACATACATATGATGTGTGCTTCCATCTTTTTAATAAACCATGTTGAAGAGGAAACCCAATAAAACTAATCCCAATAAGAAATCCCAGCTCCACTTTCTCCTCCCTGTTTGTGTTCAGCACCACAGCCGTGGACAGCAGCCAGCACCCACCCCATCCCCATGCTCTGCTCGCTCTGCTTTCCTTGGCCTCCAACACCAGCACAGCACAAACCCCTGACCTTGCTGGTGTCCACACAGCAGAAAGACATTAAATGTTTCTGTGGGGAATATGCTCATTTCCCTAGGAGTCTGTTGTTGGTAGCACTTTCAAAGCAACAGGGAGACCTGCCTGTGTGTCTTTGGTGTAAAGCAACAACATGGAGCACTCTCTTACCAGCAGTCAAACACACCATAGCTAAAACCACTGAAAATGTGTGCTATAGAAAAAGTTCTGCTTTCAAAGGTAAATACTTCTGAACTGCGAAAATTTCACATCTGAGTTTGACACTGTCAACAGCCTATGCATGTGTTTAAATATATATGTGTTTAATCACTTGGCACTGTTGTTTGCTGCTTCTGCCCTCTAGAAAATGTCCTTCCATGGACATAGCAAGGAACTATCAATATTTAAGATTTTTAAATGGGATTCTCAAAAGCCTTTAAACACCAATGCAAATCAAATTTGCAGTGCTATACGGTGGAATAAATCTGAGAGTGCCTATTCAAATACTCATTAAAAGTAAGTATTGCAGCATGGAAATATGATGCCATCTTTCTTTGTTTGGTTTTGCTCTAAAGAGTGCATTACTAATGTCAAGCCACCAAACTCCCTACACAAACACAGTAATCATCTGAAGAATGAATTAACTTTAAAGCCAAAACTAAAACCCCAAGAAGAAGGTGGCAGCTAGGTGGGGGCTGGTCTCTTCTCCCAAGTAACATGAGATAGGATGAAAGGAAATGGTCTCAAGATGTGCCAAGAGTGATTTAGCTGGATATTAGGAGGAATTTCTTTACTGAATCGGAAGAGGCTGCCTAGGGAAGTGGTTGAGTCACCATCCCTGGAGGTGTTCAAAAGATGAGTAGATGTCGTACTTGGGGACATGGGTCTAGTGGTGGACTTAGCAGGGTTGTATCGAAGGTTGGACTCAATGACCTTAAAAGTCTTTCCCAACCAAAACTATTCTATGATTCTATAATTAAAACAATCAGTTATTCTAATAAAACTCTTACTTTGTCCTTCAGTACAAACACAAATTTGCTGGGATTATTCCATATTTCTAGCTTTATCTGTGTTATAATTGTCAGCCCAGTTTTGCAGAGGTACGAATCTCTGTGTAGTATGAAATGCTCCCCAAAACATGTATACAAAAAAGATTCACACAAATGGAGAGCCAAAAAGCATATTTAAAACACATTAGGCTGAAGAAATTCCTCTCCGCACTCATTGTGTGCTGTAGATCAAACAAATTAAAATCTATGAGCTGAGTGCACCATGTTCTGCCCAGTAGGAGCTGCAAATTGATCATTTGCGTTACCCATCTATCTGGTAGTTACAATAGAGCATATGTGACCTCATATAACACCTTTGTTTGGAAGACACCAAACTTATGCAAGAGAAAAGGCTCTTAAGGGCCTTGCAATTATCATGCAGGTCACATGCTCCATGGCGATTGCTATAGTAACCAGACACTTACCAGGGGCACATTCTAGCTGGAAGCATTATTCTCCTATGCCTTGATTTTTTATTCTTTGGGCAATTGTTAATTCATGTTTTATTTTGGAGTAAAGGAGGTGAGGCCTTTGTGTTCATCTGCAAAAGCCAAGATTACCAGAAACGAAATCTGAACTCAGTCATAACATAATGGGAAACCAGAATAAATGTTTATGTTATGGGCTCTGTAAAATGCAAGATCTTGTATAATTTAACATGCACAAACTGCAAGAGAAATGAGTCATATGTTCAGCAGAATATCACAAAATACAGAACAATGGGTTTTTTTCTTGCCTGGTACTCAAATGACCCTCAGAGGTTGAAATTACTGTAGGTAGTTGCCAGAGAGGACAGTTACAAACAACTTTCTCTTATGAGGAGCTGGTTTCTTTTTCTTATAAAATATTCTGATCAAATTTCCACCTCTTGGATTTAAGTTGGGGTTTATTTTTATACCACCTGTTTCAAGATTAACTTGAAAAGTTCATCTGAAAGAGTGCAGCTATTACAGATTTTATATCCAGGTGCTTTGGACCAAAGAGCACAAAAAAGGTAACAGGATTGCCAACACCAGGGGAACAGAACCAGGACCACACATGGCAATGGCACCAGCGGCCCAGGAGGAGCACAGAAATTCACTGTGAGGTTGAAAAGGCGGAAACAGACAGAAGAGTCAGTGCTTCCTTCCACCTCCTGTCCTCCAAAACCAGGGGGAGGAAGTCAAGATCTACAATCAGCAAATGTTTCAAAACTCTTAGACAAATTGTGTAGCGGCCCACAGAGTGTGAAGCCACTGCTATCGTTACTAAGGAAGAGCAGATAGTTGGCTACTGTTCCAGAATTAGGGAATGGTAAATAGCAATGGTACTCACGGAACCTTAATTCTACCTATAGTCTAATCATACCAAGTGTATCTGCTATTTCACTACAGCCAGTGCAGGCTTAGATGGCTGCACAAATAGATTGACAGGAGACAGAGCCTGAGGACATCTCTTATCAGATCTGCAGATTTTTTAAGACAAATTGGAAGACGATGTCTACAGCACACCTCCAGGGAGACGTACTCACCCACCTCCCTGGGCAACCTCTTCTGGCACCTGAGAACCCTTTAGGTGAAGAAAATGTTCCTGATGTCTAATCTGAACTTCCCCAGAGGCAACTTAAGGCCATTTCATCTCATCCTATCACATGTCACTTTGGAGAAGAGACAAGCACCAACCTCGCTACAACCTCCTTTCAGGCAGCTGTAGACAGTGATGAGGTCTCCCCTCAGCCTCCTCTTCTCTAGACTAAAAGACCCTAGCTCCCTCAGCCGCTCTTCAAAAGGCTTGTGTTCTATGCTTCCTCAGCTCCATTACCTTCTCTGGACACACTCCAACCCCGCGATGTCCTTCTTGTAGTGAGAGGCCCAAAACTGAACACAGGATTTTCCTGAGCTCAGGGTCCAAACATAGTCAAAACTTCTGAACATCATTTCTCTCTCTCTCTCTTTCAGCATCCCATCTACTAAATAGGAATAATTGTGTCTCTTCATTTAACAGAAGTGTAATGAAAATTAATTGATTATTTTTCAGCACACTGGGTATTAATTTGATGAGCACTATAGATAAGCCCCCAGGGGAATAATAATTCTGTCTTCAATGGGGGAAGTTGAACAACATGTTGTAAACAAGGCCTAGGGCCACAAATCAAACAATGAGAAGAAAACAAGCTATTGAATAGCTGTTTGTTAAACGCATAGCATCTATTTTGTGTACAAAATACAGCAAGAGTTGGTGGAAAAAGTGTTACGGGCATGTGTCACTGAAGACTGTATCATGATGTGGGCCAAACAAAGGTTGGAAAAGCATCTTCTTGCTTTGCACTATCTGTTAACTCCTCTCACTGTAGTTTTTAAGTGTATATATGTAAAAATGAGTAAGGACTCAAATATAATACATGATCAGAGAGTGAGACATTCCAATTTGACGGACATTCCCATTTGCAGTGATCTCATATCTCAGTACAAAGCTTTTACATGATAATATCAAATCCATCATTAGAAACTTGTTCAAAACAGGAAAGGGCCAGCAAGAATTATTTCAGAAGGAAAAGGTTAATTAACTGAAAATCCATATTCCACAGGCAAGATGAGGAACCGTGAGCTCTTCTGACCTAATCCCGACACTGACACCAGCTTCTTTGGCTTTTATTAACCATTACTAGAGCGAATTCCTGACACCCTAGGAGCTTCACCAATTGGCTGCAGAGCTACTGCCTCCACTTGCTCACCTTTGAACACCAGCCCCATGAAAGACCACACTGTCAGAAGGATATTACTAAATACATCCTGTTATAAACTGATTTTGTGAACCCAAGAGAGAACTATTAGTGCAGGACACGCCAGCAGTTTGAGTCCACCCACAAGCAAAGGAAATGATTCAGATGCAGAAGGCAGCCACTTACAGTACTGAGCTCTGGCGAAGATCTGCTAAGTCAGTTGGTCTTTTATAAGGTTTTGCTGCTCTTCATGAGATCTTCTTTTTGGTAGTTACTATTACTATGGTGTGATTGATTCCTTCAGGCTCTTCCACAGTCCTGTTTCTCTGGGCCCAAGATCAAAGAAGTAACACTGTTAAAGCCTCTATGGTGAATGCAACAAAGCATTCGAGCCCCCCTCCAAGCCACAATTCCGAAGGCCAACAGAAGAAAATCCTGATTCTTTCTTAACCACTGAAATCACTGCACCACAAAATACCAAGAGCTTAAACGATGGCTTTCCCCTAAAAAGCTTCCCATTCCATGCCTGACTACACTGGCATCATCCTGCACCCCCGTTTTTCCTGTCACATGTTCCATTCTGAAGTGTTTTGTCAAATATCTGGGACAGATTCTTCCTTTGAGTGAAAAGACACTTTCGCAAACTTCCAGAGAAAAACTGCACATCTATATACTTAGCAATAAAAACTGGAGTAACATTGAACAAAGAATTTGTTCCTCCCTTACTGAAAGAAAACCCTTCAGCATGTCAATCCAACATTCTTCTAATGAAGATCCATCTCATCAGAGAACACACTCTTTGAATTGTACCCACCCACACACAATAAAATACACATTTGGAACATCAGAAGTGCTTCCTTTTTCACTCACAGATATTGTATTTGTAGGAACTTCCACAACATTAGAAAAAAAAACCTATAAGCTGTTCTCTTCATGTTCAGATAAGATCTTTGGTGCACAAATGTCAGTAGGTCCCCAGTTTTGCTCTGAAGTGCCAGGCTGAGGCCAAACTCCAGTCCAGGCTGTGGCGGGATCTGTTGCTGTCGTAGCAAATAGACCCAGGCACCTACAGTCAACAGAAAAGACCTCACAGGTCCCAGAGGCTGCACTGGCAAATTGCACAGAAGGAGCTATGTTTCAGGTGGCCCTTTAACACCTTTGTCCTCACAACAGTGCGACATTTGCTTACACTTCAATTCAGTGAAGCTTTTAATCATGTTTAAGTGGGTTTCTGTACCATAAGGATCCTAAAAGGCACACAGCAGTAGTGTAACTATAAAATAAACTTATACAACAGCCTGTAAGCTTACCTGGCCTGCAATTAAAGCGCAAAAGGGTTGGACTTGATGATCTTAGAGGTCTTTTCCAACTTCAACAATTCTATAATACAATGAAAAATCAGGTCTATGTCATTTTTTTCATTTAATCATCTTTAAACTGTAGATCTTTTTAGTTCAAAACTCTCAAATACACAAGTAACAAATGCTGTTCATTCCTAGAGATGATGGACACTTACTGAACTGATTTTTTCTTATTTTATAATCTTGCCCTTTCCTTCAAAAAACGCAGTCACAGGCTTTCTAAATTGCACTGGGTAGGTAGGACTTGCTCAGAATATATAACAACTTGCAAGTAAATAATATGTAATAATCAAACCAATGATGAGTCTTAAACAAAAGCATAATTTTTAACATCCAAACATTCTTCCCCATACAGAGCTCAAATTTTGAAACACACTGGAATAGACAATGTTGTACAGCTGGTGCTTCCTCTACAGAAATTGCTCGTACCCTGCACGTAGCAGCCCTGCTCTCTTGGATTCACCTTACAGAGATGGCGCTTCCCATGCAACATGGCAATTAGCTCTCCCACAGGGAGTAGCAAGGATGAATCATTCCAGCAACTGCAGAAAAAGAACAAGGAGAAGGGCTACATCGTATATTCTTTGGCCTTAAAATAGGTCTTTCCTTCACCTGCCGCATTGCCAATGGCCCAAATACATCAGATCTTACAATAATTTTTCTGTTTAGAGTACTTTAAGCCAAAGCATAAAAAGAAATCAATGCATTCATTTTCAACTCTCCATAGGGCAATTCTGGAGGGAATTGCAAGGCCAGCCTCCAGAGCACTGTTTGAGGAGGCAGCCGTACCCCTGACACCTACTTCCAGCAACTAAGGGTGACGTTCACATCATCTTCCTCAAAACGGCTCTTCCAAAAGTTGTATTGGCATGAGTGCTGCCCACACAGACACTCGAGACAGATGTATTGTGGCAAAGCTAATTCACTGTATAAAAGAATCATGGAACGGTTTGGGTTGGAAGGGACCTCAAAGCCCATTCAGTTCCAGTCCCCTTGCCATGGGCAGGGACACCTCCCACTGGATCAGGGTGCTCCAAGCCCCATCCAACCTGGCGTTGAACACCTCCAGGGATGGGACAGCCACGACTTCTCTGGGCAACCTGTGCCAGGGCCTCCCCACCCTCATAAGAAAACATTTCTAGCTAAGATCTCATCTCAGTCTCCCCTCTTTCAGCTGAAAACCATTCCCCCTTGTCCTATCTCTGCAATCCTTGACCAAGAGCCCCTCCTCAGCTTTACTTCCGGCAATCAGGAGAAAGCTTTCTTTGTTGTGTTAAACAGACGCCAGGTCCAGAGGGAGGTGAGACTTAAACCAACAAGAATATAAATGCAGTGCTGCAGAAATGTTAATCTGACAAAGCTCCAGAAGACAGAGGTCATTTTGCAGATGTGAGCAAGATGGAGGATAAATTTGCCTATAAGGAAAGTCTGAGACACCTGCTGTGGGAAAAGGAGGCCGAGCGCAAAAAAATCAAGTTGGTTCTCAGACAGCAGGCTCGAAAAGCTCTTCAGAAATTCCTGGGTGCACCATAAAAGCAGCCATAAAACACACTTGGAAAAAAAATGCTATCAGAATATTCTTCCAAACAAACTTTTGGTTTGCTGTTTAAATCTACACGTGAACACACCCTCCATCCTATAAGAGTGCATTTCCCCAGAGAAGCAAGAGCTAACTCCTCCTGAAATCTACAATAGTTCAAGAGCACGGAGGGAGATCTCCTCCTTCGTCTATTTTTATTCTCCCTCCAAAACGACTTGCTAAACTCAATGGATTTATGAATAGCTTTTGGGTTAAAAAAAAAAACCAACTCCATGACATTTTGGTAATATCCAAAGTATTTTAGTAAATGGTTCATCTTTTGGTCAGTTAAAGCCTCCAAAACATCCGTATCTTGTGAAGCTACTTTTCTTTCACCACAACTTTGGAATAATAACTATTGTGCTGGAATTCTGGTGGTACTTGACCAGTACCACCAAATTCTGGTGGATTTGTTATAATATGGTAAAAATTCCAACTTGGCAGTCACTAAATGTGGAATGAGGCCACCTGAGGATCCCTGCAGCACAGACAGGTCTACTGCAGCCATCAGAACCTCCGATACACTTGACCTTGAGACGAGAATGTGGAAGATGCTGGTGTCAGTCCAAGCATAAGGACTCTTCTACTGGTGCAAAGAAAACAGATGAAATGGGAGAAGAAGAAAATCAGAAAGCAAATAAAATAAGCAATATTTATTTAGTGTGGGTTCTGTTGCATTTGACATGAGTTTATTAGTAAGGACTTACTTTCCTTCTGCACTAAAGCCAGGATTCTTAAGAACAGAAGGAATATAAATATAAGGAATGTAAATGTCTTCAGCATTTTTTTCCTGGAAAACCAGCTACACTAGCAAAGACAGTTTCATACCCCAACCCAATTTAAACAGCTGTACTCCTATAATGTTAGGAAAATGGTCATTTTTAACTCATTGTCATTGCTAATTTTTTCATTTTTGGAAACATACATAAAATTTCCATGTGCAGAATAATCAGCAAAGACAAACAAAATAAATAAGCGGATATTTTATCCTTCAAAGAC
The DNA here is from genome assembly GCA_033558185.1 of Dromococcyx pavoninus. NCBI lineage: Eukaryota > Metazoa > Chordata > Aves > Cuculiformes > Neomorphidae > Dromococcyx > Dromococcyx pavoninus. Next base: position 147,313 of record JAUMJL010001158.1, on the reverse strand, counting down.
TTAAAAATCTTTCCTGCTGCCAGTAAAAATATTCATAAAATATGGAATGTGAAGGCACAGCTGGGGACGGTTAGGTACTGCAGAAGCTGTGTGGCTTGTAGTTACTTTGCAAATCAATGCATGTGGTGGCAATCATAGCTTTCATTTCCTTTGTGATAAGCCTTGCACAGAACGAAAAGTCAGCAGTGTTTCTTTTTGCCATGCTTTGGAACCTACCACAAATTTCACGTATTCCTATGTGAAGGATCTACATTGCACTCCAAAACACAACAGTCACCACAGTATGGAAACCCCACACAAAGGATGAAAGGGATCCCTATTCTCATGGCAGTATTAAAAAGCACCCAGGCAGCATCAGCCTCGTCCAACAGTTGCCATCCTCACTCCAGATAGCTTTTCCCTGATGGGATGATTTGGCTTTCTTGGTTCTGTTTCCAGTAGCCAGTCAGAAGCAGTTTCTCTGCAGGATGAATTTCTCTCTGCAGCAGATGTGAATCCTATCTTACACAGGATTTTCACTGTTTCAGACACATTCCTGCCTTTTACCACATGGGAAGAGAATCAATATCTGGTACAAAAAAATTACTTTCAGTTCAACATAAGTTCCTACGCAGATAAAAATCCTCAGCAGCCATGAGATGAGGTATTGACTGCCTACCAAAACAGACAAAGGTTATCGAGATGCCAGCACCAACAACAGTTTCCAGAATCTAAATACAGAGGAGAGAATTTTACCTGAAATATGAAGAAGAGAAATTAAAAAGGTCACTGTCAAAAAAGCTTTCATTCATTTTTCACTTGATAACATGTTTTTTATTCTTCCCCTGCAGGATCTGCAATGTTAGAAAAACACTCAGTGTTTGGATACCATTTGAGAAACGCAAAAAGTCAATTTTGTAACTCTATTTCTTTGTTTCATTCAAAGCCTGCACTGCTGTGATCACCACAAAACCCAGATAACACAGCTGAATGAAATAAAGGCTATAGGGAAAAAGGTGAAGAGCAAATGGCAACAGAGAATTCAACTCATTTCATTTTTAACCCACAACTCCAGCTCAGGTTTTAACACATACTCTGCATTGCTGCAGCTGGACATAAGCATCAACAGTAAAACAGCCTATAAGGTAGGAGTAGAAGTGCTCACTTGAGAAAGTATATATTTAAATATAAAGTTCATTTTGGGGCATCACAACACAAAATAGTGTCCTGGTGATAATTTTGATTTTCTTTTTTAAAGGAATTCCTATGGTTGAGCGTAGCCTGGTGAAAGGATCACAGGTGAAAGAGGCCTATACATGGTTTCTACTGTTGTTTATCATTTCATGAGCTTTATGATCTCAGAGCAGTCAAGGACTAAATGTTCAATACAAGAGCAAAATTAAGTTTCAAGGCCTTTTATTAAGAACACCTGAATGAGAAGGATACTTAAATACAGATAAAAAATATTAGCATTCCATATTTCTGTCTCACTGTAATGAGCAGTAGTTAAAGCACATCAAAGACTGAGATGTTACGGATATTTTTGGAGGCCTGGAAGAAATTCACACAGAAAACACTGGCAAATCAGTTCTCCCACATCCAGCTCTGTATTAAAACAGGGCTTCTTCCCTCCAGAGCCCCTCTTTGTTGTTCTCTTCAGTCATTAGCGTGCTTCAGAATATAAACCAGATACACCTTCCTGTCCACAGCTCCAAAGGTAAACTGATCATAAGACCAGCATCTTCAGAACAGATCCAGAGATTTAAAAATTCGGTAGAAGCAAGAACTCCCAAAAGACAGTACACCTACAGCAGGTCTTGCTGTGCTGAGGGCAGAGGGCGAGACCCGAGGCCTTCTGAGGTGAGGTGTGCCTGCGGGTCATGTGAATACACAGACAATTCCAAGGGCAAATCCAGAACTTAATGTTCCCCTACCACATTTTCAGGAGCTCTATGAATTTTGCAGTCACAGACTCCAGCAAACAGTAGGCAGCTGCAGTCAGATGCATTCAGCAGCAGGGGCCACAGAGGCAGCTCCAGGGACTTCCATGGGGCTACAGGAGCCAGAACAACCCTCACTCAAAAAGATATGAAACTGCTATGATATTTCTTTCCCAATAAACCGCACCTCGCTCTTGGTGGCAACTCCTCCCGAGGCCTGTCAGTTCAAGCAATTTAACTTCAGTTTAACTCCTCCTGACATAGCTTTCTGGCCTATTTTTTCCCCTACAAATTCTTCACAGAATCACAGAAGCGTTTAGGTTGGAAAAGACCTTTAAGATCATCAATACCAACCATTAACTTAACTCCTCCCTTCTTCCCTTCATTCTATCTCTGGTGTTTCCCCTCAGCAATTTCCCTTTCAGCTACCCTGAACCCAAAGATACATATATGTTTAATAACAACATGCTGTGATTGCTCACCAGTCCTCCCACAGAGTGTTTGTTCCAGGCCTTCTGCTGCCCTGGGTGTGAATCACACAGTCAGGCAGCAAACCCGTGAAGAGAAGGCCCAACTCTTGTTGTAAATCCGTATGGTGCCTGGCACAGAGAGCCCCATTCTTAATTACTATAATAACCTCATTAATGCTTTCAGCTTTCTCATTTCTGTGATTTTGGATGACTGAAATAGGTCCTGCACATTCTCCCTGCACAGAGCATCAGCTACAACACTGATGGGCACATACCTCCATCATCAGGGCCTTCAATATTCCCGCTCTCCTTAGAGGATATGCATGATGCTGGTTAACACCCACAGCGATTTCACATGCAGTTTTGGAGCAAAACGGAGCCTTCGCTACATGAGCGAGAACTCCTGAACTCCAAGCCCCGGTGGAAGGGTAGCGGGAAAACTGGCATGTTCCTGCTCCCAGCCACTCCTCCCAGTCTGCCTGTGCTGACAAAAGCTTCATTTCAGTAAAGAGCAGGAAAAAAAAATCCCCTTTTATTCTCTTGCCTTTGAAGGGCTGACATCATCACTTCTTCAATTTCAGGATTTTAGTGAAAACAAGCTTTCTGCCGGGCTGGCCGAATGACTGTGAAGGAAGAATCCCTGGGAGGGTTTGTATCCTTCGTTAATCGATGGTCCAGCTACCTGCTAATAATGAGTCGTGTAATGAAGAAACAAAACACAGTAGAAACCATCCCCATTCCTACAGTATCCACGTTACCATGAGCCTGGGCATCTCGCCACCAAACAAATAACCAGGGTTTCTTTTTTTTAAGAGTCCTACGGGATAAACATAAACAGTTCATTGAATGTGAGACAGGAATAATTTGGGAATAGCAAAGAGGTACATTGATGGAATTATTAAGGATAACACAGTCACATCAGCCCTGTCTTTTTTTCTTTCCCTCCACAATTAAATAATCTAAATAATATATCTTTTCCAAAGATATCTCCACGTCCCTGTCTGGGACTCCTTTTCTTTTACCTGACATATCAGCATTGAGAAACCCACATAACCCAACAGCAATCTAGCTGTAGGAATGGGAGCACACGTTTAAATTTAGGCAGGGAATTCCTACGTTGCAGACTTTGAGGGAATCTCCAAATTAAGAAAAATATAGTATTTTGTTATGAACAAACCATTTGTGCTAGGGATTTTTCAACTGATGACTCTGAATGTGATTCTTCCCATGAGCCCTTCCACTGCTTTCGTATTTCTACAGCCAAAAATATTGGGAGCAACACGTTTTCTCTCCTGTTCTGCCAGCACTCAAGGATGTGGGCAATCTCCTCTGGGGGTTAAATTCATCTTCCTGTTTAACCAACAGACCAGGACACCTAACAGAGAAAAGGAATTCAGCTGGTTGTGGGTAAATGCAAAGGATTGCTCTAAACTGTAAAAGCTGGCAGTGACTCCTGAGGAATTACAAGCCAGGTGAAAGCATTTCGGTGAGTTTGGGGAACACCCTGAGCACAGCAGACACTGCAATGGAAGAGAACAATGTGAAGAGAACAGCAATTTTTGGTTTTTTCTGATATTACACTCACTGCTCCACCTGATAAAGAAAAGAAACAAGGCTAAAGTAATTCTTCTGAACCAATTGTTGTACAGACACATCCAACTATTTACTTACAAGAAAAATACCCAAGGACAGACATAGGGAAAAACCTCAAGACACATGAAATCTCATTACAAATAAAGCACGGCTGTCTTTCAGACAAGATATATTGCATTATAATATTTCCTATGTCACATCTGTCCGTAATTCCTAGAGTGATAATTGTACAAGATGCTTGAAACAAGCCAAACATGCACAACAGAACTAAGTCAAGGCGAAGTCATTCCTTCACCTTCTTTTCCTGACAACAGGCTAAGAAAATCAGCTTGTACTAAAAGCTTTTATTACACCTCAAACGACACAGAACATTTAGAGAACCAACAAAAGCAGTTTTATATTTGAAACTAAAAGCCATGCTTTTAGTTATGGTCTGAGGTACTGAAACCTGATAAGAAATTATGACAATCTCTCTTCAATCCTAGACAACAGTTTTCATCCATCACCTGTAATTAAGCTAATTTGATGACAGGCTTTGCTACAGTGAGCCTACTGTTATTGTTTGTCCTGACCTTACACTCATTGAAACCTCCTGCAAGCAATTCCTTACCAAAGGCTGCAATGCGCTGTAATTTGCAACAGAGCTTTCGATATCAACTGCCGTAAATCCAGAACAATTCTTTATGCTAAACCAGCATTGGTTCTTGGTGGTTGACATGAGACAGCAGACCGATTCGGAGCAAAAACAGGGAGCTGGCACAGAGAGGTGTCATCCCAATGTCAGGTGTTGTTCACAGCTTCCTGCTGGTGAGGTCAGAGCATGGGCGTCGCACAGACTGGACAGCTCAGACCTTTGTGGGAAAGGTGGCTGCCTGCAATGGGTAAAGACAGCACCACAGTAAGGAAAGCAGTGTTCAAATCTAACAAATCAGAGATGTACTTGCATCCTCTGTTCTGAGAATATGCACCAGTAAATACTAAGAGGAACTGAAGGAGTTAAGAGACCAGACTTGCACACAAGGCTTCCATCAAACCATGCCTAATCTACAATTTGTAAAGAACATTTCTAGAAAAGAGATTACTTGGAGAAAAGAAATTTATACGTTGAATGAGGCAGAAATAGGGACACTGTTATAAGCAGGTGAGGCTGAAGACATCACTCAGTCCTTGCTTTAAGGTTTTCTGATTAAAAAATCTTTTGTCTGAGGGAAGGTTTGGGCTTTTAGAATCTGTTGAAACAAAACCTTTGGGAATTGTGATTGAATTTAAACATTAATGGCATTCAGATAGAACAGAACATGCTAAATTTTAACAGCTTTTAAATAAACATTGTATATATTATATATATGTATTTTATATATCATATATAATGATACATATATCTATGTCAAGTTTCTACTAAGAATCCAAACCAGAATAAAGCCAGCACTTTTTCATCAAACAAGTCTGTTATTTTGCTTACTTTGATATGTTACATTTTTAAAGCTATTTTGTGCCAATTTAAAACAACAGCAAATGATACTATGTTAGAATGTCTTGGGTAATGCAAGTTTTAAGTTTTAACCCAGCTGAGACTGTTTTTTCAAAGTGATGATGGCCTTTAATGCTGAGCAGAGCATTAGAGCTGGCAGCTAAGAACAGGCTTTGGTCTACGCGTGGGCAAGTGAACACGTTTATTTCAAAATAAGATCTCCTATTATCCATGTGATGTATATCATAAGCCAGCTTCTGAGGATGTGTTTATCAATGTGTTTATGAGAGCTGCGGAAGCGTCAGTAAGTTTGTGGTCTCTGGCATAAAGTAGAAGAGTGCTTTGATCACAAATGTGAATCGCCAGTTTTGTAACTGTTTAATCTGAAGGACACTCACAATAAAGATCAGCTAAGACTGACTGTAGCCTAGGAAGCACAACATCAGCTCCTGAAAAGGCCAGCCAGCCTTTGGCAGACACGTGTATTTTGTCTGTGAAATTAAATTTAAAACAGTTAATTGGGATGAGCAGAAAAAGTCAAGTAGAAATAAGATGACTTCTTACCCTTTGTGTGCTTATTTTCATTAAATAATACCTATCAGTGATCCCAATCCAAATCTCCCTGTTATACTAATAAAGGGGACTGAAAATAAAATGGACCTGAAGGAACTTGCAGATAGAAACAAGCCTTGGTCCAAACCCAAGAGAGTCTTACCTTCATATCTTCACCTAGAATTAAAAATGGAAACATCAAACCAAGGAACAGCATCAATGCAACCTGATTAATTCGCGTTGTTGTGTCTGTAAATGTCATTCTCTGACATGGCCCCTTAAGCTCTCTCTGACTTAACACAGATGGTTCTTTCACCTCTGTACCAGACTATATAGCAAATAGAAAATAGGGATCCTTAAGGATTTGATAAAATATTTGCTTGGGATCAGAACATTTAGGTTTACTCTCCACTGTGACACAGGCAGAGAGTAGCACTTATGAATTCCAATTGACTGCAGAGAAAGTTTCTCATCCTGGCAACACCGTTACCATAGTGATCCCAGCTGATCAGATATTCTTAGCAACTGCTCTGAACCCTCCATCCCCAGCACTCCCTGGGTTCTTCCAAAGCAAAGCTGTGTAACCTGATTTCCACAACCCCAGCGACTGCCAGAGGAATGGTCAGAGTAGCACACACACCTCTCTGCAAGTGCTAGCACAAAGTGCTCCTAATGCAAATCGGAGGTTGTGGAAAGAAAGCCTGGCTGCTGGATACTGCACAGGAAAAGACAAGTTTGCTTTCGGCTTCTCCAGAAACACCTTGGTGAGCTGGGATCCTAAATCTCAGTGCATCTTCAAAGAGATGGCATTCATGTGGAACACAAATTCTTACATGAATTAAGTGCTGTTGTGAGCTACCCTGTATTGCCCTCACAAAAGACTGCAGACTGAATTTATTACCAGTTAAGCACGTTGGTTCACTGAGTGCATGGACACCACTCATTTAGTTTCTAGTAGGGTCAGTTATTACCACTATCCTGAAATTCAGTTCCAGCTTTATATGGATACAAGAATTTGTCTAAACTTTCTCTTTGATTCTATTTCTCCTACAGTTCTGCAGTGTCTTTATAAAGGGCTGGAGAAAGTCTTGCAATGGGTACCATTAAATCTCTAAATTGCAATGCTTAGGAGAGATGGGATGATCCTTAGACTGGACTGTAGCATTTGCTGGAAAGCGCAGCACAGGACAGCTGGGACCACGGGGGAAGCACAGTGTTGTCCTTTTCAATAAGCTCCAAACTGGGCACGTACAGCAATTAACAGACAGAGGTGAACGAGCAGGACCATTGCTGGCAGGACTTTCCTGGCCTTCGCTGATGCTGAGAAAGAAAAGCCATGCTTGGTCAATGTTTTCAAATCCTCAGGACACAAACAGGAGAGCAGTGAGGGTCTGCAAGGTTCCAAGCCCATAAAAATCCACCTTCGTATTTTCACAGCTCACTATCATTCCTCTGTGCTAAAATAGCATTAGATGATGTCAATCTAAAGTTGCATCACTGAAATCACAGCGAGATGCATGCAAAGCATCACCTCGGGTTTCCTACACAGCAATGAAGCAGTTAACTATGAGCAAGTGCCTGTCTCACACAGAACTCTGCAAACTGTGTTAATCAGCGAGCTCCTAAGTCAGCTGACAATAAACTGGCAAACCACACCATCTATGGTATTCCAACCACACACACTGTGTTTGGCAACCGCCTTCAATTCCCGTCGGAGCCTGCATGCTGCTGCTGCTGCTTACTGGGCTTCCCTCCACTATTTGCTTGGTGCAACAGTGACAAAAAGTAGGAGTACTCAGCCTCAATTTCGGAGCAAGTGATTCACATCTCTTCACTAGGGTGAAGCTTTATGGACTTCATCTGGGAAGGAAAATGGGAATAGTATTGAATAGCACCCGTAGTAGAGGTGGAGGAAGTGAAGCAGAGTGGCTACTGCCTAAAAATAGATTTGGATCTGCTACGCACTACGAAACGTGCATATGCTGCCCCTCGAAACATGAGATAGCACCAAGAGCAATTAATTTGAACACTGACAGAGCTGCATCACAGAGCCTGAGGGACCAACCACTCTGTTCTGGTAATCACCAAATATATCACTTACAAGAAAAAACCTGCATCTGCTTGAAACAAATAATACCTTACTAAGCATTAATCGTGTGAAAGTAGACCTTCGAGGAGGTCTCCTTCAAGGTAAAGCCTGCAAGATGCAAGTAAACAAACAGAAAATACTGCTTAACCACAAATCCTGAAATAAAAGAACCAAACTACAAAGAAATACAATGAAGAAGCAATCTTGTCTCTATTGCCAAAAGCCAAAGAACTGCAATTTTCAAGAAAATATCTTCTCAGAATCACATTAAAGTTTTCTGCGTTGCCATAGCAATTGTGAGCTTCAACCAAGATCAGGGTCCAAAAGGCATTCACACTACAAATGTGAAATGAGACTGGCCCTAAATGAAGGGACTTCGGTGCTTTTGAACAAGAAAGATCCTGATAAAACCTCTCAGCATTCCTTGTTGCAACAATAACCACCCCTAGTCTGATGCCGTGGAACTTGCAATTTGAACAAAATGGAGCAGTACAGCAGCAGCCTGGCAAACAGCCTGGTCTTGACCCCACACCAACGCATACCAAAGGGAACTCTCATAAGCTTTCCAGAATACCACCAGCTTGACCTCAACATAAAGAAATAAAATCCAGATTAGGCCCAACATTTCAGTTTTGCTCCTTTTTAATCAAGCACAAAAGAAGCAGAATTCTGCCAGATGCTCAGCCAATATACAGAGTTGATAAATAAGTTCTTTGCTTTGCCATTTCCTGCATATTTCTATTCTGAGGGATCCTAGGAAGCTGCAAGGCATGGCACTGCAAGGCACCCAACTACATTGTATTTACTTGAACAGATTTTGTGGCTTCTTTCAAGTGCGCTAAATATAGCTGATTATTTTTCCTTTCTAGCCCAGAAAAGCAAAATTTCAGCTGACACAGATTTGTTCCCAGCAGTTGCCTGCATGTCCTGGCTGTGGATCTGCTCCCCTGATAAAGAATGGGCAGCATCACCCTGTGGTTGCAGGTACACGGGACTATGACCACGCGTTGTTTTCTGCTACAGAATTAAGTACAGGTAACAAAAGGGAAACACTGGAAATACCATTCTTCAGGTCAGTTACCAAGTGATAGAATTTGCAATTGAATCCAGAATTAAAATAAGAGATTCCGCACAAAATATCATATGAACCTCCAGGCTTAATATAGGCGCAGGCCAGAATTAAAGTAAAGCCTGCATATATTGCAGCAGCCAATTTATACACACAAAGCTGTTTATTTTAAGAACTAAGAAATGCCAGTCGACAGCATTTCACAGCTCTCTCTTTTTGATGGTGCTGAGCCACAACGACCACGCTAGGAACCCTCACGTAATTTATTCAGGGCATTTTCATTCTGAATAGGTGAAATGAGACATTTTGAAGATTCCATACTAAAATTTTATTTTAACCTTTTTAAAGTGTTCTTAAAAAATTAAAAAAACCTGAAGGTGCCACCACCTACCCAATACAATTTATCCTCCTTACAGTCAACAATCTCTTCCTAAAGCTCTATTTTTCAAGGTAAGAAAATGCTACAAGCTCTAGCTCTACATTACCAGCATACGGTGCATTAACCAAACCTTACTTATGCCACGCTGAAAGAAGCAGTGCTAAAAGGATAAACCTATAAGCTCAAAGAGCAGGAAAGCTGGAATTACACTGTTTAAATTTGCCCCTTTGTGTATATCAATGGTGAGTATCACAGCACCAGAGAACAGAGTGGGTTTTCAGCAAAATCCTCACCCAGTCCATGAGTGCCTGCCCGGCTGCTGGCGCAGCGTGCCCGTGCAACCCTCTATCTCCCAGGCAGTTTTCCTTTCTCTTCTGCACCCATCACAAGTGACGTGCAGCTTGTGTACAGCAGCTCCAAAACATCTGCAAACATCTGAATCACAAGAGGTCAGTGGAAATAAACTGTGTTGAGAATACAATTGTTAAGAAGATGCCAATTGTACAGAGTGTTAAAAATAAATGGACCACAGCAACTGTTCAGAGGCAGAAACGCCCACCTCCTTTCACTGGTATAAATTAGACATAACAATCTCCAGCCAGATTCTAGATTCATTGAAACTAATTATTCCAGCAGTTCAGACCTACAAGAAAGCAAACTGAATTTGGTGTGAAGCAAAAAGAACTCCAGAGCAGTCAAATAAGTCAGGCTAGAAGAGACCTGTGGAGCTCATTTCACCAACCCTCAAAACAGTTTGAGCAGGCTCAGTCTGCTCAGTCAAATATTGAGCAGCTCTAAGGACGGAGACGCCACAGCGTCTTCCAATGCTTGACCACACATAGCGAAAAATTTTCTCCCTCTATACAATCAGGATTTGCAGTGTTGCAACTTTTGCCCAGTGCCACTTGTCCTCAGCTTAACACCATGCACCTCCAAAAAGAGGCTGGCTCCATCTCTTCCTTATTAAGTAAGGAAAGGCAGAAACATAATCTCCCCTTAACCTTATTTTAAGGCCGAATTACAAAAATCAAAGTGAAGCACTTACAAAGCAAAAAACACCTTGCAAAAGGCCTAAGGAAACATGCAAATGCACACTAATCCAGAACAAATATGTTCTTTCCTTAAGTTCATCAGCAGAAAACAGAGCAACATTTATTCCTTTCCATTTTTCCTAAAACTAAAAAGTTGATAAATTTTTCCTCTGTGAATGGCAAAGATAACTTTCAAGAAACAAATGGCAAACCACCAGAAATAAAGAATAATGGGATGCATTGCACACTGCCAGGAAAGGGGCAAAGGAAGGGTGACTGGGAGCTGTGCTGCAGTCATACCCAGCTCAAGAGAGAGAATACAGCAGAAATGCATCATGTTTTGGGGTTTTTGTTTGTTTGTTTTGGGTTTCAGTGGTTTGTTGTTTTTAGTTGTTTAATTTTTTTGTTGTTTGAGGGATGGGTGGATTTGTTTCCTTGTTTTTAAAATAGCAGCCTACTTGCCAGCAGGCAGCCAAATCATCTCAGTCTTTTTAATTGGATTATTTTACTGATTCGAAGCAAGTGCTATGCTCATGCAAAGAGAGCAGAACTTCATAAACTACTGAGGGAAGATTCCCGGACCTTCAGCAATTCCTGTGTGATACAGTGAGGCACGCTGTTCCTGTTAAAGGTTATTAGACAATTTTTGGAATTAGAATTCAGCAAACCCAGCTCCTTATGTTATTTAACATCGAATACGTGCACAGTGCCCATAATCTCTGCCGGGGAAATGCAGGCTGGAAATATGCTCACAGCAAAGGGCACGAGTGGTTAAAACAATATTGCAAGAGAAAGCCAACAATTGTACTGCAGTTCTCTTTACACTGTGATGAGGAGATGATGCAAAGGACAAATCATGGGCCTCACTGGGAGTATCACAGCACCACACTCCCTGCCCTGCATTACGTCCCAGATCAGATCACAGCTCCACCGAGCTTTCTTTTCATCTCAAATTCTATTCATTAATCTTAAAACATGCAGGCAATTAAGATGTGGTCACTAAGTGAAACTTCCCCCCAAACTTGTGTTGATTTCTGTGATAGGATGAGGGGAAACGTTTTTCAGCTCAAAGAGTGGAGATTGAGATGAGATCTTAGGAAGAAATGTTTTTCCTGTGAGGGTGGGAAAGCCCTGGCACAGGTTGCCCAGAGAAGGCATGGGTGCCCCGTGCCTGGATATTTTAGTCCCCGCTTACTCAGCATCAAGGCCTTTTGCACTCCTCAGCAAGTGGGCTGGGGGCACACAGGGGCTGGGAAGAGATACAGCCAGGACAGCTGACCCCAGCTGACCCAAGGGATATTCCATACCATAGGATGTCATGCTCAGCACATAGAGCTGGGGGAAGGAAGAGGAAGAGGAGGACATTCGGAGTGATGGCACTTGTCTTCCCAAGGAGCCATTATGCGTGATGGAGCCCTGCTTTCCTGGAGATGGGTGAACACCTGGATGTGATGGGAAGTAGTGAATGTATTCCTCCACAGCAGGAGCAGAGCTGAAGCAAAGAGATAACAATGGGAAGACTTGCTGGAAGAGAAAATAAAACCAAGCAATAAGAATATCCAGGTAAAGCCGTGGGAAGTTACAAAGCAAAAAAGAAGTTCAAGGATTAAATACTGAAGAAAGCAGTTATGGAATGAGGATGCAGACAGTATTCTGAGAATACCAGCTACATTTATCGAACTATAACTATATACAAATATCCAAACAACAACTCAGCACTTCAGCAACCTTTTCAAATCTTTCATCTTTAAAAAAAACACATTAAAGGCAACAAAATCAGATTGTCTTGAGTTTTCTTTATATGGAAAATTCTGTCAGGCAAGCAAAAGCCACGTGAATGCTATGCTATAACATATTGTGTAATGTGAATACTCAATGGCAGGATTATTGATGTCAGCATGTTGTAACACAGATGACCTAAAAATCCAATGGCAACTAAAACCTCGTGATGGATTTGTTGTTTCTTCATACTAAACTCCTGTTTCTGATTATTTTAATTGGTTACTATTCTCACTACCACATTTAGGGAAATTAGACAATAAATTATATAGCTAATCATGTGCCCACACGAATCATAAACATCATATCGCTGTGTCTGGGAAACCGCCTGCTGTTCTTCTGGGAACTTAAGTAGAGAAAAGAATAAAATCTGTCACAAAGCCAGTGAATCTTGATGTTATTGTAGCATTGGTGTTTCCCTTAGCTTCATGCCCTGCAGGCAGATCCTGCTGAGATGCCAGCATGGTGCAACGTTATTTCAGAGACAGAGACGAGCAGAACCAACACAGCCATCAGGGTCAGGGAAGGCCCAGATACTGCATCCTGAGGACAGGGAGGGAAGAGGGAGGATCTGGGACCTCTTGTCCCAACATTTCAAACCTCTTTCACTCCTGTACCCATACTAAACTGTTGAGCCAAACACTCTACCAAATCTCCACCAGTTTAAACTCGTCGGCTTTCTGAGGTCTGCTCACTCCAATTATTCCATGTAATAAGTCAATAAAGGTGAAAATCATTTACTTGTATGTATTGATTGTGCTTAAGAGCATCACAGCTCTGCCACAGGGGAAGAAACATTACTTCCTCCCCACCTGCCCCAGGATTATGGCTCTTTTAAGGAACTGTGCATTAAAAAAAAATAAAATTCAGGAAGCGCGTAGGATGCTGTTTTCCCTTCCTCCAGTTTCCTGTTCCCATTTTAACGTCTCTCTAGACATTGAAAGCGTTTGTTAAATTGAGTGGGTGATACAGTGTATTCAGGATGGGTTCACATGAGATTTGACTCAGGGTCAAAAGATTTCTTCCATAAATTTTCCTTTCCCTCGGAGCGACACTTACAGACCAAAGGGGCCCTCCTGCTGCTTGAGATGACAGAGATTCCCATTAATGCTACTCCTTTCGGGTTTGATGTGTTCTTTCCACTGAGTTGCTGCAGGGAAGAAAATGCTGTTAAAAAACAGGGCAAAATTTTGTGATGAGAGAAAAGCGAAGAACTCCTGAGAAGGAAGCAGGAATCTTCAGCACATACTCCCTTCTTTCCCAACTGAGCCAATCCTTGGAGTTGTCAGTACAGCTGGTTTTCTTACACGAAAATGTAATAAAACACTGACTGAGCTGTATTTTGCTGAATAATTTTCATCTAGAACTTTGACAACTGAAGTTTCCTAAGCACATTATGAGCTGCATAACTGAAGTTCCCATTGCTTCACAGAAATAGGTCAAGGATTTAATTTACCTACATGTAATTACTCTGATAAAGTGGTAAACAATCTTCACGCAAAAATTTTTACTTTAAATATTAAGTGTTTAAATGAGTAACATTATTTTAGACATTCCATTCTCGTATGAGCTCAATTTAATTCAATGTGCCAGAAAGATCCCTTCTCTAATCAGAGAGTATCTCTGATATTCTCAGTTGTGTTACCCTCCAATGGCCTTAAGGCTCTACAGCATAATTGATAGCGATTGATTTAGATTACAACGTTTTATAAAAACAGCAGAACAGCACCTTTCAACTCCAGCAGCCTTGCTAAAAGGTTCTAGTCCGGAAATAAAGCGGATAAACCAATATAAACCAAATTCAATTACAGGAAATATTTAGTTGACACTAAAAATACTCATTAATTCTGGCAAAATGAGTAACTACTCAGATTAATTCCTTATTCCAACTTCTAAATATTAAAGTATTGTTCAAATGGGATACATGGCAGAGTGCTACAAGCTTTGTCATGCCTCTTTGCTCCCTGAGAAGGCAACTTTGTGTAAGCCACTAATAATTTTTATTCATACTAAACCCAGACACTAAGATTTGGAGTGAATAACACACAAATTCCAACCACTTATTCCACAATCTCAGTAATCCTCATTCTGTTGCTTCTCTGTTGACTGACATGAGTGACTCTATGAGACTGACAGGCCTTCTCCCCACGCCTCCAATAGCATCCACTGTGATAAAATGGGACTTGAAAACCATTTAAGTCTAACAGTTGAACCCTCTCACCACATTCATGATGTGGACCTGCATAAACCAGAAACTTCTGCAAGTACGAAGAGACACTTTTCCTCTGTCTTTATTTCAAGAGGTTCAAAACCCTAAGGACTGTTAAAAGGAAAGAAAAAAAAATCATGTGATGAATGCCACTGCAAAATGAGTGAAGTAATGTTCAAAAAACCCAGATCAACAAAAGCCTTAGGAATATTAATTATGCAGAGTTAATACTAAAATTCAAAGGCTTGTCAGAAACCACGCATGTCCCAGTAAATTTTGCAGAGATGTTATCACCAAAGATAACAACATTGGGCTTGTTTGCAGTGACAATAAACCCATCAAACAGCAACACACAAAATAAAAAGGTGCAACACAGCAAATAGTCAGTGGACTCACAATATTTGTAACCGTAAAAAACAAGAACAAATAGCAGAAAAAAGTTTTTATGCAATGCCACTACCTATTATGCAATACTACTCATAATTATCATTCATCCTAGTCCCCCTTTGCAATGTTTTATCTTTCTTCTAAACCAGCTATGTCCAGTACCTCCAGTTCTTTGAGGTTGGAAGCAGGAGGTTTTTCCATACAGAAAGCACAGAGAAGCTCATGATATTTACTTATACCTACTTGTACATATATAGCTATATAACTACTTAAACGACCTGCTCCCTGCTCAGAGAGAAGAGCAGGAGATATTCATGGTGCAGAAAACTCAGCAGCAGCAGGGCTGCTGGGACTGGGCGTACCAGACCATCACACAACAGCACTGCTCTCTGCCCATTTTGTGGTACCACAAGTGGTGCCAACAACAAAGCAGAAGGAAAGGGCAGAAGCTACTATGGAGGCTAAATCATCAAAGTGCTCCTGGTACCTGCACCACCATGCTCGGCACAACCCAAAAATGTCAGAGCAAACTGGAGAGATGAACTCTACCATCCTATACCCAGCTCTGGTAAGATTTGAGGAGAAAAAACAAGGTGTGCCATGTCTGAGAAGACAGTTATTCAACCAGGTTAGGACTAGAAGCCTGGACTCAAGTCTCTTGCATCTATGACAACAGTCAGCAGGTTAAGCCACCAAAAGTCCCATTGGAATGATGCCCACACTGACCTTGCACTGTATTATCTTTCTTTCTTGTGGGGTGGGGGTTAAGTGTTTCTCACTGGGGAGTTGAGGCAGTCAGTACCCAAAGCTCTGCATAATTAATGCACCCAGATATTTGTCCTCAGCAATGCTTTGGGATGCAGACACACAAAAGTGTTCCTGAAAATCTACTAAGAGGAGTGTTTACAGAAGCCAGGTTGCTAATGAGCAAGATCATGGTTCTTTCTCACATTTCGTTTCGTTGCACAGTGATGGACTCAGACTGGTTAGGTGGGATGAGAGAACATCACAGAGGGCTCTTTGGACTTCAAGTCGATTTTCTGAATAAACAGGAAAAAATTATTCCCTATAAAAAGGCTCCTGACACACAGATTTTCTGCGAATTGAAAGATGGCCTTGCAGAACCAAAAATGAGATGACAAAATATGCTTTCTCTGTCATTTTAATTAATACTAAAAATATTGAACCACGTTAGTCAAACAATCTGCCACAATTTGAATTCAAAGATATCTGTATTATTCATAGGCAATCTTAATATTAGTTCTACTCTGCATGTCAGACCTTATGTTTAAGGTGATGCATTGTTATAAATCACTGAGAGCAGTTGCACTCAGCTACAAAATCATTAGAAAATCCGAGGCTGTAATTCAATTCCCTGTCTTTCAACTCACTGGATAGGTGCCAGCATGCAGTGTATTGACAGTTGACATGAGTGGCAGCCAGGAGTTTAAATAACTTCAAAAACCTGTCTCAAGTGCCACAGTGAGACGCTTTATGATACATTGAAACTGAAAAGTCTAATAGAAAGGCCCATTTATTACATTTTCTTTTCAAATTCTTCATTTATCTAACAAAAGGGTAAAGACAGAATACCAAAAGCAGGTTTATGCCTTACACATCAGTATTGGTGCACATGCTAAAACTTTGTCCCATATTAATTTCACAAATGTTGAACATGAAGCATCAGCATGTTGTGGAGCAGTCTGAGTTGACGTACTTCCATCTAGCTGTTCCTATGTTGCTTTTCACACATCTTCTCTCTCGGCTGTCAAACCTGGGCTCATTTTTAACATATTAGACTGTGCTACAGTTCAAAATTAAAGAGAGCTCCCTGACCTCATATTTGCTTTCTTTCTGATCACCTCATGACCCAGCTAAGCATGCAGTGGAAAGAAGCGTCTTATGAAAATCCAGCTAAATTGAGCAAAGCCAAGCAGTTTCCGCTCCTTGAACTTTCCCCAAGGCTGTCAGAGATTGCTTAACAGAGCTGCGTTTTGTCTATTGACGCAGGGTATTTGAAAGTACCACACTGTTTTCCATAAGCATCTCCAAAGCTCAAAAGGTGGGCTTTTATAGCAGGAAGTAAGTCCCAGTATTATAAGTAGGTTGTCCCATATGGACAATTATTTGTTCTCTCTTCCCATTTCTATACATACACTTATTGCATGCACCAATAAAACCCCACAAGTCCGTTGGCATGAGGGAACTCATGAGGGAACTCATGAGGGAATTCAACCCAACATCATCTTCGTTGTATCTCCTACTGAGGTAGCTTTTTTAGCAACTCATGAACACAAACAGCCAGAATTCATTTTACCCTGGATTTCATTGAGCAGGGGGCGCTGAGTGGGGTTGTTGGTTTGCTTTATGCAACAGATGAATCCGGCCTCCTGTACTGGTTATGCAAAACACCAATTAAGTTATTTCAGCAGATTCTCAGTTCTTTAAGATGACAAAAGTTAAGACAATACTTGTTTTATAGACACTGAGGGCTGAGGAAATTGTTGACAAGGGCTCTCTCTCATGAGAGACAAACTCGTACAATCAAATCCCCTGCTGCCTTCCTCACATCCACAAACTGAACTTGGCAAATCACACATCTGACCCATGGTCACAGGCTCTTCCCTTTGTGCTTAAGTGCTGGAACAATCAGCTGTCAACTTGACTATTAACAATGGAAGACACAATCTCATTAAATAGTTAACATGGCCATACTCTCTTCCTTAAACATATTAGTCTATGAGCATTGACAGTTTGAAGTCTCATGGATCATCAATTGCAGAATAAACAGGCATAGTTCAACCTTTAAAAAATATATTGTAAACAACCTTCAAGACTGACTTTAATAAATCTTCATATAATGTTTATAAAGTCTCTTTAAGACTACAGGATCTTCCTATGAACAAGGAACTGACCTATGAGAACACATGCCGGTTTTATTTCTTTTACTTTATCCTATTTTCAGCAGATATCTAAACCAAGGCTAAATAACACAACCAACCAACCAAGTCTCCAAGTCTTCAGTAACACTGAACCTCTACAGGCAAAGGAGCTCATTGCAGGACAAATACCCTCTTACTGCAACAGCAGCATGGAACTGCAGCAACTTCTTTTAAGAGGCCAGTGACAAAAACTGAAAAAATAGATATTAAAAACTGGTAGGAACAACAGTTATGAGTAGCAGAGAGGCATGCTCTTGTAGGCTTTTCAGAAAGTAGGACAGCAGTGTGCAGCTGCTCATTTCTACTGATGGAAATGTCATTCAGTCATTCACCAAGATGCAGTGCAGAATGGCAGAAACCCTCTGGTCCCTGTGGTACAAGAGGAACATCTACAACCCATACATCAATATCCAAAAGAATCTGCTGCTGCACAGCAGCAGCCTGGACTCTCCACCAATAACTTGCTTGTCCATTGTTATGACTACAACAACTCAAATATCCCATTAACTGTGTAGCAGTATTTTGGCATTCCAGATCCAGGGACACAAACTGACCCGGCTCGTTATGGCCACCACTAGGCAGAGGTGCTATGCTTTAGACATTCCCTGTGAAACAGCAGCGAGGCTGAGGCAGTGGTTGCCATGCCGTAATTCCCATGATTAGGAAATACTTCTGCTCCAGTAGCAGAGCTCAGAGAGCAAGCACCTGGCCGCTGGCCAGGCCAGATGTTACTCCCCCTTGTCAACAACTCATGAGAACAGAGTTGATGCTGGGTGGGCATTGCTGCCCCTCCACATCCAGCCTGCCAGGAGCTGCAGGGGCCTCTTCAAAAATGTTCATAGATATAAGTTGTCTCATGTTGGATTGGTGGTGGTTTGGTTTTCTTTTTTTTTTTAATTGGGCAGGGTAGAGATGCAAAAAAAAAGCAGCTGACTGCTCTTAAAGACCAAGGACAAGTCTACACCACATTTAAAGTTTGCTTGACCTCTGCTCACCACAGCTGTTGGTAAACAGTGATGCATAATGAATTAGTCACCCAAAGTTGTTATTTCTACCAATTTGTCTTCTATAAAAACAAAAGTGCCTAGAAAAGTCTTTAACTGCTTCTCTTACAACAGCTCTGACAGGAAGCTGTTGCTACAGAATAAACAGAAAGATGTGCTTCCTGCCCCAAAGTGTTCACTACTGCTTTCAAGGCTGAAAATTGAAGTGGTCTGGAAAACATTTTTGCAATAAGGACAGCAAAGGAACCAAGCTGCACGAAACTCAGTAGCCATCACCTTCTTAATCGTCTTCATAAACAATAAATGGTTGTATTTTCTCTAAAGTGGAGAGTCAGATGCTGAACATCTTAATAACACTGAATAGGATTACTTATTTGAGTAAGGCTACTGAACATGATGGGTTAAAGAATCCTAATCCTCGAGGCCACTGGCTTCGCGCAGGGGAACCCTTCTGCTAATTATACTGTATTACCCCAGACAGTCGTTTGATTTATGCATCTCACCACTATTCATCCCCTGCATGTAATGTGAATATCTTCAATTATTTCTCCAAGTAGAAACATGTAATTGCATATAATAGAGTTCTTAAGGCAAACTGTAAAACGTGGACTAAATAATACTTCCTCAAAATACAAATGGCTAAACACAGTTTAGAACTCCTCCTGCTGAACAGCTCCTCTTTCATAGAATCACTAAGGTTGGAAAAGTCCTCTAAGTTCATCCAGTCCAACCATCAGCCCAACTCCACCATTACTGCTAAACCATGTCCCGGATTGCACCATGTACCTGGTTTTTGAACGCCTCCAGGGATAGAGACTCCACCACTGCCCTGAGCAGCCAGTGCTTCACCACTGAAGAAATTCCAGTGAAGAAATACATCCTAATACCTAATTTAAACTTACCCTGGCACAACTTGAGGCCACCCCATACAATAGAGTGCAACATGATGAGGAAATGAGACAAAAATATAAGAGAACAGAATATCCATTATTATAAAATACCAAAGCAAACATGAGTTAAAAGAACATGAAGTGACAGCATTATATCAACACAGAACTAAGGTGAAAATAAAAAACATGCAGTTAGTGTTGAAATGGAAATTCTTTCAGTTCTTCTATCAAACATTAAATTGATAAAAAGTTCAGGGTAGGTCTCTGGAATGTATTTTTAATCACTTCCTTATTTTATTCATGCTCTAATGGTGCAATTGTTCTCCTCGTGAAGAGTGAAAAAGCAGAAACCTATCCAAGCATAAGTAACCTTGCAGGATCAGATACGAACATAAGAGTCATGAAACACAGCAAGCGTCAAGCAGACACAAGCTGCAAGGGCAGATTTGCTATTTTGAGTGGATATGATGAAGATACTGCTTTGCTACAGCTGTGGCTCTATTTACACCCCTTTTTTTTAATTATGATTTTTAAACTTTGGGTTGAGTTCTAAGCAATCCCTCAGTGATCAGCTGCAAGGCAAAAAGCACAGTAGTAATAATTGTTAATAATAATAATATGCTAATAATAGAGGAATAGTTGTAGTTAACTGACCCATCAGGCCTGTTACAAAGTAGGAAAAGCAACAAAGACAAAACCACAATGCTCAGGAGTTGTTGCAGTTAGGTTTATACATCAGGAGGAAGATTATTTACGCAAAATTAATAAGAAACTTGGTCTTGATGTGAAATGATACAAGGGAATTTCTTTTGTGCTACTGATGTAGAATATTTATGAGCATTGGGACTCAGGGCAGTCAGAATTTCGACAAGCAGCGGTCACGGAGGGTAGGATATCGCAAGGTTATGTTGCTTGGGTTTTTTTCTTTGTGTTTGTTCTTTATCGAATGCATATGGTCATGCATCTTTACAGATAGTTTTATTGTCCTGCACAAAAAAAGAATTGTGACTTTGTTTGGAGCTGACTCAGATATATGTAATGCAACATGCATTTTTATTTATTTTTAATAAATTTGGAGTCATTTTCCAACATGCAAGAAGGCTCCACTGTTCCAACTCACGTCCTTTTTAACCATGGAACTGCTTGAAGCTGAAAATCAAAGCTAAAATATGACAAAGAGTTCACACTGAGCTGGACACATTAGAAATGCATAAACGAGTGGATGAACACAACAGTAGTCACTCCAGGAAGAACGTTTTAATGTACTTTTTGATTCTGTATAGTTACTGAAAATTTTGAAACAGCAACCAGAGCAAGAAACTTCCTTTCTCAGATCCAATTTGCAGAACATTAAAATACGCTCCTGCATATGACAAGAAAATGCCTTAACCTTCAGCAACTGTTTTGCTCACAAACCAGAGCAGAATCTTTTTAAAACTCAATTTGTGAAAAGAGATTTACACATACCCATCCTTTGTCCTTTTCTGTACACAGAAACAACCCAATTTAGCCAAGCACTGAGGGAATCTCTTGAGACAGGCAAAGTTCATGAAAATATTCATAGGAGAGAAGGTATGTCATTATCCCCAGGCTGTAATTAGAAAGATACCTCTTCTTTACCAGATGGGTCTCCTGGCTTCTTTCCAGTCTACACCTCATGTTGTCTCCGCAACCCAAACTGTGAATGAAGTATGTAAGTAAAATAAAACATCTCCTAGTGCATCTTTGGACAGATTCAACTCTCATATATCCTAAGCAAACACAATTTATTTTTTGTTTTTTAATAAGAGGCACAAGAGCTCAACGAATTGGTAACCAGCTATAGGATCATCCACAAAAGGATAGCTGGACCAAAGCTTCTTCAGCAAAGCAGAGCCAGGATCATTATTCTGTGACAGCCTGGTGATCTCTAACTCTAAGACAGGTAACTGTCATAAGAAACATGACAAATGCAGTCAGATCAGACTAGAACTGAACGGCCTGTTCACTTCTTTAACAGCTTTGCCAAGTCAAAGCTAGCCAAGACACTGGTACGAGTGCTATCTGCTGTCCTAGAGGATAGAAACCCTTATGGCTGCTCAATTTACCCCAGTCACAGGAATTTCCTTCTCCAGCCCCACCAAATAAATCCAAGAGAAAAGTGAGTGCTTTGGTTCTGGCTAGAAAATAGCCAGGTAGCAAAATAAAATCGCAGTGCACGAGGAGGAAGGGGTAAGAATGAAAGATCTCATACCAATATTTGTGCGGTTTCAGTTTTCCCTAGTGGGTTCAGAGAAGAACCGAATCCTGCATGGAAACAGCCCCCAGAGCTGCACAGTGCTTGATCCCTCTGCAGCAAGCAGCAACAGAAGTGATCCAAGAGATGGGGATATGTCTGCCATGAACTCCCCAGAGCCCATCAGACTCATTTTACACAGCCTACCAAACAGTTATCAGACAGCATTAATTTTCACTCACTGTTACAGCTGAACAAATAATGAGAAAAATGATACGGAAACATCCCAGTGACTTCTGTATGATCTTGCTCCAACTGTGCTCCTGCATTTTTTATTTGATTATCACAGACATTTTATGTGAAGAGCTTGCTCTCAGCATTCTCTCTGGCCCACCAGGTAAATCTTCCTACTGACAGCAATTTTCAGGGGCAAATAATTATTATGTATAAAATTATTACAAGTAGCAAACAAATCTGTTAAAATTGCAATGTGTTTGCAGACAATCTGCAATCAAGAACAAATTCATCAAGCTAATTCATCAAGCAAATTGTATTCCTCAGCTCTAATCACTCACATAACCAGGGCACTTGGAAATTGAGGTAAGAGGCTCTAGCACATCCTAGCACTGATCTCTTGTTTTATCCAACCTGTCCTAAAATGTAAATTCAATTTAAGAACCCTGTATGTGGATTGAGTGAGAAAAAGGATGGGCTCTCTAGTAATAAAGAGCTTCAGCTTTTCGTAAGAAGGTGTTCTCAGAGTGGCATTATCACCAACTTAGAGAGCACACAACCTCTGAAGGCTCAGGCCGATCAGATTTATTTGGATTCAGCTGTAGCTGATGTGAACAGACTCATACTCCATTTTGGAAGCTGAAAAAGCTTCTGGAATGATTCGGAAGGCAGAGCAGTCATTCTGGCAGAATCATTTCTGTCTGGCATGTAATTAGTTTACTTGGGGAAAGCGATTTGCTTCCTGTTCGCCCACAAGCTTTTCTGTCTGCATGGTGCATCCCGAGAGAAGAGATAGCTAGAGGTTAAAATTAGCAGCACACGCAGATGTCATTGTCTCTTCCCATTACCTCCGCCCACAGCAGGCATCTTGCATTCAAACTGAGTGGGACTGAAAAAACACAGGTGTAAAGCTAAAAAAAAAAAAAAAAAAAAGACAAAAGAAAAAAACAGCAAAAATCACCCCACTTAAAGCAAGGCATATATCAGACTCCTCTAGTCACTGACTGCTTTACATATCATTTTCTAAGCAGCAATTACAGTATAGGACTTCATTAGCATCCTAGGGTTGCACTCCCAATACCCAATGTCAGTATTTAATTTCATTACCTCGAGGCTAGAAAATCAGGAGAACATGACAATTAAGAATTCAAATATTAGACTTTAAAGAAAACAAGAAGTCCTCTGAATAGTCTGTTTCTAGGTTGACACACTGTAAACAAGAACGTCAGCACTGACTTCAGCTCAGCTGCCACAGCAGAAAATTCATCTGTTTTTCTCCCTGGCACACACTGACCACAATGGGAACATTCTCATGTATTTTAGATCTGCTTGCACCCTTCAAAAATATTACTTAAGGAAAAAAAAAATCATTCCTATGGTCACACCTTCAAATAATTTTCAGAGATCTATGTACAGCCTGGCAAGACAGAGATAGGGCAGAAGAATTCCAGCACCTTGGAAAAGATTTCTCTTCAGAGGGTCTTCTACCTGTGTCCAGAGACAAAGCACTACCTGGATTTAGGACTTCCCTAAACACACACTAGATCTCTCTGTGTGTGTGTGTGTGCAGAGAGAGAAAAAGGCTGGCATGATTATTGTGATGAAATCAATTCTACGTGATCAAGCTCTTGTGTTTTTGCCTGATATCCTCATTCTATACAGACACATCTCCACATCCTTCTCAACTTACCTGCAAACCGGAGACACAAGCTGGCAGGCAGCACAGAACAAAGCCAAGATAATGTTTGCAAACTGTGTCAGCATCCTTAACAGTGCAAAATATGATGAGTAAATTAATCCTCCTATCAAATTGCTGACAGCATCATAAAGGCTCAAGGTTTATACACACACAGGGCTCCTCTTGAAAAATTATGAAGCCATTTCCTGCTCCCAACCAGAAACCAAGAAAAATTCAGTCTGCCTTGCCCTTAAATAACCCCAATGAGCAGATCTTTCCTTACCCGGAAGGACCTGAGACACTACCAGGGGAGGGAGGGAGGGAGGGAGGAAGGGAGAAAGAAAAAGTCTTTATTAGAGGAATTTTACTTTAATAAAGATAACAGAGCAAGCAAGCAAGCAAGGTTTACTTAGAAAATCATAAAAACCTTAATATGATAATCTCTAAAATGAACAAGAGTGATGTGATTTGTTAATATAAGGATTTCATTAATGATGAATTTTAATTACAAATTAACATATATAGAATGTTCTGTGTTTATATAAGTCTCTGGTATCTTCAACTACAATATATTCGTAAAGGTTCCCATTCCAATCCAACAATGCTGTCTATTCATAATTTTAAAACACTAGTGAAAGATTCCTTATTCTTGGATGGCACCACTTCCTGCCACAAAGCTGTCTCATGCAGTACAACACACGGTATTTACCAGTTACGGCACCAGCCCTTGGAATATTTGCCCATGGCGAGGGACAGCCCACAGCCATTCTGGCCAAGTCCAGATCAGAGAAGAAATTAATCTATTCTGGAAGGTCACACTTCTCGGGCTCAGCTCTTGCCTGTCCCTACCGCAACCCCCTCACTACCTGCCTTTTGAGGAAGGGGCTGGAGTCCCTCAAAACCTCATCTCTCAGCTTTTCGGGGTGGCAGAAGGATTTGTTCCTGCATTTCTAATGCCAACAGGAGCTCCATCAGCAAATCCAATAGCCACAACATCAAGCTGGCTGGGAGACCACTGCTCTCTCCTAGGAATGTAGGCTGCTAGAAGGTGGGTTGAGTGCAACTAAATATTCCTTCTAAGCACAGCTAACCAATGCGTTACCCCACCAGGATAGCATTACACTCCGACATAGCAATTGCCCGGCAGCAAGAACAGCAGTTTGAGTACAACAATGTCACATTTACTGTCCACCACAATAAGAAATTAAATGTAAAGTGTTTGAAACATGCATTTGCAGATATTAGTGCAGATATCACATTGACTCTTGGATTGATTACACAAGAAGTAGTGGAAAAAGCTTTAGGGGGGGAAAAAACCCACCACGAAGAAGATAAAAATAGACCCCAACAAACACACCCACAATGATGCTGTTGAAGTTCATATAAATTCTACTGCTGACCTAAACAAGGCGAGACCAGACCCCACACTGGACACTGAAAGCCCCCATCTCACCAGATTCCTTGTGATAATCTGAGTGATGCTGAAGAAAACCAGGAATGGAAAGCCAAGGAGTTACCAGAAAACAATGTTCCTGGATTACACAGCTGCAGTTATAATGTAAGGAACAACTCCAGAATCGTTAAAAATTAAGTTTCTGGAAGGAGAAGTCAAGTACTTTCAATTCAAAAAGCTGAGAGGGATAAGAATGAACTATTTGGTTAGGACAGGATAGAAATAGCATCAGTCATACAATTAGGGATAAAATATTTCCTTTTCAATTAAAAGCTAGAACTGAATGGAAGTTGAAAAGCAGGGATATGTCAGGATTAGGACTCCTGAAATTATGCCAGGCTCAACTTTGAGCTGCTAGAGCCTCAAAGGGACACCCTCAACTGGCTGAAGTTTAATATAACAAAGGGACTCCAGAGGCATTAGTATCAATGAAGAGAGGAGGTTATAAAGCGTTTGCTCCCTCCAAGTAAAAAGCATAATGCAATCACGCGGCTCCTTTCTTCCCCTGCTGTCAGCAGATCCTTCGTTAGCTGCGAACTCATTACTGTCACTTTTGACAGCTGGGAAAGCATCTAGGGCTCAAAACACCGTACTCAAAAATCCCACCCGCGTGGCTGGAGAAACTCCAGATCTCTACAGCAACACATACTGACTTATTCCCAACAGCCACTACAATGTCAGCAACTGCAATAGCTGGATCTCTGAAAAAAATGCCAAGTGCACAGGTATAGATGTGAAATGACCACTGGGACACTGTGATAAACAAGAGAACTTCTACACACCACCATTACCTCTAATGGATGTCTGTCACTGCCCAGAAGAGCATACGACCTGATTTTCAACCCTGCTAATCAGTACAGGAGACACATCTGTGAAAACAAGGAGCAATTTTCTTGACCTTCCCTCACCCAGAAGGAAAAGGAGAGTGCTTTTTCTAAAACAAAAGGGAATAGGTTTGCACTTTAATAGCTGGTGGCAGCTGTGTTTGCCATGGTCACTATCCTATTGACCTTTGCTCATTTATTACCCATAGAGCACACTTCGAAAGATGCTTATTAGATTGGAAATTTCATATTTATCACTGCAGTGAAGACATGGGCTCAGCCAGGATGCACCACCCCACACTCAAGGAAATATCAAAGCAATAAAGCTTCGAAAAAGATTCTGACGAATGCAGACCTGGATACCACAGCAATGCTCAGTGATTCCAAATTATAAATTGGAATCTTTGGTTTTCATTGAAGGATAAGGTGTACTCTTAACCCACGGGCCTCTGCCCTCTTCCTCTGCAGCTCCCTTCATGTAATGTATTCGTAAGCAGGATGAACCCTGGTGGATCTTTCACTACATTTCAGATGGAAAGCCCTAGACAGACACTTTTCTGTCTTCTCTCAACCCTTCTATCCATTCTTATTCTCCTCTCTTGCCCTCAGCTCTTCCCCACCCCGCTCCCATCCTTTTCCCCCTCCTACATTTCTGGTGCCATTGTCTTTTCCTTGATCAGTTCATTTCCTAGCACCATGCTTGTCACTCACAGCTCTAAGGTACCAATCCGCTTGCCACAGCTGGCTTTGCCAAGAGATGGCCAGGCTGTCTGGGAGCAAACCTGCTCCTTCATGCACCTGCAAACAGCTCTGCCAGAGTTAACCGCAGTGGAAGGTTCAAGGATGCAGCCAAAGCATTAATGGCCATTTACCTCCTGACCCAGCAACAACTTAATGGCCTCAAGATGTGCCAGAGGATTTTTAGATTGGATGTTGGTGGAAAATTTCCTTACTGAAAGAGTGGTGAATCACTGGCAGAGGCTGCCCAGGGCAGTGGTGGAGTCTCCATCCCTGGAGGCGTTCAAAACCTTCGGGACCTGGTTTAGTAGGTACGGTGAGGTTGGGCTGACGGTTGGACTGGAAGAGCTTAGAGGTTTTTTCCAACCTTAATGATTCCATGATTCTATGACGTAAGGAGCAATGCAGTGCACAGATGAGAGGAAATCAGTAGTAGTTCTCATCCATTGGTGAAGCTTCCTACCTCAGACACAGGCGGTTCCTTAAAGTTTTCTTGTATCATTTCTTACCACCAGCAACAATACACTCCATTTTCCAGTGAAGAAAAACATTACCTCAATGCTTGCTAAAAGAAAACAGCAAAAGTTTGCTCTGTTTTAGTACTGGCCCATCCAAAAACGCCAAGTAAAAGTTACATTCTGCAACTGATCGAAAGCATTGCTACCATGAGAGTTTGGTCCCTTGCTTCAGAAGGGCCTAGAATCAAGGCAAGCATTTCACACAGTGGGATGCTATCCCTGACCAGTATTCTGGGGGCATTTTCTTTCCTGTGCATGTCACTGGCCAAAGATAAACAATTTTTCTCGGTTCATATGTGGGAAGCTGAAGGAGAGACACATCACCCAGTGCAAACTAACACAGAAGCAACACGTGTGACAGCAGCTGCTACACTGCCCAGGGCAGAGAGTGCCCAGAAGGAAAGAGGGGAAAACAGAGCTACAACATAGCACTTGCAGACTTTCACTTAAAATAAACCTATTTGAACATCAACATTGATGAATTTAATCTTAGCAGGCAGTCTGACATCTTTCATCACTGGAAATTTGAGAAACAACTGAGTTAAGACACTTGATCTAGAGTTGCAGAGAAATTCAGCCCCTAAATGTGCCAGATCCTCTTCTTGCTTGCCTTCTTTATTGTTGCCTTCCCAAAGAGCCTCGGCAAGTTGTCACCCAACAACATCTCTGCTGCTTCTTTTAGATTCAGGCTGCTCTGTGCTAAATACCAGGATGTCAAACAGCCACCTCTTTCTTAGAGCACAGTTCCTTACTTCAGTTCACACTGAAAGCAGACAACCATCTTGTTTTGCAGCTCACAGGCATTTCTCTGGCAAAAACAGACCATGCCCTCCTCCGACCTTTTGATTTTCTACGCACAAAACCACATCTGTGATCCAGCCTCTCTGTGATAAACAGGGAAAACATCCTGATTGGATGCACTTAACTCCTCCTATTCCTGGTGCAAGAGAGACAGCAGAATCCAATTAATCTTATCTGTACAGCAAATACAACACAAAAGAATGTCCTACACATTGAGACAGAAAAGCTAAATACAAATTTTCTATACACAGGCTCGCACTCAGGTTCCCAGAGACGGAGCATCAAAAGCTCATCGATGCTTCTCCCACCTCCTCTGCTTCCTGAACAAGCACTTAATCCAGAGACACTTTTGTAAAGTTTCCTTTCAACATGGTTTCTTTCTTCCTATGGTGTAAAAAGATTCTGTAACTTGAAATCCCTGTTTTTTCTGCCTAGAGGATCATAAGGGAGTTTTCCAGAATCACTCAGACGTGACCTACGGAAATGCCCAAGGAGACAATCAAAGACGGGAATTCTGATCTAGTTTTCTGACAGCCTTGATGAAACAATTTGATGTGAACACAGTGCTTGCAGGAGCACAACGGAAGACAACATGCCCCCAGAAATCACCGCAATGCATCGAGCTGGTAATGATTAGGAAGACTCTTCTTTTTGACGCACTGAAGGGAAGCAGACATCGATCCCATGTTTTACATGTTTTAAAGAGGTAAAATACTCAAGTTCCTCCACACCCAGACAGAAACTACCTACATGTTGGAAGAGAAAGCAAATCCAGGAAGATAGACAAACCAAAGTATGCTGTTGAGTGTGAATTCATATTAATGTACACACCTGGTCAAAAATAGGGACTGTTTCAGTGGAAGCCAAGAAATAGTCACCAATCACACACAGAGATTTGGGCGTTCCGATACCTTTTGGATGTCTGGGCAATCTTCCTCATACTGGTTGTTCACTTGCAGCCACACCAGCAGACTTGATCTAACACATCACCTTTGAAAGATGGAAATAACTCAGAGATCTCCTAATCCAAACCTTTCCCCTAATCTTCAGATAAAAAATGCAATGCCTGGGAAGGAAATCATTAGCCAGCAGGTAGATAGGATACAAGAATGGAAGGACTTGCAACCCCAGGAGATGTCAATCCAAGATTTGGGTTATCACCATTGTCGATTTGCCCAGAGCCAATTCCCAATTACCTTCCAAGCAGTGGGTGTTTCCTAGCAGGACAGACCCTCTTTCCTGAGTTAATTCAATGACAAATGAAACAAAACATGATCTTTCCATAGCTTTTCTGGGATCATTAGGTACACATAACAGCTAAATTACTGTTTCTATTTAATTGAATTAACTCAGTTAGAACTTCTTTTTACACTAAAAACAAAAAGTAAAAGGGTGTTCTGGAGTTTCAGCCCACGAAAGCATTTGACACATCCTGTAGCTCCAGAGAGAGACCAAGTTCGATGCTGATGGGTTCTGTCACTTAAAAGCCAGACATTACCTCAGAAGTAAAGGTGACCCTCTCACTGCCATTTCCTCATCTATTGAAATGCACCTTCACAAAGGGAGATTTAATCTGGTCAAAGAGAAAATGTCAAAGCTTGACTAAATGTCAAGATTACATTACACTCTGAAACAGCATCATGAAAAAGAGCTTCAAAGTGAGAGCCAATATTTAAATACAGCTACTGATACTACACTAAAAACCAATAAAAACAGTAAAAACCCCAAACGCGATGTGACTAAAATCCACCTTCTGACAGAAACTGAAACAACTCTTTGTGATTCCCTACTTGTTTTGCATTTTGTGACATATCTCGATCTGATTTGCAATTCTTAAATGTTAAGAATAGCATTTCAAAATTTACCAGTACAGATCAGGGACTTAGGAGGTTTTTGTCCAGTGAAAAAGGAAATAAAGCAACATGAGTTGAAACCCAAGAAATATCAAACTGAAGTTTCCCAAACGGGAAGACAATGAAAGCCAAAATACGAATCCCTGAAAAATGCTACTATGGTATTCTGACAGCTAATGCATAAGCCCAAATAATTTCTAACAATCAACAAATTGAAGACCAATTCCCAACAATCAGATCTGTAATCATATAATTTTTGTAAAAACAATATTATTTGTTTTATAATACTGCAGTTATTCTTGATGTAATATTATGTATTTATGCTCTCTTCAGCAAATTCTTTTCCTTAAGTGAAAATAGGAAAAAGAGGAAAAATCCACCAAAAAAAAAGAAAAAATACATGTATCACATAGCCAGGACTCTCTTACTTTCTTGCCAAGATGGCCAGCAGTTAAAGCACTACCTTCATCTCCTCATTTTGGCTTCTATGGAAAAGACACCGAATCAAAATTAACTGTAACAGGTACTATCACCCACCTTCTCTAAGGCACTGAAACTGAACTGTCCTCTCCGAGATTCCACCCTTCCGATAAAAGCGGCTGGACGCTACTGGGGCTGAGTGGGTGGAACTGTGGCCCTCAAGAGGTCAGATTAGGAATAACTGCATCTATGTAAACACACACTCTATCCAACCACATTGCTGGTCTTTATCTCAGGAATGATTCTATAGTATTTTTGTTCTTAAACCTCAAAATTCTATCTGTATTGCAAAAAAAGGCATGTATTCCTCATTTTTTGATAAAATATTGTATTACTAATGGGCATTCACCTTCAGGGAACTAAATATTTTGGGGCTTTATCTGAATTTTAAGGAGATTCAGTCTTTAAACTAAAATATCCAGCAAGCCCCATCGATCAAAGGATCCTTTGACAAGCAAAGCTTCAGTGAGCTGAATGCAGTGATAAGCAGGACTTTAAACTGTGCCTCAGTGCATCTGCTTGATAAATCGGTTTCAGGAAAAATGGGTTGTGAAGCTGTGCAAAAGCAACTCACCTGGGTGAGATTCGCAGGTCCAAGAGTGCTCATTCGAGTTCCAGTGGGACCAGAGTCCGCTCTTCACCAGAGAGGAGCAGAAGCCAAGACCACGTGTATGGGCCCTTGTACAGACAATTTTTAAACAGGTAACTTTTACTTAAATTAGTAAAATAAAATAAATCGATACAATACAGATTTTAAACTGCTTTGCATGAGTTTTATAACAGTGGAATAAGTTACCATGATATAACAAGTTACAATCTATACTAGACCAGTAGCTGTGCCCTTTTCACAGCCTGTGTTAAGCAAATTAAAACCCCTAAAGACCTCTCTGTGGGTGCCCTGGGCAGGTATTGCAGATCAACAACTGCCGTTACTTACAGCACAACTCTTTCAATACGTGCACCGTTAGACTGTGGGTCCAGATAAAAGCCAGAGTGGTCCCAAGTGGACAAAGAACTTGCACTGCATCTGTGTTCAAAGTCTCCACATAAAGAGCCAGGGCACGTTAGATGCGATGCTTAGCCCAGCTCCTGCTCTGCACAGAAGGTTTCATGCTTAAGAGACTCATTTAGATAAAATAATATCAAGAGAGATTTTTTTTTTAAAGGATGAACAAAAATCTTCAGGAAATAATGAACGACTGCTTGCATGTTTCTCATATGGTGGCCCGAGTTTCTGCAGGTGCACAGATATCCGAGCTTGGCAGCCACCTGGTTTCAGCAGTCACAGCAATTTGTAATGTAGCATAACAGATGAAGCAAATCTGTCCTCTAGCCTTTAATATCAAGGTTGTTAAGCTCTACCAAGCTGTATCCCACTTGCCTCTCTAAGTCTGAAGAGACTGTTTTGCAGGGGTAACACTTGATGCAGCTGTGGACCTGCTGTTCTCCATCACATCCCTATTGTTAGCCAGCCAGATTCATTACTCCTACAACTCCAACTTCACATTCTTTATCTTCACAAACCACAGGTGTTGAGCAGGTTGAGACAAAAAGAATTTGCTACCAGTGTAGCTTCCACGCCAGCTGTGCCAAAAGAGGGGAGGAAGAAGCAACTCTTATATACTGATATAACTGCTTCCTCCTTCAGATCTCAGAATTCATGAAGTTTCAAGGCTGCTTCTCTTATCTAATTCTTCCTAGACAGAAATACTGTTGGGAACACCTCAAGTTTCCTCTGTTCCCTCTATATCATGAATTTTACCAGAGGATTCATGTACCTTTCAGCTATAGTTCAAATTGCACATTATTCCAGCATTTTAAAAAGGGCAGGTTTTTACTAGTAGTATCCTAAGGCAGCTGATATTTTCTATTTCTTTCCGCCTGAACAGAGTTCCTATAGAGCAAGAGGAGCTTAAGTCAGTGTCTGGGACATGTAAGTCATCATAAATGCTGACAGAATAAATATTCAGGGGCATGCTTTCCAGAGACCACTGAATAGCAATCATTGGAACAAATCAATACACTTCAAGCAGCCAATACTACTGCTACAATTGCTTCTGTTCCCTACCAAAATGTTCAACAGTTTAAATTAGTCTCAAATGCTGCAATTCACAAAGTGAGTCACAGATCCAGTCTGCTTCAGTTTGTGATCTGTGAGCTTTTAAGCCAACTGAAGCCACAGCGAGCCGCTGTGTCAAAGAAATGGCTACATCTTCCTTCTCAAAATGAGGAAAGCTATCGTTCATTTTCCTATGGAAAACATTTTCCTCGTATGACTTAAACAGGGCTTTGCATTCAGGAATTCAGAAGAGGAATTGGCATTTCCTTTTGGCACTGCTTCCTTAGAACGCTGTATCATCAAATGTCAGCTCTAATGTGAGTCCCTCAGCACAACGCATTACTGCATCACACATGCCTGGTGGAAAGATGTATGAGCAGAAGGTGGCAACAGAGCATCAAATCAAAATCTGTACTCATCTTATTCATAATTAGATGCTTGCTGTCACCACAAAACATGCACATATGTATGGGTCATACATCTCCACTGAAAACGCAACACGATTTAGGCAGGATTTCTTGTGGCTATGTTGCTCTTGGGTAAAAGTGAAGGTAAGAAGAGTACCTTTCTCCTTGGGTAGCTGACACGATTATAAGAATTTTCTGACCACGTCAGTTTGCTGCCTGCAAGGTGTTCTATTTCAGAAAAATACTGAAAACAGGGGGGTTGTACATTCAATAGAAAAATTTATTATAAGTCTATGTATCTCCATCTGAAAAGACGAATTTTAAGCACCTATCTCAGAGCTAGAATTGAGAATCATTATTACATTTTACACAATAACAATCCCCAGTGTTTCTATAAAGCCATCTCTTTAGCACTGGTGGAAAGTGTACAGAAAACTTCTACTCTTTGCAAGCTTTAAAGTGTTTTGATTTCACATGTAATTGTTAACCAGGTAACCACACAGAAATTAAGCTCATCTGAAATTTGCAGACCTCCCTCTTTCGGCCAAGTGACACAAAGCAAGCTGAGCTGCCGCACGCTGCCTTGAGAGATGTGACAATCTGAAAGCAACTGGTAGCATTTTGATCTCCTCTTGCAGTAAAGATTTCCCAGTCAGACAGAGCTGTCCCCAGCGTGGCCCATGCCACAAACCATATTCCGTGGCCAGGACAAGAGGCAATAGCGCTGGCCCGACATGCGGCTGTGGGCAAGTGCCACCACCAGCCCAGCAAGACCCCAAATGATCCTGGTCTTCTGTGGTAGCCTCAGAAAATTAAACCCCACAGAAATGTGCTTGCCAGCAGGCAGTGGCTGAACTTCCCACTTCAATAGCAAGAGGAGGGAAGCCAAGAAGCAAAGCATGGATGAAGTTCTCCTGGCTTACTTAGCAGTGACAGTGGCTGGCGGGTCTCCGTCCTTGCCATCCGTTATGACTCTAGCCTTGCCATCCACCACCCAAGGCTGGAAACTGATACACAGCAGGCAGCAACAATGTCTGTCTTCATGTTTGCAATGTGATTACCACAGGCTAAGTAAACATTTCTGGCAACAACTCTAACAGTCTGCGAGTCTGTGGGCACCCCAGCACTGCCAGGTGGAGATTTGTGCGAACACTGCACTATAAATAAAATTTGCAGACTTTGGTCAGTGCTCATCCATCACAAAAAGGATCCCAGGAGCCTATCCATTGCTAGATACATCATAATTTCTGTGTCACTGTAAAAGATTTTAAATAATGAACAAAATTAAGCAAATGGAAGTAAGTCAAAATATCGAACACCCTAAAAACCCAGCCAGACTTAAACACAACATTAGCAAAAGTTATTGAGTAGCAAAGAGAATGAGATCCTCATTAAGATTTCAATGTCCAGCTGCCTCAGGTACCTGAAAGTAATCTTTAAAGCAGTATTTGAATATCAATGCACAGTTTATAAAGTGAGCATTTAAACACCATGATAAGCCATGCAGATAAGCCAAGCATCAGAGGGCAAACAAACATATATAAAAGCCATAGTCAGGTATTCACATGTGCACACATTCTACTAAAAAGTCAAGGGAATTTCTCTTAGCAGCAATAACTTCAGCTTGCTCAAACACCAAGCCAAGAACACACACAACCACACGAGTGCCCATCCAGGCTGGCAGTGCGAGGACTGACACCTCGTGCCCACCCCAGCCACCTGTGCCAATGGATGCACTGGGACCCTGGCAGCAGATGTGCTTCATGTTCCTTTCCTTCACAATTTTAAGTTAAACTGTTGCTGCTGAGCACTCAAATTTAGTACTCGTTTCTGCCATTGAGATTAAGGAGTTCAAAATAATCATGGGACAATGATCCTCTCACCAGCAAATAAAATCATTAGTAGACACTTCATAAAGAGAACAGTCTGATTCATTAAATATTTGTAACTTATTACTGAGCATCGAAAATGTAAACCATGAAACAAACTGTTAACTAAATATTAGACAAATAGTTAAGGATAAGCTAAAGAGCAGAGCAACGAACACTTACTGATGTCTTAATTATCAGTGGTTTTAAATAACTTGGCTTCACTGCTCTCCCAGCTACAGCCTCCTGACTGGGTAACCAATAAAGAACATTATTCAGGAGCTATTTCTTGCCCTGGCTCGTTGTCTGGCTTGGTGACAATATGACACGACCCCAACTCTCCTACTGGCTGGCAGGGAACCATGATTGCCATTTAACCTTCATTCCAGAACATTGGCCTTTATCACAGAAACACCGCACTTCAGTCCCCCAGAAATAGCTCTGCTTCCCCTTGAAACCTGGACTCGGACACAGTCTGGGCATTAACTGCACTGGATACATGCTGTAATTCTCTTAACATAGGAGTCCAGTTTGAGGTTAATGATAAGAAAAGCATGTTTTGTTCTTTAGTGGCTGGTAACTATAAAGTAAACTAAACAGCAGAAACCAATTAAAACAAAACGAAAAACAGTAAGAAAGGTCTGAGAGACATTTCTTTTAATAAAAGAAAGAATAATAACTCCTAAATTATTGTTCTTAATTCCCTGTGTCCGTATCTCTTCAGTAAACTGACTTTCATGCCACGAAAAGACTGTCACGCAACCAAAAATAAACTTAGTAATCATCAACTATCACCTCCCAAACCCTGGAAAACCATTGTTTTCAAGCTGATTTTATACCAATTATGTAACGAACAATAAACCCTGGCGTCCATGTTGGGAGAGAGCAGCTCATCTTTGAGAGTATATTCCCAAAGAGTGATAACATGAGTTTTAAAGGAGCAGTAATAGGAGAATCATCAAAACATTTATACTCAAGAGATGCATGAAAAGAAATGAAATTTCATTTTAGCTGAGCACGTACATTCCCATCAATGCGCTACTTACATAAACGTATGGATTTCTGTTTTACTGTATGTACAGTCCTGGAAAGTAACTGTCACGTGTAACTCAAATGCAACAATCCGTATTTTAATAGTAATAATTTATTGTGCCAAACTATTTAAACAAGAGTGTTTTTCCCTATCACCACTGACATCCAGTTGTTTTGCCAGATGAGATTATGATTCCACAAAATGTATGAACAGCAGCGTTCAAGCAGCTTCCAGAGCTGCTCTGGCACTGCCAAGAAGATGTAGAACACAGACATCGCACACAGGTCAAAGCTGTATTCCTGCACTGGCACTGTTACTGCTGAGGACACGCTGTAGCCCAAAGGCCAGATGGAGGCTTCAGGGCCTGGGCTTTGGTTTCTTCTCTAACTGAATAATGTTACTGCATCAGTTCAGCTCTCAGCACTTTCATAACTTCTCCCCCTTGCAATCAAAGCAGAAATTGATTAAGAGCAAAACATCATCTTAAATATCCCTGACGAGCACC
This sequence comes from Dromococcyx pavoninus, assembly GCA_033558185.1. Taxonomy (NCBI): domain Eukaryota; kingdom Metazoa; phylum Chordata; class Aves; order Cuculiformes; family Neomorphidae; genus Dromococcyx; species Dromococcyx pavoninus. The sequence goes on along the minus strand of JAUMJL010001158.1, from coordinate 110,863 downwards.
TAGACAAAATAGACCAAACTCTTACACTAACAGACGTCACTGCTGTGGTGCAGAGTGCAATATCTGCAGATAGTCTAACAATTTACAGCTTAAGGGCAAGTTGCTTGTTATTATACCACGCTTAGACTCCAAGCACTGAAAGTGTTCTATCTCAAGCAGACAGTCTCACCACATAAAAATAAAATTGTGTGTGTAGAACAGATTATTTTAAGAAAATTCTTACCACCATTTTGCTGAAAACCTCTAGAATATCCATGCTTTGGAGCATGGACTTAAAAATGTCTGTCACATCAGGGATAAGCTTTCTGCCATCCTCACACAAATTAAGCCCAAACTGAGTATGTCCCAAGCCTATAAAAGCATTGCTTGCCTTTAGTGTCACAGAGGCTTTCCTGTGCATAGTGCTTTTTATCGCTAGTTCTCGATGCAATTTGAAATGAGCACTTTGCTATCATTTGCCACTTTTTTAAACACAACTTTGAAAGAGAATAATAATTTTCTGTAAGATTTGGTTTGCATCAGCATCATTGGCCCCTTCCTTCCCTGTGCTGCTCGCTCCTTGTCGCCCTTGTAAGCAACCCAGCTATCAAGCGCTTCTCACGGTGCTGGGCTCTGGCAGAGGAGAGCAGAAGGAAGCCAGTTTCTCTCAATAATCCTGCCATGTGCAACATACCAAGGGAAAGGACAGACTCCCTTGCATGCGAAAGGCTGAACAGGAAGACAAAGAACACACAGAGAAAGTGAGAATCAAGACACCAAAAGAGTGGTGAAGCACTGGCAGAGGCTGCCCAGGGATGAAGTCTCCCTAAACACACAGGGAAAGTGAGGATCAAGACACTAAAAGAGTAGTGAAGCACTGGCAGAGGCTGCCTAGGGATGGAGCCTCCATCCCTGGAGGGCTTCAAAAATCATGCAGACGTGGCACTTGGGGACATGGTTTTAGTAGGCATGGAGGTGTTGGGTTGACAGACTGGATGAGCTTAGAGGTCTTTTCCAACCTCAATGATTCCATAATTCTAAGAATATTACATACACTTACAGACACTACCAAACGTTCACCTACAATGCAAATGGATGCCTAGGTCCTGTCTCAGCCCCCTCATGCCACAGGCTCACAGATGGGGTGGAAAGTGTCCCAGCACTCCCAGCTGTACCATCAGTGTATGGAAGGAAGCTCTGCTATACTGCTGCTATACCGCTGAGGAGTCCCTCCTTGCCAGGGACCTACCTACAAGGAATTGGTTTGGCTCCATGGGATGAGGCTCTGACCCTCATTTTTGATGCATTTTGTAAGTTTCTACAATTTAAAAAAAGTTATTTTACAATCAAGAAACTGAAAAAGAGGAATAATTTTCAATGTTGGAAATGAAAGACATGAACAACACATAATGCAAAAAATAATTTTAAAAGTGCATTCATTTCTTGTGCTACAGAATCAATAGACGCTTTTCCACAAAACTCCTGCATCATCCAGCAGACAAAATGGATGGAGCGCCTCAGTAAGAGCTTGCTATTCTATCCCCACTTTTTAAACCCAGCTGTGACTGCAACATTTTTCATTTCCTGATGGCTCCCTTCTGAAAGCTAATATTTTATAAATAAAGCCATACTTAGGAAAGCAAGAGAACCGACAACACAAACAGTCAGCTACTGTAAAGATTCCAAATCCCAGGTATTTGAATAAGAAATTCTCTCTTTGGTACATGGTATTTTGTAGTGTTTTGGGTTTGTTCTTGACCATACCCCTGTATCCAGCACAACAGTGCAACCGCAGCAATAATTACCCGTATTCTTTAACATCGCTATTTTCCTTTTTAAACCTTGGCCTTCCACCTCCCTGAATTTAAGAACACAGCCTATGTTCTAGGACAGAATGCTTTGTCTGTCCCACCCCAGTAGCTGGAACAGAGGCAGTGGCAGGAATTTCTCTTCATTTCAAGATGGAAGGTGTTCACTTCAGTTCAAGGGGGAACAAGTTTGTGAAAGTGAAACCTACTGAGGGTTATTAACTACAGAGACGATATCCAGCTCAGGAAATCCCCTGGGCCAAAAACAGTTGGAGGCTGGCAGAGTATTTGGGAGGATGCATCACAGACACTTGCCCTGTTCTTGCTCCTCCTCAGCCACCCAACTGTGGCTGTTCTAGAGGAGAAAACGCTGAGAAACACAGACCCTCAGGTCTGATCTTGAAATGCAGCTTTCATGGCTGACAAACGTGGTCAGGATCAGAATGCCCAAAGTGGATCTCATTGCATGCTTTCGGACTGTCTGAAGGATATGGTGAGCAATGGTTCATCACTTAACAGAGTTAACAAAACTGAAAGAGGATTAATAACGAAGTACAGTGTTTTGTAAATTCTGGGCCACATCAGAGGTCGTAGTCTTCAGACAGACAAACTCCTGTTGTAGAGTTATGAGAAGACATGGAGTGGATGGCAGCTCCCAGCTAACCCTCCTAATGGGGAGATATAAATACAACTGTCGTGGACTTATTTTAGGACAAAGTTAAAAATTATTTATAGAGGATTCTACAGTACACATGTGCTTCAGTATTTGTCCAATTCTTTAACACAAGGTAAAACTCAGGATGTCCAGCTGCTACTCCACTTCAAAGTTTTGAAAGACTAATGGCTCAGTCCCAAAATCATTGACTGGTTTCCCTGAATAGTCACTAAACATGGATCCCAGCAACTTCTTCCACTGCATGGTAACTCACATTCGTCCACACATGATTTTGCTGTCAGTAGGTGCAGCTGCAGGATCTCAGCAACTCCATCACCAACGACCTAAGTTTGGCATCACTCAAAAGGCACTGCTCAGTTGTTTAATTCCACTATTTGCATTCACTTAAAAAATCTCTTTTATAATAAACTCTTAACAGAGTTAACACTCAGTTCCCATCTAAAACATGGTTCCTTATGTCTAAGCACTATAGAAAAGAGCTAAACTGCAGCAGGATGAGTCTATTACCTACTGCTGTGCAGGATTTCATCTAAGGGCTTGGAGTTCATAACTCAACTATATCAGCTGACTCCACTCTAAGAATTTAGAGAGATTCATTGTTTGCTAATCTCAAACCATGAATACGGCCTTTGTTTTATTCAACAGACACTTAAGACACTCTATACTCACTCACAGGCATATGCATATATACACACACTCTCTCTTTTTACATTAAAAATGTTTGGGAAAAACACCAATTGCACAGCTTTGCTATTTGGAATACATAACTCCCTATCATTTTTCTAACCTCTTCAGTTAATATAATTACCGTTACAGCAGATCATAATTCGTTCTCATGGCTACAAACTAATGAGACAAATTGCTGTGATGCTACAGCCTGAGTAAAACAGGAGCAGACAGTGAGGCAGCCCAGCTTTCAGCAGCTTCTTGAGCTAAAAGGCTCTGAGTACACAAAGAAAATAAAAATCACTTCCTCTACCTTTGCATTTGTCCCTCCGCAGCAATGCCTCCGACCACAGATATTACAGACATAGGTGGGTGTAAAAACTACAGAGCAACTTTGCAGCCTCTTTAAAATACATGCAATGTGTCAGCCCTTTCCTTCCCTCTACCAAAGTGAATCTGGAGAACGTATTTTGTGAGGGAGTAAACAGACCGCTCATATATATAACAGTTCATGCAAAGCTTTGCATTCTTAACTGGAGGCATACACTGGGGGCAGTATTTCCTTAGCTTGCCCACTTGTAACAGATGAAAAGTTTGAGGGTATTATAATTTTTTTAATTATTATTTCATGCCATTGTAGAGTAGTCAAGGAAAGTCAATGACTTATAAACATGGAGATATTAACTGCACACACTGGTACTCTATGAAGGAAAAAACCCTAGCCTGTCCATTAGTGATACAGCTCACCTAGTTTACATTCAAACATGTCCATGGAAACCTTTCCATCATTAACACTTATATGTAACACAAACACAAACCACACTTCCAACTGATTTTGCGCTGACTCTTGAAATACAGCCAATGGAACAATAACCTGCAGCGAGAAAAGAATATGTGTGAAGCACTGAGGCTGACAGAAGATCTGATGTGAAGTTCTAAGTGGCACTTAAAAGACCAAAGAGTAAAATTTCTGTAGTACACAAATACATGCAAATGTAGGCACAAACTTAAAAGGATGACTTTGCACACTCCGAAGCATGAAATCGTGACAAAGCTGTATACCTTGGCCCTATCTACAACCTCTATCTATGCCAGAACAGCAGTGGAACATGGATGGAGAAAAGCAGAGGCAACAATATTCATAGAATCATGGAATGGTTTTGGTTGGAAGGGACCTTAAAGATCATCCAGTTCCACCCCCCTGCCATAGGCAGGGACACTTCCCAGTAGACCAGGCTGCACAGAACCCCATCCAACCTGGCCTTGAACACTTCCAGGGAGGGGGCAGCCACAACTTCCCCAGGCAAATTGGAGAAGTTCCAGTGTCTCACCACCCTCATCATGAAGAATTTCTTCCTAAATTCCTAAATATTCTGCATTTACATATCATCTAAAATTGTTACTACGTATGTTCCAGCTCTTTCTCCCAGCCAGCAGTTAATATCCTGGGTGGAAGGATATTCTGGGTTGCATCCTAGAAGGCTTTGTCCAGCCAGAGAGACCATTTGGAGACAAGAATAGCATAAAATAGTCAAATTGCAACTAAACTGCCCATTGACCAACATTTTTAAAAATAGCTACACCCCCGACATACATGAGGAATTTGCAGGGTAAGGCAACCAATAATTATCTGTGGCCAGGACTATGTTTTCATCTCTTCTGGCACAAGAAAGAAACTGCAAAAAATACATGAGAACAAAGCGATTTCTCAACATATGTTTATAAACAGAATGTTATCTGGCTGATAAGAACCACCCCTTCTAGCACTGGAAAACCATAATGTCCTTTTGACTGTCACGCCTGTAGGAAAAGAAAACAAGATTTTTGGCAGAAAGGCTAAGAAAGATTTAAAAAACCCCAAAACCTGGCAGCCAACCTGTTGCTCTCTGCAGTCAATGCTTCACATGTCAAACTGTACATCATGTCTGGAAAACAAGCAATGGAAAGGCTTAAGATCAGACACTTCCTCAGGATTTATACTTGGGGCTCTTTTTCTTTTGATAAAGCAAAGTCACTGTGAGATTTTGGCCTGTCTGAAGGGGCTTCTTCCTTCTATTCTTACAACCAGGGGAAAAGAAAAGACAGAAAACCACAAGCTGGAAGAGAACAAGGCACAGAAGGGCCATATACAATCTGCTTCCTAAATGGTGACTGCTTCATGCAAGAGATTCTTTCCGCACTCTTTTTCTTCCCAGCTACTAAACAGAAAGCTCTTTTCAAGCATGGCTACACACCATCTTACACCAGCTGATACTCACAGTGCATCCCTCAGCCAAAACATCCAGCTTCCCACTCCTCCTGGTGGCAGTCTAGCTTCAAACTGAGTGCTTGACACACATTATCCGGTGCATCTCTATGGCCATTAGCTTCAATTTCTGATGATGCAGTTTGGATGTATTAGCTTCACTGCTAATTGCCTCAGCAGCTAAAAGCATTCCATGTGAACATCAATTGCAAGAGTGAAACACTTTCAAGTCTTCATAGAGACTTGGAATTTCTCCCATTTTTTAGCCGCAGATCCTATGATGGTCAAAAGAAATAACTGTGACTTCTCTATCCTGGTTTCGGTTATGATAAAAATGCTTCTCCTTGCATTTTGTAACACAGTAAATTAATCATGAAGAAAATGAGCCTCTTGCATACTGACAAAGTAATACAGGAAGGCAAAAAGCAGCACAAACTCATCCTACACAATTCCATTCTTGTTTTGAAGGGACAGTCAAAGGGTAATTTATTCATTATGCCCATTTAAACCTCCACCTCCCCTGAAGCTGCCAACAAAAGTACCATTTGATGCGAAAAGCTGTGCTGTTTTTTAGATGTAGATGTCTGTTCCTTAGAAAACCAGAACAGGCAGATAACAGGCACAAGTTAAAACCCCTGCCTATCTAGACAGAATTTCAAGATATGCATTTTGTGCCATTTCTGACCACAGCACAAAAATAACTATTAAGCTGCAGCAACGCAACTGGAAAGAAAGGAGGAGCATAGCTGCAACCATGACTTTTCACACATTAGCAGAGTCATTTGGGTTGGAACAGACTTTCAAAAAACCTCTGGTCCAACCCTCCTGCCACCAGCAGGGATATTGTGTTTTGTGTTTGTGCCTACAAGCATTTCAGGAAGAGGAGATCTATCAACCCCGGTTTGTTCCAAAAATGTGGTATTAGAAATCCAATGTAGCAGAGAAGTCCAAAAAATACCTTCCTATGCCTCTGAATAATAAAAATCCAGCGTGCCTCTGTTCTTCTTTTGGACATATGACATAGGAAATCGCATCCCTTGGAAAGGGTAAGTGGTTTGAGTTGACTGCAAAGAGATTCTTTTATCTTATACAATCATAAGACACAATAAATGTCTCCTAGTTAGGAGACCTGGCAAATTTTGCCATTTAGCTACTATTCACAGAGGTTTTTGGTTCTCTAACATTGAAAAGCCACTGGGATGATCATTAAGAGATTCCAGGCAGATTCTTTCGTAAAGTTGAAAACTCTGCTGTTGACTCAGCTTTCCCCAAAAAAATCCTGCATCTCTGAGCATTTTATCAGGTGCTGTAGCAATTACTCCAGGTCAGGATCGCCAGTGAGAAAAAATGTGCTGTTAGCAGCTGAGCCAGAGAAAAGACAGGAAAGAAAGCAGCCTGTTCTGCTGCCTGGTTCCACAGAAAGTTGGGGAGAGCGTGTGCCATAAACCCAGTAAATGTCTTCAACCAAAAACCTGAACAGCAAAAGAGAGGGCAGCATTTCCCTGCTGCATAGGACAACGCTGATCATCTTGTTACCCACCAGTGGCAAATAAATTCATTTAGCTGTCCAATATAATATTTACATACACACTCACACAGGTCTGATTGCAGAGTCCTCAGTGTCTTCAAAAAGAAGAGGAGAACACCCACCTCTCATTTCAGGCAGTGCAAAGGCTCAATTGAGCACTGGGGAGATCTATGTGAACATAGCTCATATTTCCACAAGCAAACAGGCTAGAAACTTGGGTTTTAAAAGGAAAAACAAAATTAACAGAGAACAATGACACTGAAATCTTAGAGTATTTTGAGCTACTGTTGAGAAGCCCTGACCTCAGCATGGTGTTTGGCATTTACCCTAGCAAACTGTACGATCTCAGTGTAATGTTTGAAGTCCTTTATTGAGAGCTCAAAGTGGCACATATGGCTCAACAGACAAAAAAATGTGATGCCTATATAAGATACCAGTATAATAACAGATAAAAAGAGGAGGTGCTGGAAAGAGAAAAAAGTGCACCTACGCTTCAGGAACCCCTGTGGGAGGTTGCTGGAGATGGTGATGATGCAGCTCGTAGAACAATGCCTGGTTTACTGAGATGACCTCTGAAAACTTCCAAAGGCATAATATAACATTAGCTTATTATCCCCATAAAAAGTAAAGGAATCTTGTGTTCCTCCTCAGCAGCAGAGTCTCTGCCAGCTTCTAGCAGAAAGCACATAGTTATAACGAAGGAATAATAATGCACTCCAGGTGATAATTAAGACAGACAGCACATAACACGTTTTCAAGGGGAAGCTTCCAGTTATGTTTTGGAGAACTGACTACACATCAAATGTCATAAACCAAATTGCCCGAAACAAATCACTCTAATTTCATCTTTTTATATCATGAGATCTGTTTCTCCACAACATATCCTAATGTAACCCATAAGACAGAAATCTATACAGGACAAACTTGTGTTCAGTTTACACTTCCCAAATAGATGAGGTATTCACCAAGCACTGCATCCAATCCAATATTTTTGCTTGGTACATAAAACCAGTGCACACTGATTTTTACACAGACTTTATCAGTTCCAAATAATTGCTTAAGAAAACCCCCAGTAATGTAAAAGTTCCACTCTACTGTATTTTCCACTCGGTGGCATCCCTGCTATCCTATGAATACTAAGCTCATCTCCCCGACTGAAGCAGAACCACTCCCTTGAGCAGGATGCATTTCAGCCTACTGAAAGGACCAGGTTGGAAGAGGGAATCCTGGATCTTTCAAAGCCTGAAACCAGTTTTGTGTATCATTTGTGCACTCAGACCTCCACATCAGCATCCGTATATTGGGCAAGAATAAGTGAGTCATATAGAGGGCTCAGCACCCCACTTTCGGAAAGCAAGGACTGGACTGCACTGTGGGATCCACCCATCGGTCTCAAGTTACTGGAAGTTTTGCCTCCGATTCATAACTGGAGGTTTTCTTAATGTTTAGCTGCTCAAATTGAAACAAATTCTAAACTAGCCACAATAGCAGCATCTTGTTTTAATGTTAGCCAAGGCTAAAACGATATTGTGCCATCCTCTGGGGACTTAAAGGAACTTTTAGTTCCCACAAAGGCATTTATTCACAGATAATAAGCAGAACTCTGCCATCACCACCTTCTACACATCAATATGTCTGTGTTTCTGTTCAGAAGAACCTCTAAGCCAGGAATACTACAGCGAACTTCAGGAGAAAGAAAAGGGGATTTGTTTTCTTGCTTGGCTGCCACATATTTATAACACATCTTTCAAAATACTTCTTGCTTAAAATGCAAATCAGAATAATTAACTGCAGTCTAAGTTTTAGTTGGACACATTTTTTTCAAGCTGAAATATTCCCCAACCCCAGCTCACTAAGTCAGCTTCAGGTGAGACTTTGTTTCTCCATGACATTTCTAGGTCAGTCAAATCCCAGTGGAGAGAAAGAAAAATCAACAAGAACAGCAGAAACAGATGATAAAGTACTTAAATAATAAAAGTCTATAAAGGCAAAACCGGCAAAACCAGTCAGAATTTTTCAGTTGAAAATCTTGACAAGAGAGTACTTCATTTTAGTGTCCCATATAGTTTGGGGGTTTTAACTCAAAATCTAGGGCAGGAGAACAGCCAAAAATCCAGTAGTCTCCATATTCTTTTCAGGAAATTTGCAGTTAAACCTCATCCTGCTTTACCGAGATCAGAAATTGAGTTGACCTTCCATATCCTAGACACAATCCCTAATGAAAACATCTATCTTCCTTTCTTCCCACTCTGCTGTCAAAAATGTTAAGTATAACTTTCATCCTAATGGAAACAATTAGGAAACACTTTTTTATGAGACAGCATTGTTTTCTTTAATGAGCCTTTCCGAAGATTCTTCCAAACAACTTTGCGTTACCATCCCCAATAGGTATAACCTGGAATTACTCTGTGTAACTGTTGCTCTCCCATAACCAACGCTCCTCTGATGGACTGTATTTGACAAGAAACATACTACAAACTTCTAATGAATCATCTGTGAATTAAGAAAATAATCAGTAGGACAACTATTGCAAACAAGACATAGCAAGGTGTGCTTTGAAGCTTAAGTGTGGGTGTGATCAGCAGAACCTCAGGAATTTTGTCAGCAGTGTATTTACAGGTAACACCTCCCAAAGCATGGTGAGCCCTTGCATGCCCACACAACCATCTGGCTGGCAAGGAAGTCATCATTTAGAGATCAGATACTGATTTAGCTTTTTCAAAGTTACGTGGCAATACCTTTTAGAAACCACATGCAACACATCCATCAACTTTATGATCAGCATCTAAAACAGACTTTTCAGTGACCAACAGCAAAATGAGCAATACCTCACTGACCTAAAGCAAAATCTCTAAAGCAGAAAACAATTTCAAGCATGATACCTAAATATTCCTTTCATCATATCATCCTTCCTACTGCTTTTATAGTAAATAAAGTTATATGAGCCCACTAGCCAAAACCAGGTTCTTTTCTCCACAATGACACAGTGAGGAGTTCCTGCCAGTCTAGATGTCGCTTGATGGTGACAAAGGATTAAACCCCTGTACAAGGACAGCAAGCAGGGTTTAAGAAGCCTCCCTGCCCACAGCTCCTTCCCAATGTTGCAAGTGCGTGTTACCTGGAAATAACCTGAGAGCTCCTAGTGAAGCACCACCAACACTTTACCTGCGTGCTCAGCAGGGTCACAGCAAACCAGAAAGACAGAACAAGTAACACAGGTTGGCATTTGGTTGACTAGCATGGGTTACACAGATAAAAATTAGGAGAAGAGAATCCAGTTTCCCATTAGATGCTGATGTCACTTAAATATAGCACGAACACCAAACACAAGCTTGGTGATTTTTACTTCTTTCAATCGTTCCGCGAACCACAGAAGGTTTAAGTGATTTTTTTTAAAGAGGAAAATATTCATTAAACATGCACTCGAATTATTTGTGCATTCCTATTCAATCTAAAGTAAAATACCTTTTGCAGCATGCTGGCCATTTAAATGTCAATTTTCCGTGTCCGCTTCATGAACTTACCTAAAAAACAAGGAAAAATACATTAGTTTTCCATGTTCTCAGACCTATTACCAATACATACTTTGCTCTCTACTGCTCCCAAGTCAGTTTTCAGTAGTTATAAATCACGTAATCCTATTACAGTTTGGGTTATATTATTAGCTAGGATGACATGTTTCCACTTTGCTTCAAGCTAGGCATTCAGTAATTGAATTTAAGAAGTTTTTTTCTTATTATTGCTTTTTCCCTCCGCAATAAATAATTTCTAAATAAAAGCTACTTGATGTCCTCAATAATTTGATTTCTATATTCTGTGTATTTACTCTGGAAAAAAAAAAAGAGTCATAACTGCAGCTGCAATAATGGAAATATAAAACATTCAGCAAGAGTACCCCAACATGGCCTTCAGCACAGACATTTGTGCAACTTCTTAACATATTTTGAGCAGGCAGAGCACAGGATAGCAAACCCCAAGACTCTATATGACAGACTCTATGAACTCAGGTACAGTTTTCCCATGGTCTCCATAGCATCTGTATTTTAACAATAGAGTTTCTTTTCAGCACTGGCATTTGTCTCTCATGGCTTTGGAGATTAAACAATGGCACCCAACAGCAGGTACCACCGCCTGTCTGAGGAACTATTTACTTGTTCCTACTGAGAAAGCAGAAAAGCGCTTCCTCCTGTCAACGATGCCTGCCTCTTCATTCATTTGCTACTCAATCAGATAAAATCATCCTCTTTACTGGCTCTCCCTTTTCCTCCCAAGCCATCAAAACCGTTTCAGAAGTTGGTGCTCTTTTCTTGCTTTCACTGGGCTTCATTTTAGAAAGGGATGTTTGTCTTCATGGCTTTTCCCTTCCAAGCTTCACATTCTTAACGATAATCATGTCAACATCCAGAAATAGCCAAAATTTGTAATTCTTAAGTGATTACTTCAAGGTTATCACAAGGGATTGGAATGGTACTTCATGTTTGCTCAAATGAGGAGACAAATAAACCCATTCTGCTGTCCTGTCATTCCCCACGCCACACAGGAAAAGGTTTTGTTACGACAGTAACTACTTGCGCTATGCTACTTCTAGAAGTGATTGAAATTTAAACTACAACTTCTGTGAAAGATTAGATGGCTTTTGAAAAGTACTTGGTAACACCAGCAAGCCATGGATAATGATGACAACAAAGACAGACCACGCAGCGCACAGTTTGCCAAGCTGGAGTCCCACCAGGCTCCTGCTTCCAACAGGTCAAAACAGTGAGGTGGTTTGCAAACTCAGAAAGCTGCATTTGGTATCAGAGGACTTGAATTTCTTTATTTGAGGTTTTTGTTTGCTTCCTTGCTTTATGGGGATTATGACTTTCAGGCTTTTTGCTTAAGGGAAAAGGACTAAAAACTTTTCTGAAAATCAAAACCTGGAACAGTCACAGAAGCATATAGTCTTAGGAGAAAGAGCTGTAATGGTTTTATCAATCCCTAAGTGAAATCCTGGCAAAGCAAAGACTATTGACAGCACTAAATTAGAGTTTCATCTGGAAGATGCTGGAGCAACAGTATATATAAGCCCCTCAAACCAGCAACAGAACTACACCCTCCAGTCAGGAGCAGCGAGCGCCACAGGTGCATGACAAGCTCACAGTTCTCTTCCACAGAAACATGGTTTTCTCTGTCATTACATGCTGCATCTGGTTTCAACAAAACCTTGCCAATCCAGCCCTGAAAATCAGGCAGGCATGACTTCCGAACCTCCTGGAGGTCCTGTCTTCCTCTTCTCACCCAGAGGTTGAGCACCTGGATGGGAAAAGCCACTGTCGCAGCCCACACAGGCACCCAGCACACCTATGCAGGCAGAAGCAGCTTCGCTCCAATTCAGGTTTTCTCCATAACCCAATACAAGGAGACAAGGCAACAACCACAGGTGCCAACATCCACAAATGTCAAATGAATCTCAACTTACATTTCTCCCATGAATACATCATCCATCCCTCTTCTATGACTGAATTGCTGCCTTTGCAGATGTTTTTGTAACCTATACACCAAGCTGAAAATGCTAAGAAATGTATGTGAAACCCATAACAATGAAATAGCTTTCATATTCAATCAAAACCTCATCTGAATTTCTTTGAATCACAACCCCAGCATTATGCTCACCCAAGCCTCCTGAGATTTTTTTTCCCATCGTGTCCTCACACTGAACAGAGTGTACAGGCTCAAAACTAATTCTGCTTGTACTCAGTTAACTTTATTTTAGACTGAATTTCAAACCACTGCCAAATCCAGACATCTACTGCACAAGTTCTGCTGCTTCCACCTCCTGTCAGCCTACTCGGATGCCTCTGAAGGAGCACATTTTCTATCTCTGGCAGAACTCGTACATCCTCCCTTCTGAAGGCTGAAAATCATTGTCCTCTAGTCCATATGCATCCTCATGTTTAGCTTTTTTCAAGAGAAATGTAACTGGCAGCTACAATTCTTTCTTCTCCGGAGTATAAGCCCATTTCAGATAAAACTATTGAGACTTAACTACAAGATGTACTTAGCTGGATTGAAAATGTACTACCTTATACTTTTGCACTTAAAATGACAACTCAATGCATTATTCCCAGCTGACTAGATCTATCATTAAATGTGTCAGTTTTTAGGTTTCATTTCCCCCTCCCCTCTCCCTTTTGAGAGGAAGCACAGTTCTCAAGGTTAGCGAGAAAGCATATTAATCCTGTTTATTACAGGTACCCTCAGTGCTAGTTTTCCTTGTTTGCAATGATTACCCACATTCCCATTCACCAGATAATTCTGAGTGATAATAAAAACTTGAGTGACTTTTTTGCAGTGCCGCCTTCGCAATTTAAAAGGTTGGGAGTGTCCCATATGATAAGTACACATTAAACTTCCAAATACTGCAAACACAGCTTATATCTGTGGAAAAACATTGTTGTCCTTTGCCATTGTTGTCCTGGGGCCTACACCAGCAGAGTGGAAACCAAAACAAGCACCCCTTGATGTGCTTTAGAAGTAGCCATCCAGAAAGCATAGCCTTCAGCTGTCCTTTTCCCATTCCAGGTGCAGATCACAAGCATTCCACTCAAATGAGGTGTGCATTTCCCATCTATCAGTGAAAAGGAGTTATGTAGGAACCACTATCACACAAACTCTGAATGAGATGACTCATAGGGAGATAATGAATCCTATACCATCGCTTTCATGTAAGACCCTTCATTCTGCACCTTGGCTGCCCAAGACACGCAAAATTGCACTGACTCAGGAACCCTTTAGTGCAGATACAAGAAGAAAGCTGTTAAGAATCCTTTCGCTTCTCAACTGCTTTCTTCAGGGAACACCAAGCCAAAGTGACACTGAAGGCAGGTGTTGCTCCCTTGCTCCTAGATTCTTCTATCCCAGCTATTACCAGATTTTGCCAATGTCACAACAACATGAGATAACGTATTTAGTTACACACTAATACCTAGGATTCCTTTACACTCCAAAGCCACATGGGAATCAATAATCAGCATAGGCTTCCTGAGAAGATAAAGCAGGTGCCAGGAGAAAGAAAGCCAGCAGGAACAGGCAGGATGGGCAGGGCACAGTAGAGGCCATGGGGGAAATTGCACAGGGCCCAGGAGTTCACATGTCACAGACGATCATTGCATTCGACATCACTGCCCTGTCCCCTCCAACTTGGCTTGACTCACTCTTGCCCTTTCCATGCAACAAAGGCACCAAAAAATGCAGATCGAACCAGAAACTGAGGCCGCAAGCCTTCTGGACTTTTCAGCTTTTGAGACATGATAAAAGAGAAGCTTTGGAAGAAAACAAAATTAAGAAAAAAATTATTATTCTGTTGAAGAAAGGGGGTTCTCCCCCACTAACAGAAGTAATCCTGGTATACTGACTTCTGAAAGATGGTGCAGTTTCATATGAACTCCTGCTTGGGATGGGGACGTGGTTTTGACACCTTTAGACAAAGTTCCATCACAGCACTCCCAGTTCACAGAGTCAAAATCTGTACTATTACAATTTTCAGACAGCTGCACAGGATGACAGGAAAGGCAAGAACCAAGAAAGCAGCTGTAGGCCTATAAGTCATGAGAGTAATAACAACAATTATGCATCAGGAAGTCGTGTGAATCCTGCCAAATCACTAAGATGACATCGAGCAAAACTTGGAGCAACTACAGGAATAACGAACTTGCTCAGTTCATGCCACTTAACTCCAGTGAGGCACATTTGACTCACTCCAAAGAGCCACCACACAGAGCAAGCTGCAAGTCAAAACAACAGCCTGCCAGAAGACACAGTAATCTTCATTTATATATAGCATTTTGGTACCAAATGGATGGTCCTTGGTGGACTTATTGTGTGTGGGACTTTCCCTGCTGGTATCAGACACACAGGAGTAGGGGTGCATTTGGTGTCAGAACCTTTGCTTTGTATTTACCACACAAAAACACTGCCAGTAAGACTTGGCCTAGTGTTGCTCAGTTCTTCACCCACGCCCAGTAAAACCACACCTGGTTACAATTTCTAACATATAAATTTCAATATTAAACCCTACAACATAGTAAACACTGAATACGAATCTTGATTTTCATCCTTGAGACTATTATGCGCTGTCTGAAATGTTACAAGTTTAAAAGAAAGAAAAGAAATTTACCTATTTTTCTTCAAGAGCTCTACAGCCAGCTTCTTTTTTCTTGTAGCAAACAGTTCCAGCACCCTGGCAGGGCACTGAGTCACCAGGGCCACAGAGAAGGAGAACAAACACTGTCTTTGTGCAGGTTCCTTGGAAGGCAGAGAGCTCGGCTCAGGGATACGATACTGCCAGGGACAGCATCAGCCGCTAAGTGTGCCCCGTATTCAAAGCACCGATAGCATGAACTCCTTCAGTTTGACACAGGCTTTCACAGTCCAAAGCTCTGCTCAATATTTCCAGTTGAATAAAATCCTAAAAAAAAATAAACGCTCTTGTGTCTAACTGGAGCTTTAACATCACAGAGTCCAACTCTGCAAACTCTTTGAAGCCAGAAGTGTTATTTATAAGACAGCAACTGCCTCTAAACAGCTCTTCCTCCTAACTCTAAGCATCACCAAATACATTTTCATGGGTTTTGAACAGTTCAGATCAACTGTGAGCTTAGAACTGTCTGCCTGAGAGCGTGACATGAAGTTCGGTATTAACACCAAATTAATGGTCTTGCAAATTCTCATTAGATCTTGAAGGTGGAGTAGCAACCCAAAATTTTTTTTGTATATATGCACTTTTATATACATAGACACTAGTTATACAAGGCAATACAGCAGTATTTTATATTTGGTTTAATTTGCTGTGATTACATCAACTTTCTTAAAAGAAGTGAAGTGCAGAAGTCTAATATTTGGGTCCAAAGAACCTCTGCTCCTCACATAGAACGGTAATTAATTCCAACTTTGCTTAATGAAATCTATACACTGGGCAACTCAGATTTCATGGGAAAACCTAGAAACCATGTTTTAAATGCTATACTAATGTCAGCCATTACAAGATAAGTACTTTAATGCTTTTATTCTGATGTAAGTAGATGTAGTGCAATAGCAGTATGGCTGCGTGATGCAGTTCCACCTCAGCTTAACCTTAGTGAAGGGATGGTACCCACCAACTTTGTCCAGGCAATCACATGCTTGTTACCAGGTACTTCTGAAACACCTCACCTCCAAGTTCTCTTCTGGAAGCAGATAAAATATTCTGAATCACTTCTTATTTTCTCTGTCCTGAATGAATTAATTCACACTCCTCAAGGAAAAGATCCTTGGGCAAGACATCCTCATATCATCCCTACTTGTCATCTTTTGGCATTTTCTTTGTTTATTTGGGATTGGGTTTTTCCTAATGCAACAGACATGCTATAGTTGATCCTATTTCTACAAGAACTGCACCAGTAGCTTTATTTGAGGATCAACACATCATTGTGTCCAATGCAGATGCAATAGAGGATCATCTCTGCTCCAGAGGGCTGGAATCCAGGACCGATTCCATCCTGGGACAGGACAGTGACAGCAAAATACAAGGACTACACTGAAGGACATGCAGTTGAAGCCCCTACTCGTGGGATGAAATTATCTCTCAGCAGCCATTTCTGTTTGGTTTCCCTCCCATTTTCTGTGCTATGTGCACCAGAGACTTTAGGTAGCAAGTAGTCCTTTATTTAATTAAAATTAAGGTGCTGATCTAATTTTTTAAAAAGGAAGCAGAATATAAATGTAGCTTGAGGAAAAAAAATAATCTTCCTTATTGAGTCTTGCTCAGCTTACAAGTTACAGCCTGCTCTATGACAAGAGATTGTTGGGGGGCAAGGAGGGATGCAGCCTCACGATTTCTGCAACAGCAGAAATCACTTGTTTTATTTCAGTTATACGATTCCCCCAAAGCTGGTATATCCAGCAATTCCTGAACAGCTGTAATGTAAAATAAACTGAATGGAAGGAAGGTCAGAAAGCTCTCTAGCTGGGAGGAAGGAAGGGAGGAAGGAATGCCAGTCATTGAGGTATGTCCTCATGATATCAGGGACCAAACAGAGCTCTTGGTGCCCTTTAGCTGACAGGCAGAGGTGTTTTGCTCCTCTTCCGAGTTTCTAAGCCATCAGCGTGTTATACAAATACCACAATGAGGATGGCTCCACACAACAGCATGAGGATTAAGCCACTTAAAACCTTCAGGTCAACATCTCCTTCTACAGTACGAAAAGCCTTGCGAAGGAAAGTTTCCTTATAGTCAGGGGAGGTGTAAAGGACTAAATGCTATAGAGCAGAAACAGAGATTACAATTGTTATTATTATTTTTAATCATTATCATCAGTCATGTCTTCTAATTCATTACTTTTATTACGTAAGTTAGAAAAAGCAAGGGGTTCCCAAAGGATACTAATAACTCTTATTTCATTCAATAATGAAAAAAGAAAAAAAGAAATAACAATAGGGGTAAGAAATCCAGATTCACCCCCTCTTTTATTTTGTACTCCTCCTAGAACATAAAAAGGATGAAATCTTTTCCTAGGACAGAGGTGAAGAGGAAGAATAGGGGCAGAAGGGAAGGAATGAGTGAGCAGCAGTAAAGCAGTAATACACCTCCCCCACTTTCCCCAAAAAGAGTTTTTCAGGACAAAAAATGAAACAATTTCTTAGAACAGAGGTAGAACAATGTGCCTGAGCAAAGGCTTTTTCCTCTTACATTTGGGCT
Organism: Dromococcyx pavoninus; assembly: GCA_033558185.1. Classification (NCBI taxonomy): domain Eukaryota; kingdom Metazoa; phylum Chordata; class Aves; order Cuculiformes; family Neomorphidae; genus Dromococcyx; species Dromococcyx pavoninus. The sequence continues at coordinate 93,247 of JAUMJL010001158.1, read as the reverse complement.
TCTAGAGAAAGGAGCCATCACTTGCCATTAGACAGCCTGCCTGCGAGCCATCATATCAAAAGGTGCAGAGTGTCTGCTGCGCAGAGTGTCTCCTGCATCCCCCAACTCCGACAGACCCGCATCAGGAACGCACTCTGCTTCAAAAGCCCTGCCAGTGTCTGAAAGCCTAGGCTTTCAGAACCCTTATTATATTAGCTCATACATTATGCCTGTGGGTCTGACCTGGCTGGTGGCCAGCCGGCCTGGAAAATAGAGTGAGTGGGCACATCTGCCTGTAAATGGCAAGACAGACGTGCCCACAGTCTGACTGCGCAAAGCGGTCAGCACAGTGATTCACACACAACATCTCTGGGCCTACATTTGGAAGTGATGGCCAGAATTCAAGGATTGGGCTGCTCTCCCTTACCTTTTAGATAAGAAATCTCTGAATCTGGTGGAAAACATACAGGGGAAGTATCTTCTGCTTGGTTTTAAAACAAAATCCTCTATTGGAAATTGATCTATTTAGATTTGCTTCTATTTAGTTAAAAGTGATTGAATGAGTAACCTTCAAGAAGAACAACCCACAAAGAAAGGTCAGCATGCGCTGCACCATGCACAGGACTTTCTGCACAAAGAATAAGATGCCCAACTGAATCTCCTCTGGTTTGGGATTAAGCATAGATTTGGCAGAGTATTGGGGCTGGTCCACAATATTGCAGATTAAAGAATTCAAAACCAGCTCTAATTCAAAAGCTACCAAGTTATTTAAAGAAAACAAATAGTTACTTGCTCCTTTTTTAATCTGTTCAAAGAAAATAAGGAATAAAGTAGAGAACACAGAAATAGAACTCAAATATTCCAATTTCTCCCGTGTCTGTAAAAAAACAAGCTTTGTGTATGCCTTTCTTCAGTAAGAAGTACTTCTTCACTTCAATAAGAACAAGGTAACATTTGGTCCAGAGTTCTGGAACAGCAAGAGACCTTTGATTTGACAACACTACCACCTTTCATTTTACTCACTACCATAGCAGAACTTCAGAAGTGTACAATACTGTGTGACAAGCACTGGTTACAGTGGAGAAATACATAGTTTGCATTAGCCACAAAAATATATCTGCTTAGATAAGGCTATTTACTTAAAAGCAAGCGTGTGTGTGCATGCAAGAATTCAACCATCAGGGTGATGCCAAACACCCAGGTATCACTTCCCACCTCATTTCATTCTCGTATCTTAGTTTCTGAAGCAGAGCCACCACTCTGCAGCCAAACAGCTTTACTTTTAAAAATCTATAATTTTTTTTTTGCAAAAAGTTATGTCACAAGATATTTTTGCAAGCAAAACAAATCAAGATTAAAAAATCTTGTAATTTGAAAATTATACAGTATCATGTAATTTTGCAATCTGTAGGTTTTCTTGAGAGTCAAAGCCAGTATTTTGCCACATTAAGAACTGCTGACAGATGTTCTCCCCTCTGTTGTTAAACAAGTCTTGATAAAAACACACTCAAGTCTTAATAGAACTGGATGTTCCCTAAGTAGGTTTTCCATTTGATCTGCTCTACGCCTCATAGGCTTTTTGTCTGCTTGTTCTTGCACAAAGCATGTTTGATACCACAACAGTGACAGCTGACAACTGTTTTTCCTGTTTGCAAAAGCTTCACCATTCAACTTGAACCAAAAGCATTTGTCGCGTTGCATGGCAGTGAAGTAGATTTAATCAGATGAGGCCACTGGTGTTGTCAGTGCCAGGCTGAAAGAATTTGGTAGAACAAAAGCTGGATTTATCTCTCTGGGAGTCTGGACAGGGAGCAGCAGTCTATCTTTGTAAAAGCACAAGGGGGAATTTCAAGGGAAGAAGCAAATGAAGGCAAGAGAACGTTTTCCCAAGAGTAAAGTCAGAAAATAACTGTTCTTAAGCGACCAGCAGGATGCTCCTGCCAGCTGACAGCACCGTTGTCGGAATTTTGACAACATAAAGTGAACCTCCATGTCCCTCTTTCAAACATTACTAAGACAGAGAAGGATACTTTCTGTGCTCTATTTCCAGAATGATAAGCATCACCTGGTATCTGGTCACATTCAGCAATAAAACTGGAAAAAAACCAAACAAATCAGAATGGATGGGAGATCTCCCAAAACATTCTGTTAGAACTTCAAAATCCTTAACCAAATACATTGTACCTCTTCTAGCTCACATGTCAAAGACCACATTAAAAAAAAGAAAAGGCAACACACCACTTAAAAAGGAAATCATCATTTTGCAGACTCACCAAGATAAGATTTCTTACTCTTTGTACCCTTTTGGATGAAAGGGCCATTCCAGAAGATTTACACAGGTAATTTCAGTTCAGAAGAAAAAAAACAGGCACAAACAGAAGTCAAGTTGGAAGTCTGCAGCATTCCAAACCCTCAATAGTGGGTGAAAGAATAAAAATCACAGAATCATTAAGGTTGGAAAAGCCCTTTAAGCTCATCCAGTCCAACCATCAGCTCAATCCCACCATACCTGCTAAACCATGTCTCAAAGTGCCACATCTATATGGTTTTTTAATCCCTCCAGGGATGGAGACTCCCCTACTTCCCTGGGCAGCCTCTGTCGGTGCTTCATCGCTCTTTCAGCAAAGAAATTTCTCCTAATATTCAATCTAAAATTCTCCTGGTGCAACTTGAGGCCATTTTCATTCAACCTGTCACTTGTCACCTGGGAGAAGAGACCAACACTTTGCCTCCCCCTCAGGGAGCTGCAGAGAGCAAACCACAGCTCCAGCTAAGGAGTTGGAGTTTTTTTCCATCACCATAACATGGTCTCGTCATGAAGTCCCAATTTGCAAAGAGGACACTGGTATAAGAGGAAGGAGCCCCACAACTAAGCAAATTTAGAAAGTCAAATTGTGGTTCTGACCCGCTACAAACTGGGATTGGGAAAGGACTAGAAACACAGCTGCCCTTCAAATTAGACCATGAGACATAACTTGAAAGACAAGGCATTCAAATTAAAGAATATTCTACATGAAATTTATCTAATCCTCTCATGTGAAGATTCAGATTTTTGCATCTGCATCAGAGAGAGAACAGGAAACCAAATGTTTTCAGTCAGCAAGAGTGGACACTGACAACATTGCCTTGATACACTCTTGCATCATTTTAAAGTGACAGTTTAAATCTCCAAGGCTTAATTAACTGGCTGCCAAAGGTCACACGCAGAGGCGCCTGTTTAGAGTGTGCTGGTATAGCCAGTTCTTTGGCACAACGCAGCCCTGGTTTTGGCATTACTGTAGTGAAGCTGCCTACAGTACATTAATGACTTGGAGTTCAGCCCTGCATGAAGTGTTTCAGCATTCACTCCAACTGTGCTAAAGGAATTCTCCCATTTGCTTTTTTCCGCTAATTAGAGAGCCACTGGAGCAAAGCATGGCCTTTTTGAGGGGCGCACCATGTCCTCAAGTTCAAGTCAAGGAGAGGTACAGGATATTTTAATCCACTCAGAAAATAACCCTTACCTCTGAGTATCAGGTTGTGAGAAGGACAGTAAAGTTAGAGAATATTTACCACTTTTTCCTAACTTGACCACCACCTAGACTTAATCTGGTCCTTAATCCAGGAGGTACCACAATTACAGGAGCTGATGAAGGTGAGATTTGTTAGAGACATGATCACATTTGTAGACAGCTGCCTTGATCGGCACACATTTCACATGGACACATCTTAAGGTACACTGAGGCAGAACAAAATACCCAAAGCAGATCCTCCAAAGGGACTTGCAGAAAGCAAACTTTAAAAAAAAATCTGTTATAAAGCCCCAATGCACCATGTAAATGTTTGGGACCTCACTGCACCTGCAGACCACTTGGCTCCTGAACCCAGGCCCGCCAGAACAGTGCCAACACTCACAATTTAACAGGCTCGGCAACATTTGTAAGTTTATTCTTGGTTTCAAACTGGAAAAAATGAATTTTAGAAGACATGTCAGAACCGCTTTAAAAATGCCTTGCAATTTTATTTAGCCTGAATGGCAAAAAAGTCATCTAAAATCTATTTTTTCAATTAACTTAGAAAATGTGGATCTCAGATGCTTGCATTCTTGAGTGACGCCATAACCATGGTATGCTTTATTTGCATCCAAGTAAAACACTTGCTGTGCTTTCAGTTGTGCAGTGGCACATGTCTGTCTGATTCCAACAGCACAGGAGGTGAAGTAGGAAAACACAAGTCAGAGGGACTGATCCTCTGGCCAATAAAGTTGTCAGTGAAGTATTTCCTGCTGTCTTTCATTACTGGCTGAAGCAGGTGAACCCTTCCACCGTTTCACAAGCACTCTCCTGTCAGAGGTATTCCCTCTTACATCACTCCTTCTGGTTGCACTGTTTTCGTTAAGCAGCACTCCATAATTATTAGCAGAGCACACAAACCACTATGTTTACTTAGGATACTCGGCAAATTACGGTAATCATAATACAATTTATTTCAATGCCTTCATATTGAATAAGAATCTAATTTCCCATTTATTTTTACACTTGCAATAACAGCTTTATGCTCAAAAATTACATATTATAAGAAAGAAAAACACAGTTTCTTTGTTGTTTCGCACTGATATTCTATCAGTTAAAATGTTATGTTGTATTTGAATATTAAGACAATTTATTATATCTGCATTCTGAACTCCAGAAAATTAATAACTGGTCAATAAAATTAATGCAGTAAATGTTTACATAACAAATACAGAATATTAAAATGCACCATTTTTACTGATATTAGTTTTCAAATACTGATTCAGCAAACTGAGCCATGAACAGTAGACTTCACTTATAAACCAACACTCATCTTTAAGCCTCTCCTTCAACCTGATAAAAATTTATAAAGTTCTTACATTATTAATGAATTTTTATGCTTCTGAAAGTGAGCTTTTTTCCAGAAGACAATAGCAGCCAGCCTAGTGGGGAGAAAAACTGAAGCTGAAAGCCTTCCAGACATTTACTACCCTCCTTAAATCGGTACCATTGCCTAAGAACACAGCAGGCTCACCTCTTAACACCCTGTAGGCAAACAGGGGAACTGAGACATGGGATGGGAGAAACGATGAGAGCAAGAACAATACCAGTAAGGTAATAACTACTACAACCACATCTCTCCTTAGCATACAAGACACATTTTATCTTACTCCTTTCAGTAATTGAAATATTTGCGAGCAGGTCGAGTTTTGCAGACAAATCATAGAATGGTTTTGGTTGGAAAAGACCTTTAAAATTGAGTTAACCATTGATCCAGCCAGCCCTGCTAATTCCACCATATCCCCGAGTACGACATTACCCATCTTTTAAATACCTCCAGGGATGGTGACTCAACTACCTCCCTAGGCAGCCTGTGCCAATGCTTGACAATCCTTTCAGTAAAGAAATTCCTCCTAATATCCAACCTAAATCTCCCCTGGTGCATCTTGAAGCCATTTGCCCTTGTCCTGTCATTGGCTGGACTGGGAGAAGAGACCAATCCCCAACCCGCTATAACCTCCTTTCAGGTAGTTGTAGAGAGCAATGAGGTTTCCTCTCAGCCTCATTTTCTCCAGACTAAACAGCCCCAGTTCCCTCAGCTGCTCCTCAAAACTCCTGTGCTCTAAAAACCCTTCCCCAGCTCCATTTCCTTCTCTGGATGCACTCCAGACCCTCAATGTCCCTCTTGTACTGAGTGGTCCAAAACTGAACACAGGTTTCGAGGTGCGGCCTCACCAGCATGAAGTACATCGGAATGATCGCTTCCCTAGTCCTGCTGGTCACACTCTTCCTGATTCAGGATGCCAGGATGCTGTTGGCCTTCTTGGCCACCTGGGCACACTGCTGGCTCATACCATTTCACACAATGAAAAAGTATTTTTAATGTTGTACAAAGCAGACTATAAACATTGACTACTGCAGAGAAATAAAACATTAAGGGCTTTTTCAAAGCTACTTATGTGATTATGGAGTCCACATAGCTCTCATTTAAATTAATAGAAATGGCAGGGTTTGATCTTTTAAGAAATTTTTAATACTTTGTTATTCTATGAAAGATTTCCCCAGTTTAAAAGTAGTAACTGTAGAGTAATAAATTGATCACTTTATCTCTGATGTACAATGGAAAGGCCTCTCAAAGCAGAAATGAGCATTTAAGATGCTACAATTGTCCTTTGTTTTCTATGCACAGAAAGACAGTCCTCCCCATATAATACACTTATTTTTGCAAAGCTCTATGAACACGAGCACAATAAACTTTAAAAATAAGTCTCATTCCTGCAAAAGTTGTAACACTCAGCTCCTTGTTTTCGCTATGTACTATCTTTCACCTGCAGAACAGAAGAAATCCAGCCTAGATAAAGCAAATGGAAGGTGAATTTCTGAACCGCACACTTGCTCCAATCAGCTCAGACAGCAATGTCTTCTTCAGCCCCCCTCCCCGTTTTTTTAAAGATCATATAAAGCAGCTAGAGATGCAACAGAGTAATGGCAATGCTGGCACACAGACTGATCTATGAAAAGTGGATCCACAAAGGGCTGATACAGTAAGACAAGGCAGGTGCCAGTTCCTTCCAAGATGTTCAAACAATCGGTGCAGCCAGCATAGTTTATTTACACGCAAACAGCTGTGTGTTTTTAAAAATCCACCTGTTGAATATTTAATGTAAAACTAGCTTTCATACTATCACAGATGGTTCTAGTTATATTTTTTTGAAGACAGGTATATGGGGAGCCAAACAGGACACTTCAAAAAATGTTAAAGGAGGAAATGATAATTATTAAACACATTTTTAGTTGAAAAAAATCCTTTGGTCTACATTTTCAAAACATCCAGGTTATCATTTAACCAGTCATTACTTTCCCATTGTAAGATTTCAAGTTATTTTATTTCACAAGGCCTAAATATATGATGTGTTAATATAAGTGTCACTACACAGTATCTACAGCCATGAATAAAAACTTTGTGCTGTACATCCTAACATCCAGAAGGCCAAAAACAGCTTGAAAAGGCCAATTAAAGCTCTAATAGCAGCTTAGCACATTTAGAAACTGAACTATTAATGCCCAAAGTTTTAAGGATTCCAGACTTCATGGGTTCCTGTGCCAATTTTCACTGAAGCAAGGAAATACGTAAACAGTAGCTAAAACATTTCAACTAATGCAGAACACAGATGGCTTGCATTTTCTTTGTTCTCAAGAAAGGATAAAGATTCTCCTATATTTAAGGATAATCTCATATCTTTTAGTCATAAAATGGCTCAAAAATTAAATAACAAGCATTCACGTACAGGAGAGAATAAACATAGAAAACAATTAATTTTTCAGAACAAGAACAAAAAGAGGTGGAATACGCCGTGCTACAGTGGTCATTGCCAACGTGTCCATCAAAATTAAATTAAAATGGATGTGAAATATCAAAGATATCGATGAAAAACATACTGTGCTGTGAAATCTTAAGAAGTGACTGTTATTCAGTAGTAATTCAATCTGCTAAAGCAAATTCTATCACGCAGCTTACAATGCTGTGTTGCAGTGTTTCACTTCTTGTTTTTTTAACTAACATCTACTACAGTAAAATAAAACAAAAACCACTTAAAAATTCACCCTCACTTCTAGCATTAGACATTAGTGACATGGGATGATGAAACCCAGACAGCAACTTAATCCAAATACTAGATTCGGTTTGTACAGAAGTAATTTTAATTTTTAGCAGAAACAATTTAAAATCACTTTCCAATAGATCTTTACTCTTTTTCCCCAAAGACAAGAATTGTAACATTTTCCACTGTCTTTGAGGTCTCAGCTCAGTATTCCCTGCCGAAGTGACCACAACCTCATGATCAAAACCACATCTTGAATAGTTATGCTCCAAACACTTTGCAGCAAATCAATATATAAACTTACACTGTAGAGGTCAGCTATTTCACAATAACTTAAAATTCTCACATATCAAAGAATATTTCAGAAAATAAAGACTTCCATACATTTAAATAAACAGTCCCTTCTAGTCAAAAAACACTTCACGACGCTTCTGCCATCCTAACATCCCCATTAAACGCCCACTAAGAGCAGGCAGGCGGCGATAATCAGAATGAAGATAAGCTGAGGTGGCAAGGAAGAGTGCATAAACTCATTCATGCCTCTCGGAGCATAAGGACATCTCAGAAGCTGGAATGACATCATTGTAGCATTCCATATTACATTAGCCTTTTCACCCCTTCATTTCCTCACAACGGAAAGTTGCCACGATTATGTTATTTTTTAATACAAGTGAATTTTTGAGCACAATACAAATTACTCTTTGGATACTTCTCACCGATCGCACACTGCACACATACTGCAGTGATGTCCAAAAAGTAGGTCATAGGAGTGCAGCAGATGTGAACATTTCTGTTTGTGGAACAGAAAGGTGATTCCAGATTCATTTGATAAGATGCCCTTTACGGCAACAATAAACATGAACTATTTACACAAACTCCCTTAGCAGACTTTACAAAAGGGAGATAAGGAAAAAAGAGGAGGAGAAGAATAAAGCACTACCTTTGCATCTTGCAGGTCCATACACAAACACGCACAAAATATTTTTACATATAAATGTCTGTGCATGCACACACATGTAAACGTAATTGTCCTTGAGAAACACATGGAGACAGCATGGTTTAACTCCTTAAGGGGTAACCGCAAACATGCTCCCAAGCACTTGCCTTTGCCCCCAAGTGTAGGCTGGTGCTGAGTTATCAGCACAACATAAAAACAAGATAAAATAAACCTAAGTTTTGAAGTCTCGAAAGCTATCACAGAACAGGTTTGTCACCCATTCGGTCTCTCTCATCTCCATCCAGAGGGAATGCAAGTCACTTATGATCCAGCCATTTCACAAGCATGGAATTCTTGAAGGCAGTTCAAACGTGTTTCTATGTCACCTTTTTTCCCCATATGGTTTTACAATCAAGTTGTCCAAATTTACTTTTCCCCTCACTCTTGCTGTGAAAAAGCCCTTTAGAAACAAAATCCCAGCTTTAGCCAGCTGGGAAAACAGTGAAACCACCTACATGCTGCCAGAAGCTATTAACTACATGATTTTTTAAAAAGAATCTGTGATGGATACATGTCAAGTAGCCTGTAAAACCTGCAGCCATTCTTTTTGGCTAGGCTGCAGCAATGAGGACTCACGGTACAGGACACAGAGGTGTTCACTGCCACAGGGCCAGTTTGACAAGCAGAGGACTGATTAGGTACCACAACCCTTTAGACAGCAGCTACACACAGACAGATCCACGTTTTGCTTCCGTAAAATAAAAGAAAGTCAAGAGAATCATGGTTAAGAGACATTCCCTGCCCTTCACCAAGACCAAAACATTCCGGACTCTAAAAAACCTCATTTTGAATCCAAACAGCTAACAAAAATGGCAGATTTTCAAGGAACTGCATTTAAAGTGTTTTGACCACATTAGAGCGGACAGTTGCTGATACAGGTTCAAATTTGTAGAAGTTAAGTAAAAGATGCACCCATCACTCTGCAAATGCATACAGATGAAGTGAGGAAATGACCCAACATATTAAAGGTTTAGATGGGTTTTTTCCCCCCTTTTCTTAGTAGAAAAAATGAAGAAAAATCATATACTAAAACTCTTGGGCAATGCCAAGATCTTTTCAGAGAATGAGCAAAGTTTATACACAACTCTTAGAAACTGGCAGTTAACACTAACGCTTTACGGAATCATTATCTAAAAACCAGCAAAACCAGCCAGAGGTGATAAAGAATCTGACATCCAAATTCTTACAAATTGTACTCTCAGAAGCTGGAATCCAGCTCAGATCAGTGAGCCTGTGCCTATGCTGCACTGTAAGCATCTGCTTCCCCACATCAGGTCTAAGGGCATCCAGCACCTTACCTGAGCTCTGGTAAAGGTCACACACTGTAGACATGGAAAACGAAACACACACAAACAACCACCTCACAAACAGGAGAGTAAGTTTGCGACATTGAATGTATTCAAAAGCATTTTTACTTGCTACTCAACACCGATTCTCTTGGAATGACAAAAAAAAGCAAGGGACAGGAGGAAGATCTTGAATGTCAATCCCACATTGCACTGCATTTGCTTCCCTGCTAGACATGCCTCAGCCCCCAGGATCCAAAGTATACTTGGTGTTTTCTGCAGAACAGAGCTAGGAGGCTTGGGCGTAACTGAAGAGGGGATCACTCGTTATACTCCGTCAAGGTCAAGAGCTGTTTAGAAATCACAGCAGAGAAGACAGGATATTTTTGTATCCATTGGGACAAAAGGAGACATCTCCTGCAGCAGGAGATACTATGCCATAGGAATTCCAGTAGCTGCAGCTCTACAGTATCAGTGAGTCATTCCAAAGGCTAGAAATAGAAACCTTTTTAAGTGCTTATACACCATAGCCCGTTATTATTATGGAACACCAGCAGCTGAACACTGCTCACCTCCCAGAATAAATATCTTTTATCAAAATTAAACCAATAATTTGTTCCAGAGTACACGATAACTTTATTTCATCGTGTAGGCACTGCAACTACTGCTTTCAATCAAGCATTCCATAAAATGGATTTTGAACAAGATAAAGCTGAAATGCTTTATCTTTCTAAACAATATATAGCAAGTTCTTGATATGTCAACAGTGGGAAGCCAACAAGTGCGTGAATGCCTGGGAGCAGTGAGCACCTGGGGCAGTGGAAGAGCAAAGGAGCGAGCTGATGAAGATGACTTACTGAAACATGTCTCACTAATGCAAGAAACACTGGATAAACGAATTTAGATGTATTTATAAAGATTTCTGCTGTCTCTCTGAATCAAAGCAAACATCTATAAAAGCTGAGGAGTATCCTAGAAGGCATCCTACCTGGCATCTTCCTCTCCACACATGTCACCTCGAGTGGTCCCTGCAGCCCATCCTTCAGCAGCCCTCACTCTCACAGGTGACTATGAGGACACATCTAAGAGATACAGTAGCAGCTGTGCTTCATGCTGCAAGGAGAATTTTAACGCAGATAGGCCAGAGGCACCAGCTGGCCACAGAGCACAAGGCACAACACTGTAGGCCCAGTTGGGCATTTTTGTCTTTACTCTCATCAGATCAGAATCACAAAGCAAACTGCGGTACAGCTGTTCTGCAGGTCAGAGCACAGACACATAAATAAGTGCTCACTCTAACTGCAGGCAATTAAGATTTTAAGTCACTGTCACTATTTAAAGACCGAGAAACAAAAAGAGCCCATAATGCCATGTTTACTTCAGCACAAAACAGAACATTGATTTCTCTGCTTACAAACCAAATCCTGAATCAATTCATCTTTTTAAAAATTGATACTTATTTCTAATAGTCATCAACTTTCTGTTCTAGAAAGAAATAGAAAAAGCAGATTTTATAAATAGATGCTTCCTTGTTTAATACAAAAACCATCCTAAAAACTACATTTTCTGCATAAGGCACAATACGCAAAATGCCTTTGCAGCTAATGTTGTAGTTTCCATCCAGGTAGATTATAATTGTGAGCCAGAACCAATTTATTTTAAGTAATCTACATGTGTTAAAATCTCAACACCTTTACCCAGGAAAAAAAAACCAAGAAGAAATATCATAAGGTTCTCACTCCAGAACTTCAAGTGGTAGATGGGAAAATACCTAGTGGAGATGTTTCTTATGCAAGTAAAAACCATACTGCACCAATGGAGCTCAAAATTGAACAGTGCTGTGGGACTGCTACAATCTCCAGCCTGGACTCAACCACCAAGTAAAAATCACAACAGAGCTCAACTATTATTAAGTGTGTGTTGAAACATGTACATAGGTCAAAATAAACCCAAAGGATCCCCATCTTCAGCCCTTTAGCTGTGCGTACTTACACATAAGTATACTTCAGTATGAAGCATATTCATGGGACGGGTTTATAAAGCAGAGATTATCTGGTTAGTTAATGGGCACGTGCTCTTCAAACACTTTGTTTGATATTTTGTTTAGATGGTCCCCTCAGAAATGGCTGTAACACATTAATCTTCATAGTGCCCTGTGAAAAGTATCATCAACCCTATTTACTGAAACATTTAATGACTCACCCCAGGTCACACAGGAAATTTGCAGTGATGCAGGGAATTGGCTCCTGGGATCTCAGAAATCCCATCTCAATATTCTGGCCACACTGCCATCCGTCCTCAGCCGTACTTAATACAACTAAATTACTGATGGCAACACATGGCAGAATCTGACTTTCAGATGAGCTGATTTGTACAATTAGTCAATCCATAACTTTTGTCTCCTTCAGACGCTTAGATAGATGGGCTGTATGCCCAGCATGTTATAATAACCCTGAAAGGCTTCTGGCTCAGCCTGCAAACACATTAGCATTAACTTAAATCTGCTGCTTTGTTTACTACATGAGATATCTGCCCCTGCTCTATGCTTGAGCAGTACCAATTAAAGAGACCCAAATACAGACCTTACAGAACAGTTTACAGCATGAGAACAGCAACTAATACAAATCTTAGTAAAGTTCAGCTGGTATTTATTCCTCTAAAGCCTTACACTCCGACAGCCACCTTTTGCTTTTCCCATCATGGACTTGTCATGATTTACATTCAAAGCATTCACAAAAACGTGATTCAGAAAGTGTTAGAAACAGGGTCCACTCCCACTACTTCAAAAATGGATTAACGGGACTCCAGTCTTGCACCCATACCACTAGATTACAGCGAAGCCACTCGATTTAAGAGCAAGACAGTAAATTCCCTGACAAACCTGTTCTTTGGGCTGTTTAAACTCGTTACAGAGGCCACATGGCCATGTACGTACTGGAAAAAATCATTCAGTGGGAGAGGGCATCTTTCCATAACAAGAGACTTTTCTTATTGCTTTAGAGTTACAGATGTAGCAAGCCTAGGAGGGGGTCTAACTACCCTCAGAACACCCAAGCAGCACTGGAAGTGATAATTTATTGACCGCATCAGTATAGCTTAACATGCAGACTGAAAAGACAAGTCAGGGATCACACCCAGACCCCTGAATTACCCACAGCTCACTAAGGTAAGCAGCCTGCTGCAAGCCAATGAAGGACTCCAACAAAGCCATAAGCAAGACTTATAACAAAAACATGCTTTGCTTGGGTTTTGGTGACATAAGAGAAAGACAAGGTGTGATTTTTATTTTTTTTCATTTTCAAAGGCTTAGAAACAAATTCAGGACTCGTTACCAAGACACCCTGTAGGGAATTCAGAGTCACTAATTGCCCAGATGAGCTGCTAGGGACCCAATCCAAAAACCTATCCAGGTCACCGGAGTGCTTTTTATCAATCATCACAGCCTTTATATCAAGCCCTGAAATAACAGTGCTGACCTGACGAGTACTGGCTTATCCTTCCAATTCAAGTGATAATTACCATCAAGTGCCAACCCTTGTGTGGCTCTGCCATTTTGGAAGCACAGAGATGTGGAAATACAAATGATACATGACTCAAAACCAAAGCAGTGCAGAAGACAGAAGAGCAAAAGAGCTTATTAAAATGTGTTTTCTTGCTTTTATGTACTAACCAATTCTTCTGCCTTGTGCAATTAAAAACAAGAATGCATGTTTCTGAGCAAAACATGCAACGTAGACTCACAAATTTTCCAGCAGCCACTACATGATACTCTTCTCCCAGTAACATGTCCACGAAGATCAAGCACATTTTGCAGAAAAAAGAGAGAAGGAAAATTCACCAGGAGTATTTCACAGACACAACCCCATATAAAGTCTCTCAAGGCAGCTTAAACATGCTCTTAGAACATGTTTTCCCTCCTCAATACTCTACCATGAAGAAATATAGAGTAAAATAACCAAGACTAAATCAGGAAAAAATAATTTACGTCACCGGCAATTCCTTTTTTCCTCCATACCAATAGGGAGCTAGAAGCAAAAGCAAATGTTAAAACAACCTGTATTTGAAACAGATGACACGCCCAAGGGCCTTATTCAATGCTCCATCCTCAGCTTGTGCACAACCAGAATCCATTCACTACTGCTATTGATGCCCTAAGCCTGGAAATCACTTGGTAAAACATCTCACATGAACAGCCTCTACACTGAGAAACTAAATAGTGTAGTTTTATCATAGCACAAGGGAAATTAAATAGGAAGCAAGGAAATTAACATGCTTGTCTAGTATTCAGGATCCTTGAGGAGGAAAAAAAAGGGGAAAAAAAACAAGGGGCTTCCCTTGAGGCCTTGTTCATTTAACCGGAAGAATCAGAAACCTCAGAAATCTCCTCTTAACAACCCTCTCCCACCACACTGAGGGGAAAATTCTGTTGGGACAGCTCTTCACAGAGGATACAGGAATTACGGACAAATCTCACTCCGCATCTTCCCAAGAAGCACAACAATCATCCTCACCCAAGGACTGCAGAAACGCAAGGCAAGCCCCCCTTCCATGCAGATCTCCTAAAGATACAGCAAGAGCACCTGTGCCTGCCATCCCTGGGCTGCTCCAGGATGTCACAGCAAAATCTCCTGCATCTGGCAATCCACATGGGGGCTTGTTATCCCATTCTCTCCCTCTGCCTGACGTATTACTCTGCCAGAAGGCAGATCTGCTGTTCCTACTAAAAATAAAAGTTCTGATTATTCCTCCCTGCTAATTTATTTCAATGATTCCTTGCACAGTACAAGTTCTGGCATTGCCATTGACAGATACCAAGGAGGGGGGACAAAACCGAAAACCACCCACCGAACAGAGCACCCCTAGAACTCCCCCAAGGGGGAAAGGGTCGCAGATAACTTACGCACTGGCGCAGTTCCTTCCTCCGCGCCGCATTTCACAGCGTTCCCTGCACAGCCCCGCGAGCCCAGGCTGCCGCAAGGCGCGGAGAGCCCGCCTCCCACTGCTCCTCGCAAGGACCGGGGCCGCGCAGAGAAGCCCTCCCTCTTCCCCTCCTTCTCCCGGTGTGTCACAGCCACCCCACGTCAAGGCTGGCACAGGAGACCCGGGGACGGCACCGAAGGAAAAACGGCGTCCAGCGGGCTGTCAGCACGGGCACACAGAGCTGCTTCGCAGTGCCCCGCGCCCCTCTTCCCCCAACAACTGGGAAGGGGCCGTAACTCCAGAAAACGTCATTTGAGACATCCTAGCATTATAAACATTTGAGAAATGCAGCGGCGCCAGAGCTGGGAGAGGGGATGAAGAAGAAAACCGGGAAAAGCAGCTTTCAAAACTGTTTTGCCGAGCCGGTGAGAAGGGCAGGGCATGAATGATGCCAGTTTGGTTCAAGAAGACGTTCCAGTTTGCTTTACTGCTGCATTACAATACACTTCTGTGGTCACAGCTCTGCTAAGATAATGATGCTTGATGTGCAAAGCTGGAGTAAGAAAGTCTAAGCCAGTACTCCAAGTAGCATCCAAAAGCAAAACCCTGGGAAAGAAAGGCTGGAAGAACTCGGGCCAGAAGGAATGGCTCATCACAGGACAGACTTGGCAGAAAGCAAATGACCAGTCACCACCAGCAGCGAAACACAACACAGCACAGAGACCCTGACTTCAGCAGCTCTCCATGACCATCCAGGTGGTCTGAAGAGCAATCTTCGGCTGCACGGGCTGTGAAATGCATCAAACACAGTGGAACTAAAGTAAAACTATGTGGGGGTTGTTTGGTTTCTGTAAAGGTAACTATCACAAGAGTAAAAGGACCTTAAACTTATAAAGCATCAAAAAGGTCACGATATAAATGTCCCATTGAAGTGGCTTTTTATTGTTCCCCTTCCATGCCTTGCTGCCAATTTGTTTTTTCCCCCCAGTGAACTTTAAGCAAGAAGTTTACTACAGGAAAGCAGACACAATTTGATCACAAGGATGTAGGTCAACTTCAGTTCACAAACTAAACAGCTCTCGTTTAAGAAAATGGACAGTTTTCCCACCAGTTTAACCCAGAGCCACATCCTCAGAACCACATACAGAGCAACCAACAGGGTTTTTCAAACAGATCTGCTATTCTACCCAATCGTTCATATTACAAGCACAGATGCAAGTCTCCTTTTAAGCACAAAATAAACCAGCAGCCCTTCAATGCAGGGAGGAAGAGCACAGGTTGGTGAGGTGAGGACCACTGAAAAACAGAAGGAAATAGCCTAGGTCAGCAACATGAGGATTTACTTCTTAAAGGGATTTCAGAAAATACCAGCCTTTACAACAAAGGTCAAAGATGACTGGTGACACCTCACGTTCTTCTTCTAATATATAATCACTTCAGCACAGAATGGACACCGTTTAGTGCTATTAGGATTTTAGGGCTTCCTCAGTCAATAAAAGGATCTGACAGTGAAGGGTTCTAGGCATTTACCCTAGCTGTGCAGTTTTCCAACAAATAAAAAAAGCTCTATACTAAGCATACAAAGTCTCATCACACAAGCATATGGCCCTTGAAGCCTGAATTGTTCCAGCCACATAAGGTATGATAATTTTAGTAAGAAAATATTAACCCACACATCAAGAAGTAACAGAAGATAGGCTTTGATGTGCTGTCTGGAACGGATTCTGAGAAAGCTTTACCAGTTCTCCATCCTCCTCCTGTTAAAACTGTAAATGAAGGTATTTATGTTGGATTTTTTTTTTAAGCAGATCTTTCTGTACTTTTTTCTCCCTCTAAATTAATTGTTATGCATCCACATCACTGGCATAAAATGACTAAAGCCACCTGCAACTTCATTCTGAGACCAAAGCAAGCAGCAGTATTCTCTGTGTCACCCAATGAGACAGGGTGTTTTGAATCCTGCAGTACAAAACAAGCACCAAGTACAATTTGAAGGAAGCCAGAAATAAAGCAAGCCAGGAGACTGCTGCACTGAAATATGTGGCATGAAACATTCATTTTGTTTTTCCCTATTCCTCCTCCTCTCATTTTCCAGATACATCTAAGTTGCTTCATTCATAGCAAATGAAATCGATAATGCTTTTAGCTCTGAGTGCATAAAGCGTTCAACATAATGCTGCACCCCTTTCAAATCTAACTCTTTCCGGAGTTAAACAGGAGCAAATCCCAAGTGTAAAAACTGCTGGAGCTGGCCCAGCATAGCCATATAGGCATTTTTCATAGGTAAATACATGTACATACACATATATGGTGGCTCTGAAAAGGATGGGGAAAGCAACCATGTTTTAATGCTTATTAGTGGACTCTGTTGGGTGTCAAAGCTGCTTAAGTAGGAGACTCTTCTCTCTTAAAGGGGGGTGAAGTCATTTCACTAATTAAAGTGGTTCTTCCATGCTTCATTTTCTGACATTTGAGCAGTCCAGCCTCCCCCAGTCACAGTTCCCTTGCCATAAACAGAATGAAACGTGCCATTGCGCTCAAGCCAGCGGCCATGCTTTTGAGGCTCATAACTTGTAGCTCAGCTCAGTAACAAATTAAAAAACAATGAAACAATCTGAAAAACAAACCAAGAGGTTACTACTACCCAGAGACGTGTTTCAAGGAGATCACTCCTATCCACTAAACTTTTGAATGTTTTTTCCATCATGGAGTTAAAGTCTTCCTTGCATTACTACATGACTAACAAGAAGTGACCAAAACAACCGCTCACCAACAGGCAGAACAAGAAGTTTTCTCCCGCTAGAGAATGCTTCAAGGGTTGCACCATAAAATAAGAGTTTTCTTCTACATAGTAGCAGACTACTACAGCAAAGTATTTCCCTTCAGCACCGATCCCTTCAGAAACAAGCTAACAAAGGCCAACTTGAAGAAGAGCCTTTCATGTGCTATATCCAAAACCACCAAACAAGGGACAACTTCCACCTTCCTGGCAGAGCAAGCCACAGACTGCAAGAGCCCTTTCCAAGTGCACATTAGCTCATGTCTACACAGCAGCTTTGAATTACTGCAGATCAGAGCCTTGGGTACTTCAAAGGCAAGTTTGTTGGTTTGGGGTGTTTTAAGTTCCATTTTTCATGACAGTTACTTCATGAAGGTAATGGCAACAGCAAGCCCAGAGATCCCTCTCAAAAGGGACTGCTTCTAAAGGGATCGGTCAAAAGTTCCCAAGGGAGTCTCTAACTACAGAAAGTTCAAGACAACAGCTACTCACCCATTTGGGTCCTGGCCCACTCAAAAATATATTGATTCCCAGTGCAAATTCTGTCCCTACCTTACCCATCCATCATTAACCCCAAACCAAATCCCACAGAGTCACTTCCATCAGGCAATGGGAAAAGCAAAGAAAAAACATGGCACTTAAATCCTTGACATCCTCTTCCAAAACCTGGTGGGTTTGAAGGGAGGAGAATCGGGAAACATAACACGGCCAAATTGACAAATGAAAGATGCTAAGTATTCACTTTTTAGTTGAAAGGGTAATTTGAAGAGCTGTTCTATGCTCTTTCGATTTTTTTTCACTGTAGTTTGCCTGCCCTTTTCTCCCCCTCAAAGCCTTACCAGTAAGGGAATCTAACTTCATTTACATCGTGGGCAAAAGGAAACTCTCTGGTATTTGTTCATTTCCAGCATTATGTCTTTCTAATTAAGTTTGAGACATAATTGAAGGAGGTGGTTCCTACAGTTCAGCCATGAGCATGAGCCAACCTAAAGATTTTCCAAAGCTCGTGATGGCAACAAGCAGCTTTCAAACAAACTTAGCAATTCCCTAGGAAGCCAGAACCACAGCAGGTAGGTTCGATCGAATGCCCAGAGATGACTACACTGTAATCCTTACAAACACACAGAAACACAGCAGCTGGATCTGCTCTATGATACCCAGCAAAACTTAGAATCTGATTTTTTTCCCAATAAAAGCTGTAGTCTGATATCACATCAATGTATCCTACAGACTGCGCAAATCAGTACTCTCTCTCTGAGATAACAGAATTTGTTATAAAGTACAAAGCTGGGAAAATCACATTTCTGCTAATTGAGTACAACTTTTTCTTGGGCTTTTACTTACTCCAAAGGGCTGCTTACTATTTTGGGGGATTAAACTCACTGCAGAAACCTCTGGAGTGTGCTAAGCGCTACTCACCCTTGCAGACTTAGTAAAACTGATCTGCCATGATTTATTGAGAATACTTTCTCCACTGCACTCAAGGGATGGTTGGGAGGAAGTGTTTTGAGGAAAACGAGCAGCTCTTGAAGCCAAAAAGCAAGATGCTGGCAGGAGGTGGTGGGAGAAGAGGGGATTTTAGTGTCTTCTATTTCCATTAGAAAAAGAGTTCTCAGTATTGGGATACACCCCTCAGTCTACAGATTAGTCTGTGCTTTTAAACACAGGCTTCTTGTTAAACAACAACAATTAAAAAACCCCACAGACCTCCCAGCACATTGTATATTTTAATGGGACTGTCCTTGATGTGTGATATGAAGGCAAATTTGTTTCCCGTCAGCCTGACTCAGCCTAATGGACTTTCAAGCCGCGGTTTTTCCACTCCTCTTAATGACTTGTTGCAATGGTGATGAGTGCTCTGTGTACAGCAATGCCATCTTCTGGCACAGTTCCTGTGAGAAAGGGAACTAGCTGAATACCACTAAAAGAAAGCTCCTGTTTGTGAAAACAGAAACTCAGGCTCCACAATAAATCTCAGATTTTCCCCTCTCCACTGCATGTACTATTGGGCTCCAATTGTTCACAGGACTGGAACAAGGCAGCGAGAACACACACGGGGCGCTGCAGGAGCAAACTCACTCAACTGTCTTTTAAAGGCACACCAAGTACATCACCAGGAGCAAAGGCTGCTGCTGATTTACACAAACCTGAAGGTAAAGCACTGTGGCTGAAAACTTGTATGCTTTCAAAGCGCGTCACCACAGGAACCTGGCAGGAAGGGCAAGCAGTCAGAGACAACTCTGCATATCCCTGGGAAAATACCTTCTGTACCAGCAAACACTTCACACATCTGATTTATTTCGCTTTTCTGTTCCCAGCCAGAAAGTCTATATTAAGCAACAGCAAAGATTGAAAACACGTGCTATTTACATTAAGGAAATAAACAAGGGCTAACAGTTCATCAGTGCCTCACAACTCTGACTGTCTCCCGAACCATCACCAAGAGTCAGATGCAGATTTCCCACTAAATCTAATTCCTATGCTTTTATTCCACAATTTGCAAGGTTAGAGTATGTTCTTAGACTACAGATTCTAAAGACTGAATAGGTAAATTTGATCTGAAATAGTTCAACTCCAAAATAATACTTGAGGAAAAACAACATTTTGGAGTTCTTGCTCACTGCTTCATTTGATACCAAAAGCCCACCTTGAGATTCAGATGTGCTACAGAGATGCTCACCTTGCAGTCTCCAGCAAAACAGCCCATGCCCTGCTTCCTTCTCAGATACCATGACCACAGCCAGTAAGACATCAACCAGCAGGCAAATTGCAGTTGATTCTTTTCTCTGACATTTTAATTCTGCAGCTCATACAGAGATCTCAAAAAACACTTGGCAACACCCATAAAAACACAATGTCATTTGCTTTCCACCAATGAAAAATAATGCAAGGAAATACTTTTGTGTATTAAATCTCATGTAGTTGTTCATTAGGAAGGTATCTCTTCCATGTAATTATTAAATATTAAATAACAGAATAGCATATTTTAAATGTCCATGATTTCACATACAAGACAGACATTTTAGGCTATAATTTATAAAACTGTTGGGACAAAGCTGAAAGTGTTCTGCTTTCCACTTTCTTTGATGCCTTCCGTTGTCCCGTCTCTGTTTCTTTCCCACCCTCCCTCAGGTTTGCTTTCCTCTTCTCTCTGCCTCTATGCTTCTTTCAGTTCCCATAAAAAAAGGGCCTTCCCCAGCTTCCTTGTACAAAGGTTTTCTTCTCTTGCTTTTGCTATCGTTCAAAGTTAAGCTTAGCTTTTACAGATGGCTGCCTCTGTAAAGGGTATATCCTTCATCAATTCTTATAAGTGACCTCTTAACACACACACATTTGTGCAAAAAGAAGCCCAAAAGCATTTAATTTGGGAAAAAAGTTTACAAATTATGTTTCATTTTCCAGAAGAATTTCATATGTTTTGGACTCATAGAAGATACGTGACAAATACCACCAAAACAGCCCACAAAGCATTTCAAAGTCCAAGATTTCTGTCTTATGTTGATGAACAGTCCCATTTTGGAGATCAGTGACAATCAGATGCTCTCTACATTGCAAAGTCTCTGTCATCCTTCTAGAAATGCCAGAAAGAGAGCAGACAGCAGGAGAGTTCAGATGCTTTTACAGGCACAACAAAACAGTCACCTGCCTGACCACGATACCAGCATGGCAAAAAGATGCTGCTTTCCTAACAGGAGGAGATTCTTTCTGCAAAATGTAACACACTGACATTTTCTAAATCCCCATTCTTCCAATTTGGGTTTCCTATGCTGATGCTCACAAAATTCAGCTTTGTTCTAATATCAGTTGGGAAGAACAATCGTTCTGTCTGAATACATCAGCACCTTGGCCTGGCACGACTCATAAGGCTGAAAGCACCTCACAATCTAAAGCACTGAAAGGAGAAGAAGAGTTTTGCATCCACCAGAATTGCTCTAGGAGCTGCCCAAATTATTTGAATCATATTGAAGTTGCAACATGAGTTCATCTCTTGGGTACTAGGAGAATCTATATGGGAAAAACACTGTCTGAAATGAATTCTCAGGTGTCTAATAAAGAGAAAACTCCTAGTAAACCATTTCCCACAGTAAGCGTGCCTAGAGACTCTAGTTCCCATAGATTCCTATTACACTATAGTCAAGAGTTACAGATATGCTCCATTACCTCAGCAATTTTTACTAGTTGATAATAATTCACTTCCAGAAATTTTATATTTAATCTTTCACAATATCAGAAATTTTAACATGAATACGCTTTGATCAGATTCTCTGCTCGCATTCTGACGAAAGAGGGGAAGGATGTACAGAGGCATGGCCTGCAGTTCAAGTGCATTTTTCAAAGATTGTTTTGATATATCTGATAAGCCACTTCAGAGCCAGCCTATAAAAACCAGCCAGACAGGCACTTCCAAGAAGACAAGATTATTACAGGAAGTATCTTCCATTAAATAAAGTTTATCCTCTGGACACATTTACATAACAACTACTAATGCTGTCCTAACGTATGTGGTAAGTGGAACAAATAGACAAGTACAGTCCCTCAAAAAACAAGGCTGAAGAGCTGATACTGTCAGTTGGGTTTGAAGCCCATTCAGCCAAGTATTTTATTTGTTTCTTCCCTCTGTGGGGGAGATGAGTCATTAAAAATAATATTGCCTGGGACTTCCCACCCAAATTGTCAATCACTGTCTTATGTTACTTAAGAATAGTTGAATGTTCAAGTTTTGTAATCACCAAGCAATGTAGCAAACAGCACAGTTATGTCTAGCAAATACAGAAAAGCTGTAAGCAGTGCAACTGATATGAAAATGGTGCTACTGACATTCTGGAAGTTGCGTGTTTAGTTTTCCCTTAGTTTATAAAACCATAAACTACTAGTTTTAAAACCACTCCTATACCTGTCTTATTTAGGCATTAACATATATGGTACCAGAATAAAAAGCTCAATTTTTTAAATATTACCCTTCCACCTCACAGACAGCACATCAGAATTAACTATGCTTCCAGTAAAACTGCACCTGCAAACCACTGATAATACATCAAAGCAACTTCCAGAGGTGAGGATATAAACCAGCACACTCATGAAACAGTACAGCCAAGGTGCAGATGTTTGACAGCAAAAGCTCCGTTCTCACCTCAGCTATAGCAACCCTTCTCGGTATAAGAAAACAGCAGACTACCTGACAGATTTTTGCAGAGAGATGTGAAATCAAGATCTGGTCTCCAATAACTGCAAATTCAACCTCTAAGATTAAAAAAGAAACAACAATGAAGAGCATGCCACTAAATAAGAGATGTCATTATCCAATTGGTCTTCTTGCACAGGTTGAACAGGTTAAACCTTTGCTGGCTCTGGTAAAGCTACAGTAAATGACTTCTTTTACAACAGCAACATTGAATATATGAAAAAGCTTAGGAAATACAGAACAAATCAAGTTAAAAAGCACTCAGGGCTAAATGTAATAATTCTGCAGCTCAGTAGCTGAAACATGATGGGGATCTTTTTCTTATTAAGTTCTCTTCAGACACTGCCCAACTACACGAACAAGCTAACCTTACACATGTACCTAGAGGGTTCTTCATGCAACACAGCTATTTAACTACAGTCCTTCTTTTGCCAGGGCAGTTAAAAACCTGAGGAGAGCACAGAAGACAGTCTGATACATATTTACATACAGGACAGCTGAAGCGTGCACACTGTTCAAATATTTGGCTAGTAGAGTTATACGACTTTTCTTGTCAAGTTCATGCATCTGGGCAAACACAACCATTCCCCATGTCTACTGGTGTCCACATTCCTCATTTGTAATCCCAATAACGTAGATGTGGATTCAGAACTGAAATATTTGCCCTGTCAAATTATGTCCACTAGTAACCACTATTTAATAGCATTTTTGTCTAGCAACACAGTCAAATAGTACATTCTGGTAGCAATACCAACCTGGTGGGTTTGTTTTTTTTAAATAGCTTTTACCCTATATTCAGAGTAACACTAATTGCTCTTCTATACTTACATTTTTAAAATGAAGTGAACCAAAACAACCCAACTCTGTGTAGCTTGTGGTCAGGGTAGCAGAAGACGTCCCTGCTGCTCTCCACCACGTTTCAAAGCTGACTTTGACACCCAGCTCACTGTTCTCTTTGGAGCAGCAGTTTGATACCGGCTGAGTACATTGGACATCAGGTAAAACTGATTTACTGAATGTCCCTCCAAGGAGGCGAGTCATGAGTTTTCATCAAGCAGGGAATCACGACTGATAACACCTCATCCCAAAAAGCTGAAACTGACTTTTTTTTTTTTAAATTGACATATATGCTGATCTGCCCTTTAAAAAGTCACATTTTTTGTATCCTCTGTTGTAGGTGACAAAGACAACCAAAAAGCTTAACACATTGAGCCTGCCTAAACTAAGACAAAAATTAACCTAACCTGCAATTTGCAGCATTTCATTTAGGCTTAGAAAAGAGGAGAGAATATTCCCATCTTTCCCTATTCCCTCTTTCCAACTGATATGCTCACTAGTGCAAAATTTTCACATCAATTCTACAATCCATTGGTGGTGAGGAAAGCATCTTTAATCTAATAAGTGGTTTAATATTGATAATGTACACATAGATGCAAGATTACTTTTACTTTTGGTAGAACGTAACCTTAATGGAGACTTTTAGTTACTGCAGGGGCCACACCGTATCCCCAGTTACATTTGTACACGTTTTCCGTCCACAGGAGGTAACTGGACACTTTGTGCAAACCATTATTCAGTACTTAGATGTTGGTAGAGAAGAATTTCTCCAAACGTATACTGATTTCTAAATGCATATTTATGTTCTTCTGGATTTGACACTTAAATTATATAAATATCATTATCTTAATTATACATTAAATGGGCTTAGAGGGAAATTAAGATAATTAAAATTCAATAGAAATATCTTTTATAGTTATCCCCAGACGTCCACTGGATTTTTAAGAACAAAAGTCAAGAGCTCAGCTATGATAATCTACGTTACCATGGTAAGTGTTCTGCCATACATAACTGTCTTTCTCCTAACAGAGACTAAAAATATGTACTTGTGTCATCTCCAAGTGAGAAGATTCAATTTTTCATTCCTATATCAAAGTGTACGTCTGAAAACACATCTTAGTGATGGCATCTAGATTGGAATCATTTTATGACTACAGTCATTATGGCAACTAGAGATATCAGGAGTTTAAGACAGAGATTCAATATGTCACCCATTTCAGTAAGAAATTTTTGTCATCTTTGATGTCACAATACTTTAATACTTTACTTTTCCTGCTATATTCCTTTCAACTTTCTATATTATGAAAAAATATCTTTTAAATGTAACTTAAGCCAGTATTTTCCATATTTTTTCCTTCCAGTGTATCATTGTGTGTTACTCCTGCCACTTCACTATAAAAATAAATCTAAAGGGTTCACTGGAATTTCTTCATTAAGTCTTTGCTACATATGCTTACTGTCAGATCTTTAAAATATCTATTACCAAAGCAAAAGAACAGACATCAACTAAACCTTCATTTGTCCTTCAGCAAAAAACATTAGCTTCTTTAATCATAGTGTATATTCTACAGCCAAGCCATTGTTTTAAATGGCTAGCTTCAGAACATTTGTTATTACAAAGTAATTTCTCTTGGGAATTGTTTCACAAAGACACTGTGTATTCTGCAAAAATGAGCAACTCCATGCATTTACAAATTAATTATTCAGGTTGTACATATGAGCCATAGAAATTCCATCTGAAATCCAGACAAATTAAAATTCAAATCAAAATAAGTATTGAGACACAATTTTCTCTCCAATTCTTACATCTTGATGTAAACTGAATCTACATGATTTGCAACCTAAGCTCATAATCACTTTCTCTAAATCACTGGCAGTGTATTCCACAAGTAGAACTCAACTAAAAAGAATTAATAACATGGTCTTTGTGTGGTCCCAGAATTTTCTGCCCAGAAGTGAAAGTTGATTTTGTGACTTTTAAGGAAGCAACACAGACTAATAAAGGATTCCAAGCTGTAGCTGGAACTAAGGTGACCAGCTTCCTCAATTCCTTGTTAAATAGCCATAGGACTAGATAGAGAATTGTTTTATGTTCTGTGGTTCCTTTGCCATAGCAATAGTATTGTAGGAGGTTGAAGACCTGCCTCAGGGATTGTTTTTACAATACCCGGCATTTCTAGTACTTCAAATTGACAGATCACAATTAGCATCAAAACATTCTATTATTAATCTCAAAAAAAAACATTATGCTGTTGCTCAGCAATTTTCTATGACTGAAATGAATCTCTACACTAATTCTGCAAAATCTTGATGGAAAGAAAAAAATCACAGCTGCAATACACCCATACTTTCAGGGGAAGCTGTTATGGAGAGGAGATGTGCATGCTTCCTTGATTTATCACTGCTCAACAGAGAAGGTCTGGCGGGTGATGTGGTGACTGCAGGCTGCCTTGATCACAGCAACCATGAAGGAGTCAAGTTTAACATCTACAGTAACAGGAAGAAAACTGTCAGCAAGACCTCAGCCCTGGGCATGGGGAAAGCAGACTTCAGGTTGCTCAGGGAACTGCTTAGCGAGGTCCACTGGGAAAAAGATTTTGATGGTGCTGGGGCACATCAGTGCTGGTCACTTTTTAAATACCACCTCCAAAGGGCACAGGATCAGGCAATCCCGAAATGCTGGAAGTCAAGCAGGTGAGGCAGAAGGCAAGCCTGGCTGAGTAGGGATCTTCTACTCAAACTGAGGTGTAAGAAGATAGTGTATGGCCATTGGAAACAAGGACAGGTGACAAGGGAGGACTACAGGGAAGCTGTTCACCACAGTAGGGCGGAAATTTGCACGGCCAAAGCTCAATTAGAGTTGAAGCTGGCCAGCAGTGTGAAGGATAATAAAAAGGGCTTTTTCAAGTATATTCATAGTAAAAGGCAGGCCAAAACCAACATTGGACCATTACTTGATGAGCATGGGCACCTCATTAACAGCAACGTAGACAAAGCAGAAACTTTGAATGCTTTTTTTTCCATCGGCATTCAATAATGACATTGGGCTTGGGCCCCCCCAGAGCTTTGAGCTAGAGGATCATGACTGGGCAAACAATCTCCCAATCACCCCCTAACTTGTGCAGGATCTGCTGCTCTAGCTGGATCCCTACAACTCGATAGCGCCTGATGGGGTTCATGCAAGGGTACTTAAAGAGCTGGCCAATATCATAGCGAGACTTTTCTCAATGATTTTTCAACACTCTTGGGAATCTGGAGAGGTACCAGCTGACTGGTAGCTACCAAATGTGTCCCAAACTTCAAGAAGGGCAGCAGGGATGACCCCAGTAACTGCAAGCCTGTCAGTCTCACTTCAGTGCCTGGTAAGATTATGGAAAAGATTATTCTGGGAGTTACCGAAAAACATCTGAAAGACAATGCAGTCATTGGTCCTACCCAGCAAGGTCTTACAAAGGGAAGGTCCTGCCTTACAAACTTAATATCCTCCTACGACAAGGTCACCCACCTGGTCGACCAGGGAAAACCAGTCAATGTCATTTTTCTGGATTTCAGCAAAGCCTTTGACACTGTCTCTCACAGTATTCTCATAAACAAAATGTTCAGAATACAGCTGGATAAATACATAATACAATGGGTGCACAATTGACTGATGGGTTGAGCTCAAAGAGTCATAGTGAATGGAGTTACATCAGGCTGGTGCCCAGTCACTGGTGGGATCCCACAGGGATCCATCCTGGGACCAGTGCTCTTCAATATCTTCATAAAATGACCTGGACAAATGACTTGAAGGTTTTTTGACAAAGTTTGCTGATGACACAAAACTGGGGGGAGCCGTCAACTCTCCTGGGGACAAAGAGGCCCTGCAAAGGGATCTTGACAGGTTGGAGAGCTGGACAATCACTAACAGCAGGAAATTTAACAAGGGCAAGTGTTGGGTTCTGCACCTGGGACACAGTAACCGTGGATAAACGGATAGCCTGGGGTCTGAGAGGCTGGAGAGCAGCCTTGCAGAGAGGGACCTGGGGGCTCTGGTCGACGGCAAGCTGAACATGAGCCAACAGTGAGCCCTGGCTGTGTGCAGTTTTGGGCACCACAGCATAAAAAGGACATCAAACTACTGGAGAGTGTCCAGAGGAGGCCACAAGGCTGGTGAAGGGTCTAGAGGGGATGTCATATGAGAAACAGCTGAGGTCACTTGGTCTGTTCAGCCTGGAGGAGACTGAGAGGGGATCTCATGGCTGTTTACTTACTGCCTTCTCACAAGGCAGGGAGGTGAAACAGGTGCTGATCTTCTCTCTCTTGCAACGCATGATAGGACTAGAGGAAGTGGCAGGAAAATATGCCAGGGGAGGTTTAGATTGGACATTAGGAAGAAGTTCTTCACCCAGCAGGTGGTGGATCACTGGAACAGCTCCCTAGGGAAGTAGTCATGGCACTGAGTCTGCAAGCATTCAAGAAGCATTTGGACAACGCCCTCGGTCACATAATGTGAATGTTGGGAGTGTCCTGTGTAGGGACAGGAGTTGGACTTGATGATCCTTTTCCGTCCCTTCCAGCTCAGGTGATTCTATGATTCCATGATTCTGTATCAATTGCTGCACACTGGTGATGCATCAGTAAAGTCAAAAGCTCCCGCAGGCACCAGTCAAATTAAAGTTCAATGGGACAACAGCAAGAGTAGCGGTTGGCCACCTCCTGAACTTCAAAATGCCTCAAAGACCAGATCCTCCCAGAGATTTAAATAATTTTACATTAGTACAACTTAAAAGGCAAGCCAACCACCTTCCATATAACTCCAGATGGAAGGTCTAGATCTCCATGCACTGCTCTGAAATGGGCACAGTAGTAAGCAGGCTGACAGATGCAGGGAATACCAAACTATGTTTAGTTGCAGCAAAGGCTATGTCAGGTCACATTACATATAGCCAGAGCCTTCTTCTACCTCCACTTGTAGAGGTAAAAACTTCACCTCTATATCACACTGAGTTGCCTTTCAGGCAACCCGGTATTTCCTGAAATATCATTACAGACAAAGGAGACCCCAACTGCATCAGGTGCAGCCAGGAATGTAAAGTCTAGACAAGGACTTCTTAGGCTTTTGTGTCTTTTGGTACAGCCGACTGACAGATGAAAAAAAGGACTAAAAAGCTGCAGAGCCAAGTCTTGTCAGCAACGGGGGCCTTAGCTGCCCGAGCCGTGGAGACAAATATGGCCCAACACACTACTCCGGGCTGCCTGGTGGAATGCATCACTCGTGCCTCGCTGGATGCTACCATAAACAGATAACCCGGAGTGTCCAGAACCCTTGGCAGAAACACACAGTAAGAGCCAGACCCCTCTGCCTCTGCCCCTACCCCACAATGGATTCCGCAGCCCTCCCCCAAGCACAGTGTTCATACAGAGTCCTCAGGAAGATGCTAAGACCAAGGTCAAACAGCTTGAGAAGTTAAGGCCTTTAACCTTAACCTCAAGGCAGCTGCAATAACATAGTTTGGACACAGGTGCCAAGACCAGGAGCAAATAAATCACTTGCCAGGAATGGTACTAGTCAGGGTGATAAGAGGTGATTACTCATTAGCCCATGCTGAGTAAGTAATTTCACATCCTAAAAATAGAGTACCAGTCTATTTTCTACAATGCCTGCCCCTTACCAAAAACAAGAACACATCCCAAACATTCCATACAAAATGCTTTTATATAGATTTCATACACAGTTGCTTTACTAAATATAAATTCTCTTCTTCGAGCTGAACAAACTGAAGGGTAATTAGTGGCCACTGAAGCCATGAGGCGCTTTGCAGAAGTACTTTATTTATACCCAGCTCATTACTTGCTCTGACTTACTCAATCACCATTATGAGAAGCATAAAGCTTTCCTCTTTTGCATTTTAGCACCACAGAAACTTAAGGTCCTCTGCTATTCTTGCCCATTTTTTATATATAAACAATTTTCTCCAATTGAGTCCTCAGAATTCCATAATTACCGTAAAAGAATTACTGCAAATCAAGTTTGCTGTTCTGATTTTAACATTTGTTTCAACAAATGATCCACTGTGATGATCAATATAAAACAAAGGTTTGCTGGACATTAATTTCCCCTTTAATGGTGAGATGGCTCACATAACAGTTCAGTATTCCTGCAATGACAAGGAGTGCTCAAGTAGCAGGAACGCGGGCTCTTGCTCTACAGACCTTCCTAAGATCATATGGCTGCCACAAACATACACAAGAAAATTTGATCTGGCAACTCAAACAGCCTATTCCAAAACTTTCAGTCTTGAAATTGCACTTTGTTCACTGCAAGGTTTTGATTGCACTTCGTTCACTGCAAGGTTTTTACCCACCCGTGGGAGGTCAATCACACATACTTCCAGCACATTCCCAGTCTTTCTCTCAGCAAAGCCTGAAGAAGCTTAGATTGACACATACTCACTTGGGAAGGTGGGCATAAAAATAGGACCCTCAATGGCATCTTTTCATCAATTATTGTCATCTGGAAAATCATGTGTGCTTCCGGTCCCTGATAAGAGACCAAAGTTAGCAAAATTCACATCAGGAGGAAGATTATCAACCCAGTTTTCACATATACTCCAACACTGTCCACATCAGAGTGTCCTAAAAGTGCTTGGAACACCAGCGAGCCAGGAGACAGCAAATCGTGTACATCAAAATAACAATGAACCGAGCAATGATTCACACACAATAGAGCATTTCCAGTACAAATCTTAGACTGCTACAGAGATTATTCTCAGAAACAGTCTCCTTAAAGGGCAGGTTCAGATATGAGAACCTATTTGTAGGAATCCAAGACTAAATTATTAGTAACATGATCTGGATCTAAAAATTCTCAAAGTTTACAGTGTTACAGGAGATGTACATGCAGCACGTGACACCCTGTCCACTATCACAGGCAAGCCAACATGCTTTGGCTTCTGTGCCCTCACCAGCTGGTGCTCTCAGCAAGAGCTAAAATATCGCCTTGAGTCAAGGCCAGGATATTAGCATCCAGCCTGAGTAAGTTTAAGTTCCCAGAAAGCTCTTGTGCAGTCACGAGAGAGTTCTACTCATGACACAGTCCTGCCCCTTTCCCTGCCAGCTCCCCACCACCCACATATCCATGCACAGTTACACATCAGAGGGAACCACAGCCTCAGACATGCACGGCCACTAGAACAAAACGCGCATTCCTGAGAGCAACAGCAGCTGAGGGTCACAGACAACCAAGTGTTGGCAGTCATTCCACACCAGGAGGAGGAGGGAAAGCCAGATTTTAGAAAGATAAAATAATAAACAAAAATGGCTTGAAGGATTCCTGTAGCTGCAAGCAGACTAAAACAGCACACAAAGGATACTTCAGAGCATTCCAGTCATGCGATCTAACAGCCAGTTACTAGCTTAGATCATAGATACAATGCCCTAGTTCAGAAATAATTGCAAAGCTTATTTTCTCCTTTTGGGGTTGCACGTTTGGGAGGAGGGTACATTTGCATTGTTTTGTTTTAAACCAAAGATTTTGGGTGCATGCTATTTCTGATGGAGGGTAGTAGTTGTAAAATTGATAT
The DNA here is from genome assembly GCA_033558185.1 of Dromococcyx pavoninus. NCBI lineage: Eukaryota > Metazoa > Chordata > Aves > Cuculiformes > Neomorphidae > Dromococcyx > Dromococcyx pavoninus. Next base: position 62,114 of record JAUMJL010001158.1, on the reverse strand, counting down.
TGCCCTCGGTTTGATATTTTCTGAATACACAGTTATAGGCAGGTAAGTAATCTAGGATGATTTTTTTTGTTGTTGTATAAACTAAAAAAAGAACTGCAATATTTAGAAAGATCACAGGAGAAGACAAATTAAGTCTGGACGCTTTTAGGCTTTTCAGAGTCAAGCTCATAAACCAGCACTTTACCATTAGACCTAAAATAATCAATAAGAGTATTTACAGTGCTATTTCACTAGCTTAAATCCAGCCAGCTTAAAGGCTTGGAATACTTTACCATTCATTGGATGTCTGGAAAAATCCTAGAGATGAAAGTCCTCTAACAGGCCATACAACTTACGTCAAGAGCTCTCACACTTTTTGCAAGACCACCAAGACTTTAGGTGAGACACCATTTCTGCAGGTAATTCTGTGCCTCACAACCCCCCCCCCCACAGGAACTCGTTGCATGAGTATATTCATGCATACATTCAACTCTCCTTGCAAAGAGCAATCACTATAGGGATCAGATGCCTCTCCAATTTCGTCTGTTGTGAAATACACCTGCCATTTTTATTTAGCTCACGATCTTTAACACATGTAGCAAATGCAATATCCAATGAAAGGATTTCAACAAAACTAACTGGACAGCCAAATAAGTATAAACATTAAAAGCAATGAAGAATGGGATGACAGTTGTGCCATTACCAGTCTGGAACTCGGCACACAGGAACTCAGCCACTTCCACATCAGGAGACATGTAAACTCCGTAAGAGGACAGCGGCCCCTTGGCCATGCTCTTCTTCCTACCTCAGATACATCATCTTAGCACACACAGATTATCTTAATAAATAAAGCAACTTATAAATAAAGCTCAAATTAAGAAAGGTTGCACTTCATAAAGCTTCTTACCAGTTTTCAGCAAGCACAACTTTATTGACAAAGACTGCATGTAACTTGTGGAAACTTCACCTTGATTATCACTGGTCAAAATGCCATTAAAATAGAACCCCAGAAGGGGACAGATCAGCAACTTTGTCTCCTGAAACTGTCAGTTTAAACGTAGCAGTACTGAACACAAAGAGTTAACAAGGCAAACACCCAAAATGTCGTGGGGGTGAAGAGTGAATCCTTATTGCATAAACAAAGATTCTTTTAGCATAAGGAAATCTGAAGTAACTGCTGCATTACGTACAGTACATTTAATACTCTACAGGAGCAATCAAGTTCTCCAGCTACATCAAAATACTGCAAGACTTAGATGACCAAAAAAAAACTGTAACAAGAAATAATTGTGCTGTAAGTACCGTGCAGTCCCACAGCTGAGCACAGCCCATACGTATAACTTGACCAGAGCTTTAACTCAATTCAATCTAAAAATGCAGAGCAGTTACATGTAATTGGTACCAGCAGTTATGGCACGGAATGAGGGGAAACAGATGCAAATATTATTCTAGGGTATTATTAGACAATTTACAGAAAGCGTGTATTTAAACAGCATTCCCCAAAGTGACTTTTACAAACGCTTGAGCTCTTGGGGTTGTGTTCTGAGGCAGTGGGAGAGCAAAACACAACTCTGACATGACTGCCATAATCTCATTAGCAAAGCTGCCGTGCTGCTGCTGGCTGTCCATCGAGGGTTTAGCAACCACTAGCTTAGTTTGCATGTTCAGCCAATTATCAGCACAACATCAGGATGCCAAGCACTCCGCTTTACTGAACACATTCAAATTATGATAAGAAAATAGATATTTTCTTCTAAATTAAAAAAAAAATTCCTGATGCATTCTCAGTTCTGAAAGTCTGTAGCCCTGCACTTTTAACTCATTTTCCATGCAGTGTTACTCCTGACACCTTCAGTAAGGTCCAGCTTTCAGCTTTAGTGCTTCCTGACAGAAATTTTATCAGTTTCAGCCAGCCACATGCCTGCATCACCCTAAAAATCCCCATGCATCAACAAAGGATTCTAAATGCAGCCTGTTTTCCCCACTCAAGTTCATAAACCTCCACAGGGCAGTGAACAGCAATTTCTAGCTCACACCACCCACTCACCCTTTATTTAAATATTTTTATTTCTTGAAGAATGTAAATAAAGAGCACATCTTGAAGTCTACATCCTGCTACATATGACAGTTGTTTCCAAGTTCCCAGCTTACTCACCATCACAGTAAGAACTTGAAGAAGGATAAAAGAGAAAGGACAGCTATCAGAACAGAACATATTGTGTTTAGTCAAGAAAATTCCCTCCCTCTGTTAGTCATTTCTTTATTGTCAGTCGAGTAGGAGACTTCTAAAGCCCATTTACCACTTACTGTTTATAAATGTCAAGAGACTTCTCTCAACACAAACCCACGGGAGGAGACACGAGGTGCAGCTAACTTCTCCAATCACCAGCAAAGCCTATTTCCACTCAAGGGGCATATTTCTCAGTGACTGTAGCTCAAGACCAGTAACTGATGGTAAGCTCAAGATGTAAAAGTTACTTCTGTGTTGCTATAATATCAACCTTTTCCCTTATCATGCTACATAGTGGCATCACATGCAGAGATATACTACAGTGTAGCATAATGACACATTAAGCCAAGTCATTCACTCCGGTGGAGCTGTTCCAGCTCCTTGGAGAAAGGCGGTGTGGGAGGAAGATGGCCCAAAGAGGCACAAGTAGCTGGGCCATACCAGCAGCTCCACACAGCCCTCACAGTGGAGAGCACCTTCTTCAAAATTTCTGAGGCAGCATCACGCAGCAAATCACCTAAATATAAAGCCTAAAATCCCATAAAAAGAAAACATCACAATAAATGCTTCATAATAAAACTTAGATAACAGAACTTCATAATAAAACGCAGGCATAGGACATTCACCCTGACCATTTTGATGCTGATACCAAAAATGCCATCAGGTAACATCTCTAAGACTCGTTTTGGAATTCTAGACAGCAGTACCCTTTATTTCAGTGCTGAGCACATGAGGGAATGATTTCCATCAATCATGCATAATAAGACAAGAGCTGGGGACAGAATATATTTCCCATTTACATGCATGTGTATAAATCCTTCCAGCAATCTCACTCGTATTCTATTACTTTCCAAGGACTAATTTTAATGTTACTATGAACTTCACCACAGTCAAATCTCTGCTAATTGCAGCTTTGGAACCAGCTCTCTGTCTGATCTTGTATTTTAGGTAGGGAAAGACTGCAAACAGAGGGAGACACACCTGTTCAGCACATAGCTCACTTGAGATGTTATCATTTTTCTCTGAACAGTGTCTGGAAAAACACTATTTGAAAAAAACATGCTAATTCAGAAAACATGCTATCAGATCGACATTCTGTCTAACTTTCAAAAAAATACAGTTACTTAGATTAAACTTAACTGAAGTTAGAAATCTAATTCTATAGAAAACTAATTCTACTTTAGCTTAGATCAAAATATTCCACTTTTTGTAATAGTAACTACTTCTTGTATCAGTGTTCCACAGCAAACATTACCATTACTTTGCAAAGATCTAACCTTGTGAGGCAGAAAAGGCTACAGATATTAAGACCAACAAGTGGTGTTTCCACAAGACAGATGTAGTAATCAGCATTCAGCGCAAAAAAGACCCACAAAGTTTGTGTAGATGTTTTGGAGGCAGTGAGGGGGTTTGGGGTTTTTTTACTTACTGACTAGTAAAAAGCACTATTCCTTCAATATTTAAGCAGCCAACTTAAGCAGCAAGTCCTCTTGGATATGAGGCATGCGGTATCTGCTTCTTCTGAATCAAGCTGTGATCATTTTTCCTGCTCCTGCCCCAGCATGCTCTGACCAGAGGCAGTGGCCACAGCCTCGACGCAGAGCAGGGGGCCCCACAAAAGGGCAGGAAGCTCCTAGAAATGACGGGAAGCGTCACCATAGAGCAGGCAGCCTCGCAAAATGGCAGGCAGGCCCATCACAGAGCCCACAAAAAGGCATGAAACCTTGTCACAGAGCAAGGGGAGCCCCACTAAAGGGTAGGCAGCCCCACAGCCCAGAAGGTTCTGCGCCCTTCGCACAATGGCGGGAAGCCTCACCACAGAGCAGGGGGGAACTTCAAAATGTCGGGAAGCCCCACAAAGCCCAAAAGGTTCCACGCCCTCACAAAACAGCGGGAAGCCTCTCCACAGAGCAAGGGAAGCCCCCACAAAATGGTGGGAAGATGCCAGAAATGGCAGTAATTGTCGGCACAGAGCAGGCAGACCAACAAAATAGCAGGAAGCACCAGAAAGTGGTGGACAGCCCCACAAAATGGCGGGAAGCCTCATCACAGAGCTGCGGGAGCCCCGTGAAAGCACAGGAAGCCTCATTACAGAGTTGGGGAGCCCCATCAAAAGGGCAGGAAGCATCATCACTGAGCTGGGGCAGCCCCACAAAATGGCAGGAAGCCCCACAGAGCCCAGAAGGTTCGACACCCCCAGACAAACTCCATGAAAAGAGACCTCCCCAACAGCTCCCTGAACAAAAACTTAACACCAACAGCCAAAAGCCAGCCTTTGGCAACACTGTCACAGACAAAACTTGCAAAGGAGTAAATACCTCAGGGAAAAACACACCACCAAAAAAAAACCTCTCCTCAAAAAAACCCAAACCCACAAAAAAAATTTCAAAGTCCCTATGTAGTAAATGCAAACCCAAGCCTCTCCTAAGCACTATACTTTTTCTGTAAAATTTATACATAGAAATTTGCACCAGAGGAGGTTCAGATCAGATACCAGAAATATTTTTTTCACCTAAAGGGTTTTCAGACACCAGCAGAGGCTGCCTGGGGAGGTAGTGGAGTCACCATCCCTAGAGATGTTTAAAAGATGGGTAGAAGAGGTGCTCAGGGATGGTTTAGTGGTGGACAGGTATGGTTGGACTTGATGATCTCAAAGGTCTTTTCCAACCAAGCAATTCTATGATTCTATGAAATAAGGAAGCACGTAAACAAACTTCCTGATAGCCACAGCACAACTGAAACTGACAAAGAAACGAGCAGCACTTTACAACCTCAGGTCAGCCCCCATTTCCTAAGCATTTCTATTAAAAATAAACCACTACCTCTGCCATCACCCGCCAGGAACGCAGGAGCCCCACCAAGGCAACACTTTCTGCTGCTTCTGGCACCTTCTATGCCACTGCTGTGTGGGGTGACCAGGCGAGGCTACAGGATCTTGCTGTGACAGAACCGCTTTGCAATTAGCACCAGCTGGATGTAATTAGCAAGGCAGGCTCCTGTCCCACAGCTACCCCAGCAGCTGTGAGCCGTCAGGCCAGGCTAACTGAAAATGAATAAAAGACTTGAGGATGTTAAAGACAACTTTTGGAGTCCTCAACACATGAAAGACATAGATCTGTTAGAATGAGTCCAGGGGAGGCCACAAAGATGATCTGAGGGCTGAAGCACCTCCTATAAGAGGACAATCTGAGAGAGTTGGGGTTGTTCAGTCTGGAGAAGAGAAGGTTCTGGGGACACCTTAGAGCTGCCTTCCAGTACTGGGAGGGGCTCTTGATCAGGGAGTGCAGGGATAGGAAGGGGAGGAATGGATTTAAAATGACAGAGGGGAGATTTAGATTAGGTCTTAGGAAGAAATGGTTTCCTGTGAGGGTGGTGATGCACTGGCACAGCTTGCCCAAAGAAGTCGTGACTACCTCCATCCCTGGAGGTTCAAGGCCAGGTTGGATAGGGCTTTGAGCACTCTGATCCAACGGGAGGTGTCCCTATCCATGCCAGCAGGGTTGGACTAGATGACTCGTAAAGGTCCCTTCCAACCCAATGCATTCTATGGTTCTATAGACCAGATTTCTATTCTGGAGAATTATTGCTACATTCTCTCTATGGCCTGCCTCAGGATTTTTCGGAGTATTCAGGTGATAGAAAGACAAATAGTGAACTGAACTGTAAGCATCACACCGACCTTGCAGCCAAGCTTGCATTTGTTTGTAAGAAGTTAACCCTCTTAGGCTTTCTCTACACCCAACTTCAGCTTTACAGCCATCAGTTTCATTGCCTTCCCCATCCATCCTCCCTGGAAGGATTTTCCTGTGCAATCCATTGTAACTCACGTCTTGCTACCGTGATCACTTGTGATTCCCTTGCTAAATGCTACAGAAAGCAAGCATTTCAAAATATTTCACCTGCCTTATATGTATTTACAGTCTTTTCTTCCCGGGATTAGAAAATTGTCACACAGCCCAGCCCACAGGTGACAAGAGAACTCTGCCAGGATAAAGACCTGGAGCCAAAGCTGTACCTTTAATCTCTGCTTGCAAATTCCCTTCCCTTCCCATTCCTTGCCTGGAAGCAAGCTTTCCAAAATTACCAGCTCCCTTTTCTTGATTGTAGGCCTGAAAAAAAATGGCAGTGTGGCAGAAGTTTGTTTGTTATCCTACAGCACGTTATCATATAATTAGAAATGGAATCATAATATATGATCACTTAAGCATTTTTTTTCCAGAGCCCAACTCAATGTAAAGCACAGACAGGGGACAGAATTACAATCACACAGTCTTTATTTCTAGTAGGTTGTACCAACTAAATGTTTGATTTTGCAACCTAAATAACACAGTAGTATAATTTTTATATGTAATCTAGACACAAGTGGTAATTTACACACTAGCTGTAATTACTTTTTCCTATATTATAGTCCACATCTAATATGCAACGGGTTCATTATGAATTATGTTTCATCATTTCAAATCAGAGAACACACATTTGCTAGCACCCTTTTCCCTTTGATATGGCATTTGTGGCTTTCTGAAATAGATATGTTTGTTTTGATAGTTGTTGTCTCTACACCTAAGTGAGTATTACACTATGCTGATCTTCAAGTCATTCTAGTTTGGAACAAATTACTTCTAATCCTTTGTTGCAGCAGAAGGTAAAATAAAAAATAAGCTTGAGTCAAATTAAAGTTCAAAGGATCCTTGAAAATGGGGAATTCAAACCAATCTAATTTTTTAAATATGGAACTAGAATCCATGCCAGCAAAGAGGTGAAGGCAACAACAAACTGTCCAAAGCAAAGCTACTGCAATGGGAGGCTGGGAGGAATATCAGCCTAAACCACCCCTGGAAGAGAAGATTCGAATGTCCTCGAATCCCACAAACTCTTAGTAGGGGACACAGAATGTCCTGCAGCAGGAAAAGCCTCGGGAGGGGGATAAAGAGCAGTGGCCTAGAAAAGGCACCACCAAAGCCGAACAGTAGTATATGAAGTCCAGAAGATGACCTCCAACACGGCAGTGGCATATGGGTTTTTAGGAGGGTTTGTCTTCTCCTCCTTCACAGAAGAAAAATATATACCAGTAAGAGACAAAATCCAGTAGAGTTGCAGGAGAAAACTCCTTGAGAAAGGAAAATAAAAAGAATACTGGTTCCTGAAGGCCTGCACACCAACTGAAGTATGCCTGGTGACAGATTTTTGTCAGCCCCTAGGTGGAAAGCTCGTAACAATTAGACCACATCTGTTAGAGTTTATGCAATCTGGCAGCCTGAAAATCTCCACAATTTGTGCATAAAGATGAATTGCTTTTGCATCCAACAGCCACATTTGGCACAATACACAAGGCCAGACATAGTGCTTATTTCCAGCAATCTCCACTGCTTGCAGTGACTTTGGCTCTCCTAGTAATGAGGTATTGGGTACAATCTGATGGTCTCATACTCCACACTTTTAAATACTCAAACGTATGTCTTGCTCTCATGGCTTTTCAGTAAAGGACAATTTTGCCATGGAAACATCCCTGGAGAAACAGAATGACAGGAGCTCTGTTCTGCATCTTCCCACAACCACATCAGCACTCTTCCTCTAAACACCATGGTGAGTCCTTTCTCTCCATTTTTGGTTCTCACTCCAAGCCACAAGTTTGGCACCCCAGAACACTTTATGTCCTTTTGGACATAGTTGGTCTTCCAAATACGTCTAGCTGTTTTTAAAATAAAAAGAGCTTGAATAGGAGAAAGAGGACTTCCAGTTCCAGGCATCATTTTACAGACAGGTGTTTAACCAAAAGACAGTTATATGGAATAAAGGGATTTCAGGGGGGATCAATAATGGCATATCATAAGGACAATTACCATTGACTGCTCTACATTTCTCTATGATACACAACTCTGAGATCAGTTAAACCACAGTAAGAGACACTCCTGTACACTTTCTCTTCATATCAGATAACGGCTTAAGATTATCAATTTATTCATGCATGCTCAGAGGCGCAGTAGGAAAGCAGTACCTAAGTGTCATGGCAGATGACACTGGGACACTTACAACAGGAGAATCAGTTCTCAAACCAGGAACCCAGAACAGCCTGATGAGGGAATGTCAGTCTCCATCCCTTGCACCAAACAAGGCAGAAAGGGTGTTCACAGCCACATGCCTCACAGCCCAAAAAAAGATGGGCAGCACCCATTCATGTGTCTTTCCTTCATGAAAAATGTTGAAAAGTTTGTCCTGGTGTGATGCTGAGAACTTTCCAGTACCTGAAGTGGGCCTGCAGGAAAGCTGGAAAGGAACTCTTTACAATGGCATGGAGTGATAGGACAAGGGGCAATAGCTTTAAATTGGAAGGGGGAAGATTTAGATGAGACATTAGGAAGAAACTCTTCACAACGAGGGTGGGGAGGCCCCGGCACAGGTTGCCCAGAGAAGTCATGGATGCCCCATCCCCTGGAGGTGTTCAAGGCCAGGCTGGATGTGGTCTTGAGAAGCCTGGTCCAGTGGAAGGTGTCCCTGCCTATGGCAGGGAGTTGGAACTAGATGATCTTTAAGGTCCCTTCCAACCCAAACCATTCCATGATCCTATGATTCTGTGATTCTGACTCCGGAGAACCTAATACTTCCATAAAACTGCAAAACTATTTCTTACCTAGCTCTAACACCGCCTTTATTTCTGTGGATGACGTTGTTGTTTCTACGCTATCTATGCCTTGAACTGCTTGCACAGTGTAACACACTCAGATACCTGTAGCCCAGCTTGGGTTTCATTTTTCGCTTTAGAACACAGCACAGTCACTCGATACAATTCAGCCCTTCAAAGCATCTACAACAGATTCAAAAATTCCCTTAAATTCACTGAAAGGCAGTAAAAACTCAACAAACATAACTTCAATTTCAGCAGGTTCTTCAGTGCCTTTCGCTATCAAGCTACAAGATGGGACAAGCCTCAAGGATCTCAGTGTGGTGGGAATATGGTGTGCTGCTGATTCCAGTTTTCACTAAGGGCTATCGTGACAAGCATGTTGTGATAACAAGAGTCAGTTGTTTCAAACACACACGCTCACTTCTCCCTTTTGTTTTGCACTCCCCCAAATCTACTCTCCTTCCCTACTAAGGATGCAAGAGATACTTGCTAAAGTGGGAGACTCATAGAGAAATTGATTCACTTCAGCCATTGCTGTGTTCTTTACCTTGATCTTGAGGGGCTTTGTCCATTTATTCGTGGATCTTTAAATTCCTGTGAAGGTCACCCAATAAGCTGTATGTATGCTATCTTATGGAAGGGTATGCTATCTTATTCCAATAAACACTAGACTCTACCACAGCCATAGTTCAGAAACCCATCTGATGGGCAATTTCTTTCTAAATGCAATTACAAATAATTCTAAACATAGTGGACAAAATGCATAGGAATACAGCAAAACAATTGTAGTATTTGATTTTTTTCATGAGTAATATCCGCATGCTAATTCATTCATTCATACTAATCCCTATCTTTTCATTCTCATGTAAAATGAATAACCCCATGAGAATGCTCCACAGAGTGCACTGGACTGGATCCTGGATCCTTCCTCAGCAGCATTTCCTAGTTAGGGGTGGGAGCTGTTCTGCTTTGCCCCTGGCTGCCCCACAACTTTCTGAATAAAGCAAACTGTCCCTGTGTTTAAAAACATGGAGCTGAAAGTGGCTTGTTGATCTTGCAGGGCTTCCTATCCTTTCATCTGCATTGGCAGATAGTGGTACTGCTTGCAATTAAGCCTCATTAACAGTGATAACTGCTTGTTATTAAATAACTGGCAACCTCGTGTTTCCCATGTGGTGAGGAGCGAATTGAAGGTTTCCAACAAGCAGGATCAGTCACTGAGGGTCTGCTCAGAAGGATATCACCTCCCTAGCTCCAGTAAACACGCAGAGTAAGTTACATTCCCAGTGCTTGGCATCTTCTTCGCCAGGGCTTTCCTTTACCACCTGGAAATTCCCTTCCTGATGTTCTTACTCTGTCCTGCTGGTACTGCCAATCGCACCAAGTACAAATTGCCAAAAAACGGGAGACATCCCTGCTCATTTTTCTCCCCCTCCTAAACCCAAACTTTGCTACTCAAATCAGACACTATTTTTCTTCCAGCCTGCAGCAGGGGAGGGAACAGGAAGTGCCAAAATATGTAGGGATGCGGGGGGTGGCTGTTCCCGTGGCATTTCCAGCCGAGGTCAAAAGCAAACCCACACAAAGGCCTTTTTGCTTAAGTTCCTCGGCCCAAACTCCCGGTTGCCTAAGGGGAGAGGCTCCTTCAAACTTCCAGCTCCCTGTCCCAACCACAGACTCCTGCGATTTCCTCCTCAATGGTACCGCCAGCTTCTCAGTGAATATGAAAAGAAATAAAGGAGAAGGATGGGATTTATATTTGAGCACATCCCTACAATACTAATCTGATTACTTATCGGGAATCCTCGTTTTCAACAGCTTTTTCTTTATTAATCTTTCCACCGTAGCATTACAGCCTTCGTACGGAAGCACAGACTGAACACATCAACACTACATCCCTCCTTTCTGGCCTCTCTCATTCCCAGGAAACACAAAGTGCTCATGGAATGGACTCCCCAGGACCTCACCCCTGGTAGTGAATGCCAACTCCTGCAACCAACTTCAATGCTCCGAATGTAAACTAACGCAGCAGCCACTACAAAACCAGAGCAAGGTGATAGAGTCATAGAATGGTTTGGGTTGGAAGAGACTTAAAGCCCATCCAGTTCCAACCCCCATCCCCATAGGATCGGGGTGCTCAAAGTCCCATCCAACCTGGCGGCCTTGAACATCTCCAGGGTTGGGGCAGCCATAACTTCCCTGGGCAACCTGTGCCAGTGACTCCCCAGCCTCAGTGTGAAGAATTTCTTCCTTAATGTCTAATGTAAATTTTTCCCCTTCCAATTCAAAGCCATTCCCCCTTGTCCTGTCACTCCAAGCCCTTGTAAAAAGTCCTTCCCCAGCTTTCCTCTAGCCCCTTCAGATACTGGAAGTCCGCTATGAGGTCCCCCAGAGCCTTGTCTTCTGCAGGCTGAACAAGCCGAACTCTCCTACCCTGACCTCATAGCAAAGGTGCTCCGGCCCTCAGATCATCTTCGTAGCTCTAAGACAGACGCAAGATACAAGATGCATTCTAACATAGACACAAGAGCTCTCGCCTTGCAAGGGGAGACATGCAAGCAGCAAACCCTTGCACACAGCAAGAGCCGGACCAGCCGCTTGAAGATTGCTGCATTCCATGAATTAAGATTTTCTTCATGCCTTTCGCTACGCCAGCGCTGCGCTGCAGCATCCATCGCGCTGCACCACCGTGGCGTGACACGTCTGGGTGTGCGCACGCTTTCTCAGAGCACACCTGCCTGGAACAATTTTGGGCTGGATAGGCTGGGGTTTTATTATTTTACGGGTTTATTTCATTATTCAATGAATAGCAGAGAATGAAGAACTGCCCACCCACCACCTCCAGTTTCGCGCAGCTCGGCGGCTCCTACATTCCCACCCCACATCCCCGCAGCAGGGATGCTCCCTATCCCGGCCACCGACACACACACGCGCACCCCCAGGGGACAGGGGGACACGCGGAGACACGCGGACCCGTACCTGGCGGAGGCGCGGGGGCCCGGCGGGGGGGGAGGTGCCGCCGCCCGGCGCGGGGGGCGCGGGCGAAGCCATCTTCTCCTTCCTGGCTCTGCTCAACCCCGCGGGACCCCCATGCTGGGGCTCCCCGCTCCCCGGGGGTCACCGTGCCCGGGCTGGGGAACGGAGCTGGGAGAGCGGGGACGGCACCGCGGCGCCGGCGGCCGGAGAGCGCGGGGGGGGCGGGGAGGGACCGCCGCGAGCGCGCACACGCCCCCCCCCCCCCCGCACACACCCTTACACACAGCCCTTACACACCCACTCCCTTGCATACGCAACCCCTGCACCCCACTTACACACACAGCCCTTACACCCCGCACCCCCTACACATATACCCCTCCTGCATCCACCCCCTCACGCGCACAGCCCTCCTGTACCCACCTCACACCCCCTTAAACCCACACGCATCCCACACACATCCTTACATCCACCTTACACACCTCTTAAACGTACACTCTTATACACATGCAACCTTACACACACCCCTCTTAAACCCACCCCCTTACATCTGCACCCCTTACACACGCATCGACCCCTCTTAAACACCCCTTACACCTGCACCCACATACACCTCTTAAACCCACGCCCGTACACACACAACCCCTCCCACACCCACGCCCCTCCCACACCCACCCGTTACACACGCACCCTCTCGTGCACCCACGCCATAAACATGCAACCCCTTACACAAGCATCCCTGCCTGCACCCACACCCCCCTTACACACACTCCCCACACACCCATGCCTCTTACAGCCACACCACCCTTACACACAGCCCCTTCCAAACCCACACCCCTTAACACATGCACCCTTTACACACACACGCCCCCACACCCTTTACACATATCCGTTACACATGCAGCCCCTCTTGCACCCACACTTGTCTTACACACGCACTCCCTCCACATACACACCCCCTTACAAACACACATCCCTGCACCCACCCCAGCAACGCTCTCTCCACAGCCCCAGTCCCGTGGTGCAGCTGGGACATCCCTAGGCTGAACACACTGGGGCTTTGTCTTAAATACTGACATCTTGTTATCCCTTCCCTTCCAGCTTCAAAACACCGGAATAAACTGTGGGGTGGAGTTTAGACAAACACGGATATTTCAGGTGCGATTATCCTCATCTGCTGCCTTCTAATCACACAGAAATAGGTTTTAAACTGTTGGATGCCTTTTGGCCTTTATCTCAGTAGAAGATGAAGGGGGAAGAATTATTCTGTGCTGCCTACATTGAGATATTTTAAGGCCATGAGGGACCCTGTAATCAGACAGTCTGTTCTCCGGCATTAAAACAGGAATTTCTGGGAATAAAATTTCCCTGGGTGGCTTCTCTAGCAAACCCCAAACAGCTGGTGGAGCTACAATAAACGTGTCAGAAAGGCAATTTGAAATCATTGGGTTAAAATGAATCCATTACATGCCTAGGTAAGCGGTCCTGATGGTTAATTATGCCGACTTATCTCCAGATTTGAGCCACGGGAGGTTCCTGCACCTGGAAACGCAGGCCAAGGAAACCTTTGCTTGCTTGCACATCAAAAATTCTCACTAAAATACCTGTCGAGTTAGGAGTGCTCTGCTTGCTCACATACTAGAACAGTAACCCTCTTATTCAGCAGAGAAGGAATTCACTGCTTCACTCGGATTTCTTTCCAAAAACAGTGTTGTTCTTTAATATAATGAAATGAAGGCTCGAGAGTGTAATTGTATCAGCCCTCCCGCTTCTGAGTGCCAGCACCTCAAATCACTCCTCGGAAGCATGGACTCAAAAATCACCACCATTTGCATTGCATTAGCAAGATGCTAAATTTACTCCTACCAGCTAATTAATTTAAACTGCTTAGCTCTGGGATTTAGCCAATACCTTTAGCTCCACCTCCAGCTTCGCTTCTCTACATCCATTGCTTGCTGATGCTTTGGCAGCTGGCTGGCCAGCAGGATCCAGCTGCAGGCAGATGTTTTGCCACATGCTGTTTGCCAGCTGCCCTGAGGGACCTGCCAGCCCCGCTGCAGGAATATGAGCCAGTGCCAGCCCAGGGTGAGTTGTGGGATGGCAGGAGCATAAAACCTCCCTTGGAACAGAAACATTTTTCAGGTTGCTATCACAGCTTGCTAGGTGCGAAGGTGCTGCTCAGGCAACACAGAATCACAGAATGACCTGAGCTGGAAGGGACCCACAAGGATTATCAAGTTCAACTCCTGCACAACCCCAACATTCCCACTGTATGTCTGAGGGCATTGTCCACATGCTTCTGCAATATTGTCAGGCTTGGCACTGTGACTGCTTCCCTGCAAAGCTGTTCCAGTGCTCTACCACCCTCTGGGTGAAGAACCCTCTCCTAATATCCAACCTAACCCTCCCCCGCACATCTTCCTGCCATTCCCTCGAGTCCTATCATTGGTCAGCAGAGAGATCAGTGCCTGCTCCTCCTCCTTCCCTTGTGACCAAACAGTAAACACCTACTAGGTCTCTCCTCAGTCTCCTCTTCTGCAGGCTGAACAGACCTAGTGACCTCAGCCTCTCCTCACAGGACTTCTCCTCTAGGCCCTTCAGCAGCTCTGTGGCCTCCTCTGGACGCTCTCCAGTAGCTTCAGATCTTTTTCATACAGTGGCACCCAAAACTGAATACAATACTCGAGGTGAGGCCTCACCAGTGCAGAGTAGAGCAACAACACAGAATGCCTTCTTGCCAGGATGATGAATAAATGAGTTTGCGTTTTCCCTCTCCAAGCTGGCACTCACTCCATGTGCTGATTGTGAGATAAATGCATATGTATTACATTTATTTCATTCATTCCTGATTTTCACCCAGCCGTGACTCCATGCCGTAACCCTCACTTAAACGTCACCTAGTGCCTAACAAGGGCTGACGGGAGCTTTGTGTTTCCCAGCAGGCTGGAAACGGCTCCCACAGATGGGAAAGGAAGATGGGAGCTTTCTGCAACATGTGGCATGTCTTTTACTGAATCAGAAATGCCAGTGGTGTGATGGGGAAAGCTGTTATTCCACATTTACAGAAGGCTGCAGGTGCACACAACACCTTTGCAAACCTGTACAACAGAAAGTTCAGACTTTGAGGAGCATAAAACTCCAAAAAAACACAACTGCAAGACACACCTCTCTGCTACAAAAGCTTCCATCGTGCCTACCTGTCTTTTTTCCATTACGACTCACCATCTCCTAGAATTTCCAGAAGCAACACCTGCCCATGTCTCCTCTGTAGATCCTGCTGGGATGCCTGGTGCCACGATGCCTCATGCATGTCCAACGGGTTCATTCCTGGGAACTACCTGCACATTTCCACCAACGCAGCTGAGCTCGGCAACTCCAGGGCCATGAATAGATAGGAGGGGTCTGGAGGCTAAGGAAGGCTGAGAAGCAATAATAACTGGGAGTAGGTGGTGGGAATGGGACATTTAGTCAATGAGAATGATGTGGAGCAGAGAGAATCCGGGAAAACCAAAACCGATGTGAGAGGGCAGCAGTGCTCTGGTCCTGGTTGTGTTTCACTTTGAACCCTGTGGTATTTGCAAGTGCCGTTGGAGGGTGACTCCAAGGGAAGCTTGTGAAGCTGTTACATCTTAAATGGTGCCAATGATCCAGTTCATATTCAGGCCTTGTTTTCCCTCCTGTTTTCCTGCAAGTCTATTTTATAACCTACCTCCAAAATAATGAGGCATTTTTCCCACCTCTCCTATCTCCAAAGCCTTAGCCAGACTTCCCTCACATCTGTGTTCAGGTCAGCCCACTCCCAGTTTGGAGTTGCTGAGGGAAGGTGAAGAGAATCAAGGCCACAATAAAATTCCAAGGGGTTCCTTGAAAGTTATATAGGGTGAAAAAATAGGGATATATCAAAAAAACGATCCAATTTTCTCAGTTCCTCTGCTGTCTTTCTTGCAGCAACAGTGCTTTGGGCATGGTTCCCCAGCCAGCCTGTGCCCTGCTTGAAGAGGAGGACTGATAGAAGTGCAAGGAGTGATTCAGCATTGCTCAGCTTGGGATAATGGAGGAGAGCACGAAAGGATGACATTCATCTACATCAATTAAAGCTCTATGGGGACCTTGCTTCAGCAGAGGATGACAAGTACTGGGGACTTGCCTCTCTGCAGTGCCATCTTCTGTGCTGTGTGTGCCTTCGTGCTTCCACCTCAGAGGGACAAAAATGGGCCAAAAGGGAGCATGGTGGAGAAATAGCAGTCAGCTGGTGTGTGACAGCTGCCACAGATTTGGCTCTGAACGGCCCCGGCAGGCACAGGTGATGCTCTCTCCTGTCCCCACTGAGGCTGCTCAAATGCTGCATTTCAAAGCCTTGCTGCTTTGTTGCAGTGGGAGACGGGGACAAGTTTGATGCAAACAACGTCCAACTTTATTCAGCAAAAGGTCGATATATATACTTATTAAGCTAAGGCTTAAAACAAGTGTGTTCACTACTGATTGGATGATTACATTGTTACATACATTGCGTTACAAGCTGATTGGATATTAGTGAAGGCTTTGCGCAGTTCTCAAGTCTTTACGGTAGGTCTATACAGTCCGACAAGCCTTATCAAGTCTTTTGTTTGCAGGTCCTGCTTTTGCAAGTCAGTTCCTTATCGGACCTGTTCTAACTGTTTACAAAGTGTCTTTTTCGTGACCTTGTACGTGCCCCTCTCGCTGTGCTTTAATGGAGTCCGAGGCCTGTTTTTTCTGTGTTCCAGGGTTTGTGGTTGAAAGACTCCATTACTAGCTTCTCTGTGCTAGCACTGCGGGATGCTGTAGCCTCAATTCCCCCTTCCGTTTGTACCATAAAGACTCTCTTAACAGCGCGATTGATCAGTCGTTGAAAACATTGCAAAACACAGGGTAATAATATTAACAAAAACAAAAATACAAGTAAAACATAACAAACGGTTTTCAATAAACTTCGAATCCATCCAGTCAACCCCCACCCAGAAAACAGCTTGTCAAACCAGTCCCAGTTATCTTCCAATTGCAGGCGTTTCACTCCTTGTTTCAGCTGCTGGATGGCTGCATGGATGGACTCAGAATGGTCAGACAAATTCATACAACACATTCCATTGAAATCTTCACAACCGTGACCATGCACTAAAAGTAAAAAGTCTATTGCTGCATGGTTTTGCAAAGTTGCATGCCTAATACTATCGACAGCCATTAGCAAGTTTGTTAACGCGAGGCTAGTTGCATTAGTTTGTTTGGCAAGCCAGCACCCTAACTTTTTTAATGTCACTAGTGATTGTGCTGAGGCTACCCCTGGAGCTAATGCCGATGCGGCAATGATCTGAGCAGAATTCCAGAATTCAACACTGTCATCACAATCACTAGAAAAGGCATGTACACTTCTATGGTAGCGATATCTTTTCTGCCATTGTAGAATTGTACTATCATTTTGTGCTAATAGGGAAAGTTTACCTATTGAGCATGGTCCACCTTTAATGTGTGAAGGAATGGCCAGCCATGCTCGATCTCCGCAAATTAAAAAGATTCCCAGGGGTAAGAGAAGGGGTAAGTTTGTTGACTTTGAGATGTTTGGAGAGATGTAATTGTACCAAGCAGATGCGTTAGTAAAGATAGTATGTATAGGATTTACACTCCAAGCTCTAGACTGATTTTTTCCCGTATAATTAAATTGCAAGCAGTAATCCATTTTTATAGAACCTAATAATTCTAATTCTTGAGGTTCCAAATTGGATGGAGGTAAGTATGCAGCCCAGCCATCCCAGTTGTCTACACAACCTGTGCCATTTGCTATCACCTTTTGATTCTGTGGTATCGGCCATTGATCAATGGGGACCCCCACTAAACATGTGGAGAAAGGGTTTTGAGGATTAACAGTTGCAATACAAATAGACTGTAGTCCCGATGTGTTAGCCAAAGTGATCCAAACATTTTCTTTTGGTAGTGTGAATGCCATACCTTCCTGGAAACAAGTGATAATGAAAGGGAAGATCATGCTTCTGGCGATGAGTTCTTGTAGGGGCGTATGTTTTTTGCGGGGTACCATCTGGGTCCTGAGTCTGTAGAGACACAAGCGTATCCCCTTCCCCATGTAATTAGTTCGCATGGACCTTTATTGAGTCCTGTTTCTAGATCCCGAACCAGAACTAAAAGCCATTCCTGAAATTGAAAAAGGTTATTTTTAACAAAATGTTTAGCAATTGGAGGTATGTCTGCTGATGTGCAATTGAGAAAATTAAGAGTATACAGAGTTTTGAGTACTCTTTCTTCCGGTATTGTTAAGACTCTAGTTCCCCCTTTTTGTTTAAGCAGGAGAGATTTGAGTGTTTGATGAGCTCTTTCGACTATTGCTTGGCCAGTGGGGGAATGTGGGATTCCTGTAACATGTTTTATTCCCCACTCGGCAAAAAAGGTTTGCAGTGAACGAGAAAGATATGCAGGACCATTATCCGTTTTTACTTGTTTTGGAACACTGAGGGAAGCAAAAGCTCATAAAAAATGTCATTTAACATCTTTAGCCGTTTCACCAGTATGGCAAGAGGCATAAATAGCACCTGAAAAAGTATCAATTGAGACATGTAAATATTTCTGGCGTCCAAATTCAGGAAAGTGTGTTATATCGATCTGCCAGATTTCCAGACTATTAAGGCCACAGGGTACAGTACCATGTGCATTGAAGACAATAGTATGATGCTGACAATCTGGGCAAGAAGAAACAATATCAGCGGCCTGTTGGTTAGATAAATTAAACTCTTTGCGAAGTCCCCTTGCATTGGTATGGAAGAAGGAATGGTGTAGCCGAGCTTGTGCAAAATTGTTAGGTAAAACAGTAACAGGTAACGTGAGTCTATCTGCTCTCCGATTTCCTTCTGCCAAAAAACCTGGAAGAGAAGTATGCGACCGAATATGTAACACAAAATAAGAATGTATACAAACATTGAGTAAAGAGATTAATTGCAACAACAGAGAATATAAAAGGGAATGAGAAAGTTGCTTCAGAGCAGACTGTTCTGCTCATTGAACTATTCCTGCCACATATGCTGAATCTGTAACCAGATTAAATGAAACATCTGAAAATAGTTGAAAGACTCGGACTGCCGCCGCAAGTTCTGCTATTTGGGAGGATCCAGGGTGATATGTGATATCAGAGTTCCAGGTTCCTTCTGAATCCTGCCAAGTAACGACGGCTTTATGGGATGCAGAAGATCCATCTGTAAAAACAGTGAGTGCTTGTAAAGGAGTTGACGAAAGTCGTGGAATCTCGACAAGTGGCAGAAAAGCATGCAAAAGTTTTGAAGGCGGATAATGATTAGAAAATTGTCCTGTAAAATTCAAGATAGCCACCTGGAAAGAAAAACTGTGTTGAACAAAGTCAAGATAGGTCTCAGTAAATGGTATAAAAATAAAGGAAAAATCTCTACTAGCAATAGTAAAAATTCTGTGTCTCGCTCTCATTATTATATCATTTCAATCTGTTGAGAGATAGTTTTTGAAGCTTGGAAAGGTAAGAAAACCCATTCTAACATTAACAATGGTTCTGATAACGCTGTGTCCCATTGAAAAATGAGGCCTGAAAATTTGATATCATCTCGAATAATAGCAAGATTGAGGGGTAAGTCTGGCTCCCATCTCATTGCTTGTCTTTGCATAATAGCTTGTCCGACTTTGTCCAAGGCTTCTTTTGCTTCAGAAGTCAGGGATCAGGGAGCTGTAAGATCCGTACCCCCTCTTAACATATTAAATAACGGAGATAGATCTGAATTAGAGATTCCTAATAAAGGACGTAACCAGTTTATAGTGCCCAATAATTTCTGCACGTCATGGAGAGTAGTGATGGATGCATCAATCGCCAAATTTTGTGGAGAGATTTTTTTGTCTGGATATTTTCCAGCCTAAATATTTCCATGGATCCTGTTGTTGTATCTTTTCAGGTGATATTTTTAATCCAGCTGCACTTAGTGCAGTAGTCATTTCTTTAAATGTGCTTTCTAACTCTGACTCCTTTTCTGTTGTGAGCAAAATGTCGTCCATATGATAGATCAGGGCCCTCGGGAACTTGCCTCGGACCAGAGCCAAAACCTGGGCCACATACCACTGACAGATAGTAGGGCTATTTTTCATACCTTGTGGCAATACAGTCCAATGATATCTAAGCAAATGTTCTCCCATATTAACAGAGGGTATTGAGAAGGCAAATTTAGGTGCATCATCAGGATTTAATGGAATATCAAAAAAGCAATCTTAAGATCAATAATTATCATTGACCATTCCCTAGGTATCATTGTTGGTGAAGGCAAGCCTGGCTGTAATGCTCCCATAGGTTCCATTACAGCATTGACTCGTCTGAGATCATGTAACAACCGCCAATTCCCATTTTTCTTTCTTATTACAAAAATAGGGGTATTCCGTGGACTAAATGTGGGGACTAAATGTCCCTTTTGTAATTGTTCCTGTACAAGTTGTCTGAGTGCACGGAGTTTTTCCATTGGTAACGGTCACTGATTAACCCATACCAGATCCTCCGTTTTCCATTTTAATTTTGGGACACTGTGTCTATCATCAGTGGCCATAATCAAAAAGGCGTTTCAAGTCGTAAACCCCATTGTGACAGCACATCTCGTCCCCATAAATTCAAAGGGATTTGACAAATAAAAGGTTTGACGGTTGCTGCATGCCCCTGAGGCCCTATTATTTGAACATGCTGTTGGCTCTGGTCCTGCAAGTGACGACGCAGTTTGTGTAAGAGGCCGGTTAGGTGGCCACTTAGACAAAACAGTAACATCAGCCCCAGTATCAATAATTCCTGAAATAGTGATTCGATCAAACCCACTATAAACATTGCACGTAATTAAAGGTCTATCATTTCCAATATAATGAGTCCATAGAATTTGTGGAGGTCCCGTAGAGCCAAATATTCCTTGTCTCTTTAATTGAGAGGAAGTAATTTGATCCGCCTCTCCTTGTATTAATAGAAGTTGCGCTATACGACTACTCTTCGGGACGACACAAGGTGGCGTCGGAGTCCAGGCCATGATGACAATGTCTATCGCATCAGAGTCAATGACTCCCGGGAGGATAAAAAGACCAGACAGGGTCGTTGACGATCTTCCTATTATAAGCCCTACAAGTCCTCTAGGTAATGGCCCCTTTGCCGTTGTCGGAATAAGGTGAACTGTGGGGTCTATCAATGTA
This sequence comes from Dromococcyx pavoninus, assembly GCA_033558185.1. Classification (NCBI taxonomy): domain Eukaryota; kingdom Metazoa; phylum Chordata; class Aves; order Cuculiformes; family Neomorphidae; genus Dromococcyx; species Dromococcyx pavoninus. Next base: position 41,115 of record JAUMJL010001158.1, on the reverse strand, counting down.
ACATCATTGGCTGTTGAGAGATCCAAGCCTGCGCTCCCGGTTGTTGCCCGGTATAAGACATTAGTGTCGGAGTAGCCGGTGTCGGTTGTGGTGGTCGTGATGGTTGTTGCGTTGGTGTCGGGAAAGGGCTGGATGCCGGCAAGTAATTTATTGTCGGAGCGCGGGGCCGCCCCGCGCTCTGTCTCCCGTTTCCCTGAATCGTAGATTGGCGGGCTGGCAACGGGTTACCATCCAGATCCCACCGGGAACGACATTGATTAACATAATGTCGACCTTTGCGACATCTTGGGCAGACAGGAACAGAAAGTCTACTTCTACAGTTCTTTTGCAAATGTCCTGTCCTGCCACACCCGTAACATGTAGAGGTCATTCCTGGGGGTCGAATTGGTGCCTGTTTCTGGTCGAATGGTCGGGACGCTGCGAAGGCGGCAGCCGTGACTTCATATTTATGCTCGGCAGTTCCGAACCGGTTACATGCCTCCATCATTTCCACCAGTGTAGGAGAAGGATTTGGCAATGTTTTCAATAATTTTTTACAGTCCGCATTAGCATTTTTCACTGCCAATTGAAGAAGGATAATATTTCGAGCATCCACATTATCTACCTGTTTTTCTAATGCTTGTTGTAATTTAGCAATAAAGTCTATGTATGGCTCTTTCGGACCCTGGATTATTGTAGTAAAAGCTTTCTGAGGCTTATCAGTATCGGGTATTTTTAAAAGAGCTTGTTTCGCTATCTGGGTATTCTCAGTTAAGGCTTCTCTGGGAATTTCTCTAGCCTGCTGAGCTGGTTCGGTTCCCATAAGATGATCGATAATAACAGCCCGTAATGCTGGATTCTCTCCCGCAGCATATCGCTGTGCTAATCTTTCTGCCCCCTTTCTCCAGTTCGATTCCCATAAAAGTTGCTGTGAAGGATTAAGTAGCAATGAAGCCAGCGATTTCAAATCGTATGGAGTAAACGTGTGACTTTCACATATAGAAGTGAAAAGTCCTTGAAAATAATGCGATCCTAAACCGTGATCTGCAGCCGTCCTACGGAGTTCTTTAACAATAGAAAAACCTAAGGCAGTCCATTGTGGGTCCCCTCTCCCTGGATATAAAACAGGAGCAACTACATGGCGTTTGCTTTTGTGGGATGCATTAGCCGAGGGTCTCGGAGGAATATAAATTTTGCATGCTATTTCCATTTCCCCTGCCTTTTCCGCGTCAGCTTTAATTGCCGCCCAAACATTTCTCGGGTCGTTATCATAGTCGTCAGGGTAAAGATTGGGTTCTTCTGATGGGTTAATTGGACCAGGGTCAAAAGGATCAGGTTCAGGGGGGGTATGACGCGGCTAACACCGCAGGCTCGGGAGGTGCGGAGGGGTTTATCTGTCTTTGTCGTAGGAGAGGAGTCTTTTGCCTTGATTCCCTCGAAAACTATGCGCCACGGAGGTAGTAGTTTCGCAACATCAGAGTCGCCTTTCGTGCTAATATCCCACAATTTAATTCCTACACGGTCCCAAAAGTCTGGTTCAAAAATTATCAAGGCATTAACATCAGGGAAATTTTCCTTAGTCCATCTTAAAAGAGCCTTCAGGTCATGGCCAGAGACGGATTTGCCGTCTCTATTAAGGAGGCTCTTCAAAGTATTATATACGTCTCGTTCCTCACTAGAGTTAACAGAATCCATAGTAGGATAGTTTCTCCAAGCTCACCTACCAATCGCGAGGAGGTGCATGAGGGGCGCGCTCCCTCACGGCCGGCTTCTCTTTCAGCCGCCGATTCTTCAATGCAGTCCTTGGAGACCTGCGACGGGAATCTTCATTAGCCGAATCACGTCGGGGTCACCATTTGTCGCAGTGGGAGACGGGGACAAGTTTGATGCAAACAACGTCCAACTTTATTCAGCAAAAGGTCGATATATATACTTATTAAGCTAAGGCTTAAAACAAGCGTGTTCACTCTGATTGGATGATTACATTGTTACATACATCGCGTTACAAGCTCATTGGATATTAGTGAAGGCTTTGCGCAGTTCTCAAGTCTTTACGGTAGGTCTATACAGTCCGACAAGCCTTATCAAGTCTTTTGTTTGCAGGTCCTGCTTTTGCAAGTCAGTTCCTTATCTGACGGTTTCAAGCTCTTCTAACTGTTTACAAAGTGTCTTTTTCGTGACCTTGTACGTGCCCCTCTCGCTGTGCTTTAATGAAGTCCGAGGCCTGGTTTTTCTGTGTTCCAGGGTTTGTGGTTGAAAGACTCCATTACTAGCTTCTCTGTGATAGCACTACGGGATGCTGTAGCCTCTCTGCTTGGCTTAGGCTCCAGCCGGAGGTCTGTGCCAGTGGGAGCCAGGGACAGGGCTGGAAAAGGAGCACAAAGACAAGCAGAGTGGAAAAATCCAACTGGAAACAAGATGCAGTGCAGTGTGGTGGTGATTCTGAGGACCGCCTAAGGGGCTTGGATGACCAATTCCTACTTAATTTGGCATCATAATTTCCTAGGCATCTTTGAAAGCCTTTGCCAAGACTTACAAGCCATTCATTTTTATGTCCAGCTTTGGGAAACAGCAGCCTGTTCAGTCCCAACACGCAGTATGAGCTTTACCATAATGAAGAAAACCTCTTTTCTGCTCACAGTATTGAGTTTTTGTGATGAGGACTTCTCTATTTCTAAGCTGCCCTTGTGTCCCTGGTTATATTCTGTCTTTACTTTGACACTAACTCTAATATTGTCCCATTTCTTCTTGATCTGCAGGTCCTGGATTAAATGAGTTTCCTGTAGACAGCTTGCTAACCAATCTCCAGCCTTATTTCCACTATTTAATGTGCCCTCAGCTGTGCCTGGGAGTTAAAATCCCCCCTTCACATACCTTTGCCCTTTTGCCTGTTTTTTTCACTTGGGCAGTGATTTTACACTCCACATCTTTTTGGATGAACAATTGGTAAGATCCATGTAACCAGTTTTCTTGCTGAAATCCTTCTAGTACCAGGCCACACACACTTGACTGTTCTTCTCTGACCCTCTTGATGGGCTGACCTTGGCTGGATCCCCAGCGCCCACCAAAGCCACTTTGTCACTCCCCATCCTCAACAGAACAGGGGAGAGATAATCTAATGAAAAGCTCGTGGGTTGAGATAAGCACAGGAAGTGATCATTTACGAGTTGCCTTCATAGGCAGAACAGACTTGATTTGGGGAAATTAATCTATTGCCCACCAAATCAGAGCAGGGTAATGAGAAATTAAACCAAATCCTAAAAACACTTCCCCCTCGCCCCTCCCTTCTTCCCAGACTCAGCTTTACTCCCAATTTTCTCTCCCTCCAGTGGCACAGGGGGACAGGGAATGGGGTTTGTGGTCAGATCATCACACGTTGTTCTCTGCCACTCCTCCCTCCTCAGAAAGAGGACTCCTCACACTCTTCCCCTGCTCCAGCACGGGGTCCCTGCCACAGGAGACAGTTCTCCGTGGACTTCTCCCACAAGCTACAATTCTTCCTTACCTGCTCCAGTGTGGATCCCCTGTGGAGTCATGAGTGTTGTCAGCAAACCTGCTCCAGCATGCGTTCCTCTCTCAAGGGGGCCACAGGTTTGCCAGGAGCCTGCTCCAGTGCAGGCTTCCTATAGGGTCACAGCCTCCTTTGAGCATCCACCTGTTCTGGCGTGGGGTCTTCCCCAGGCCATGGGTATCTGCTCCACTGTGGACCTCCACAGGCTGCAGGGGGATATCTGCTTCACCATTAGCCTCCACTGCCTTCCCCAGGAGCTGCAGGGGAATCTGCTCTGGTGCCTGGAGCACCTCCTCCCCCTCCTTTCCTCACTGTTTGTTGTGTCTGCAGAGTTGTTTCTCCCACACACTCACAGGCCTCTCTCTGGCTGCAGTTGTGCAGGGCTTTTTCCCCCCTTCTTAAATCTGTTATCCCAGAGGTGCTACCACCATCACTGATAGGCTCAGCCTTGGCCAGTGGCAGGTCCATCTTGGAGCTTGCTGGCACTGGCTTTATCACACATGGAGGAAGGTTCTAGCAGCTTCCAACAGAAGCCACCCCTGTAGCCCCCCAGCTATCAAACCCTCACCATGCAAACCCAATGCACCCTCAAAGCCCAGGGTTTCTTCAGGGATATTATTTGTGGGAATAAAAAACAGGCTCGTCTCTTTTTGCTCCCAACAAGAGGACCCCAAGGTCCTCCCTGTCGCCCAACAAAGCAGTTCAGGGGATCAGCACTCCGATACCAGAACCATTAGCAGCTGCATAATGGATAAATGAGCATGACCTCATCCTTGCCAGTCTCTGCATGAGGGGAGCGATGCTGCCACATACACAGATCATCCATGTTCACACCCATGACGACAGAATGTGCTGAGTGCTGCAACATGGTTGCTTTTCCCTGTTAGACCTTGTTTTTTTTCCAGCAACGCTCATGAGTTGCCCTCTATTGCAGTGTTTATTTCCAGCAACACCCACGAGACAGCCTGCAAGGTATTTGTGGCAGCTGATGCCTAGCAGGCTGCACTACAACTACGCAACGTGATGCACTGCCTCGTAAAATGGTCTTGTGTGGCGTGGTGGAGAAGAGTGCTGCCTGCAGACAGGTCTGCAGACAAAGCAGGGGCACCATGGAAACTGCTGGAGAACAAAGGCACAGCAGAAAGGGTAGAAGCAGCGAGTTGTGCCATGACCTGCCAGGCACGGGCAAAGGACTTCTCCCTGCCTTGTATTTGACTCCCAAAGCACGGCACCCATCGCACCAAACTGAACCTGCCCAGGGTCTTCAGCAGAGTTAGGGTTTCTCTCTCTTGCCTCCAGTAAAGAAAATGAATTGGGAATCAGGACGAGCAGATACTGATTTTACACAGAATTATATTTTCTATCTCCAAGGTGATGATCCAAACTAGGGCAGCCCATGGGAAATACAGAGAAAGAACATTTACTCCTTAGTCATCAAGGACTGAAAAATATTCCACTAGCAGGGATAATAAAGTAGGAGTTGAAAGCACTTTGTACTCTAGAGACTCACAGGCTGTTTCAGGGACATTTCAGAGCCTGTTTATTCTTTTTTATCCCCCTCCTCCCTGGGTACCAACTGCTGGTGCTGCTGGAGGTGGGGTGCTGAGCTAAGGAAACCTCAGTCCCACTGTGTCTATGGCTTTGTTTCCTTGTTCTAATCTCTTAACATCTGCTGTTGGCCAAATCTTTAATTTAAGACAACTGTATGGAGTGCTAACAGCTTATTCCAGCTCAATGAGTCCATATCATACCTTTTTCATCTGGTGGTCATAGTGGAACCTACAGGAAGATTCAGACTGTGCCGGCAGGAAGCTAATGTGCCAAGTCTAACATGCAGTGTCTCATTTTGTTAGGGAACAGCTGAAAGGTGGTTGTAACTGTAGCTTTCAATCTAGAAAATTTGAAGAATGACAGCTGTATTTAACTACATCATCTCCCGCTTCTGGGATTTCTAGAACCTGTGGCTTTTTCCCAACATTACCTTCCGATGCCTGTGATAAATACTAGGAAGCATTCCCCAGCAATTCCCACACTGCTTGTACTGATGTCAAACAGCCACTGCATGACATTGCCAGTTCTTTTTCCTCTCTGGCAGCTCGAAGTCTCAGTGACAGATGAATACAAACCATATGGGACAGCAGCAGAACCTCATCAGGTGGACCAAAGGGGCCTCAAGCTGCCCTTGGTAACGCATACATTAGTGTCATGTAATGCTTGGATTGTATTTTGATACTGAAAGACTCGGAGCTTTAGTCTTCCCTGTTACCCTGTCCTAACATTGTGATCCTTGTTTTCATTTTGATATTATGCAGAAGATAACTTAAGCAGCTGCACCTTTATTTCTGTGTCCCTATCAGCTTTCTGTAGAGTCCTTCAAAATAGCAAGAGAGGCTTCTCAACTACATGAAAAGGCTTTTTGAATCACTGCAGTTAAAATCATCCCTAAAAATGCATTTAAGATCTCAAATTTTGACCAAAACACATTTTCCACCTTGCTAGATTTTTGTCATGTGTGCTTCTTAGTTTATTATTATCTCACACGGAATTATTTAATAGCCATGTTACTTTGCAAAAAGAATTTGACATTTCCATTCAGTCCAAGAAATCCCTGCAAGCTGTTGTGCGAGCATCTATGGCAGAGAAAAATAACATCTTTACTCTCTGACAAAATTAATCCTTGCTTTTTCCACAGCAGGAATGGGATGTTTCCAAGAGATACTGCAGTCAACATAACTGAGGCAGCTTGCTGAGGCCAAGAACGTTATCCAGCTCTCCGTCATCGATAGCCATGCATGTAGCATCCCTGTACATGGGCCTGGACTGCCCAGTGCAGGTGGCTAGTACCAGCTTCCAGCTCTCAGCATCTTGCAGCCACAAATCTCAGGTCACCTCTCTCTCGTTAAGGATGGTCACATCTTTTTTTGCCAGGTAGATCAAGAAGAATTTCAGAAACAACAGGAAACACGTTCACTTGGTATTAGCTACCAGCCTTTTTTGGGTGGTATTCCTATCCTATTCATATAATTCTTATTTCTGCATGTCCACGCTTTGCCCTCTCTCACTGCATGGTGTTGCAGTGCTGCTTCAAGTCACCCCCATCATTCACAGGTGCTCCTTCACATAGACTGTCTCCCCTGGTGCTGAAATGATACTGAGGCCAGGAACGCCTGTCCCGGCACTCACCCTGGAGTCATGCCTTCCCCAGTCTTCCTTCCCTGGGGAGGAAGAAGGGACTGCAGTGCCTCTGCCAGGAGAAAGCAAAGTCTGTCTCACCAGCTCACCTCACTCCACCACCTCTGGCTCAGAAAACGTTTTGGTATGCTGGGAGAGGCAAATGCCAAAAAACTTGAAAGCTCCTTTCACTTTGGAAGCTGAGATGCTTGGCCAGTGTCACCCGAGTTGTCCAAGGGCCTGGCAGACCAGCCTCTCTTGGGAGGTTTCTGGTACATCCAGCTTCAGGCGCGACGCCAACCGCATGCGAACAGCTTCCCTGCAGTATGTTGTCACTTCCAATTCCCATCATGTCTAAAACCAGACAGTGCAGAGTCACAGGGAACAAACTAGTTTTAATTAACTCTTCAGACCTGGGGTGGGACCTCCTGGTAGTGTCCCCAGAACAGTTTCCACTCTCCTATCCACAGCCGGTTCAATCAGGTTCACATCAGGTTCACATCAGGTTCAATCAGCAATCACTGATAGCAGAATGGGCACGGGACAGTTTAACATCTACCATCCAGCAGCTTTCACGCTGGGCTAGTGGAGAGAAAGAACCCTTTCCCAAGTGGGCAAGCTGTCTCTTTTCAGCATGGATGCCAGTCTAACACTGCAGAACACAATACCCTTCTCAGCCTCGCCTATCACCAAGCTTTCAAGCAGGAATACCTCCCATTCCCCACCCACCTCGCCACCCCACATCCAAAGGTGAAGTTACCATCTCCATACACAAGTGACCGCACTTGGCATTAGCTAACACTGCTGTGGCTTGGGCAAGATCCAGCTGTTCCTTTCCAATACAAACTCCTCAGAAAGCTCCTGAAGGAAGGACTCTCTTCTGCATGCACAGTTCAATGCCTACCAGCTACCAGGTGCTTTAATGTATTTGAACAGCCCTTAAAACTGTTGCTTTTACACATCAAAGAGGTGAGTATACACAAAAAAAAGTGGAATACCTGGCCAACAAAGGAAGAAAGAACAAGTTAAAAAGTGGGCCACATTGTCCAGTTTCCTTAGAGTCCAATCCAGCCACAAGCAATGTGTCCCCAGCCACAGTAAAATACTTGAACAACAAATGGGATAGAAAATACAGCACAGGAGTTGTAATCAGGGCATCTGAAACATCAGGGCATCTGATGGTGCCAAATTCGGGCTTTGAAGCTGCAAAACGACTCTGGGTGCCTCTTACTGCTGGAAGCTGCGGATGATCCATTCTGCCACTGCAGCTGTATCTATACATAGTTGCATAATTCTATCTATGGCAATAGAATTATATATAGAGATACAGTCTAAACCCAATTAAACTGCACAGCTGCATGCTTTGACACCCAAATAACTTCAAATATTTTGTCCCTGAATCTAGTTGTATTATTCTGTTTTCTTCCATCAGTGTAAGTGCATGGCAATGAAGATGGCAGAGAGCAATAGGGTTTCTGACAAGGAGGTGATGAGAACATTAGAGGGAAAGGGTTCACCTTTAATCCTGGCATCCAAGAGACCAGTGGCAAAGAGAGAAGGAAGGGGCATAAAAGGAAGTCAGAAAAGGAAAAAGACAATTATGTGAATCAATAGGAAAGGGGAAATTCTTTTCCTCCTGCTTAACCTTTTCAAGAGACTGTGTTTTTTCCATAGTTGTGCTTTTTAGTGTTATTTTTGGTGTAAATGCAGATGTTGGATGTCCTGCTGGGTGGCCACAGGCAGGGGAGGGAGTGGGATCAGGGCATGGAGTGAAGCTGCTGGCCCGAGACCCTCATCACCATCTCTGAGACCAACCCTTAGTGAAAAGCATAAAACACTGAGTATATGTGCTCATCTTGGTGATTTGGCTCTTCTAGGAGCTGTCAAGTGGAAAATGCAGGAGATGCAGTTGTTTGATACTGTCTCCATTGCTCCAGGCACAGTTTAATCTCCCTATTCACATCTGACAGGAGGGGTGAATCCAACATAGACCAGAAAACACCTCAGAGCTATTGCTGGGAGAAGATGAGGGGAAATTATTTGAGGATGAATTGTGGTGGCATAAATAATAAGCTTTGCAGGGGCTAGTTCAGTGCAAGTCAAGGAATTTCAGTGGATTCAAAACTCGGATTTCATTTTTGACAGTGTTAAATGTGAGAATAATAATAAAAAGATATTTATAGTATGAAAACAGCATTGCATGAGATTAATTATGCCTGAAACTTTAGCTAAATTAATGGATAGATGTTTCTGTATCTGCCACAGCGTAAGATGCTGAAAGCAAAAAGTCTACAGCGACAACATGGACAATAACAAAGAAAAATGTAACATAAAAGCAGGCATAAAAGGCTTCTGTTGATTCTTTAGCAGTGCCTTTTGGAAGTTTTGGACACAGGTCCCCAGAAGCACACTGCACTGGCAGGGAAAAGAGGCAGAAGGACAGGCCATGCCCATTGAATCATGTTGGGTTTGCAGCAGTGGGGGCTGAGCTCACCTCTGCCCATGTTCACACAGAACAACGTGTCTGCACTGAAAAAATGCCACATTTTCTTGAGGCTACGCCAGGTCAAAGCCACTGTGAAGACACATTAAGCTGAGAACCAGTGAGAGAAAATGCCCAACTTGTAAGTTACCTTGCAGTAAGTCTGAATTTATTTTTATAAAAGAATATTTGATATATTATAACTTGTCATAAAGGAGGCAATTCAGGGCTCTTTTTGGCAAGTGTGAAGTTCAGACGAGACAGCACAGCCCACTTCTGAACCAAGGTCTTAAGTTAGATCAGTCTGACTAGACTGAGCCACCAAGTCAAGTGCACTTGGGTTTTTGGGGCAAGTGGAAGAGATTTTCTAGGCTAAACCTTGCAAGATGTTACCTACTGAGGCACCAGATAACGACAGGTGAGATCTGAGGGAGTGGGTGTATTCCCAAGATACTCACCAAACACGTACTACACAAGAGGCTAGGTAACAAAAAGCCACTTTTCATTTTGGTGTGTAGTAAGAGAAAGGAAAGTAAACAGTAATTCCATCCATGGGGAAAAAAACCCAGGCCAAAGGAGAAAATTGCATAAAGCACAAAGGCAAAAAGGAATTCAACCGTGCCCGATCCATACATTATTCAGAAGGTGGGTGGGAGAACTGGAACACACTCTCTCTGCAGAGATAAGGAGTCAGGGAACTTCCCACTTTTACATTAATTATGCTTTTTTGCTTTTGGTGACAAGGAAGAACAAGTGTAACCTGCAACCTACATATCACCATGCATTTGGCCACCACCAATTAGCCAAGATCTCCGTGTTGATGAAACTCTGGCATTTATCCAGTCCATTACTGACTGTGAAGAGTATTTCAGTGTCAAACCACCCAAACTTCTTTGCAGATGGCTCTCCTGTCCAAGGCAGGGGGGAATTCAACTCAGAAGGTACTGAAGGTACTAGAAAAGCATGTTTCGCTTCCATCACAGGCAGCAGATGAGAGCCAGGGCTAGAAGTCTAGAAAAGGAGTAGAATAAAAACCCTCTCAACTCACGTTCCTCACTGTATTCCAGATCCTTTTTTTTTGCACAAATCATGAGGACTGAACATTGTAATGAGTCATTCTGAAACAGCATTTACCTTTCTTGCACTTCTCTGCATCCTTGGGTGTTTGTTTGGTTCTACTCAAAACGTAATAAGGTAATAAAACTGCAGCAGTGAGGAGTGAGTGTTTATTTTGCTCAATGCGAGTCGTCTTGGCAACAGCAAAGCTCTCCCATATTCTCCTGCCTTCATTTTTCCTGGTTTTTGCAGCACTTAGTGCAACTTGCATACTGGCTCTGCATGCTAAGTACGCCGTCCGCACTGGTTCCAGCAAACCAAGGCACGAACAGGAGAGCTGTCCCACCTCTGCTTCTCAACTAAAAACAACCTGCAGGTTGCCAAGTACCCTGGAGAATCGCCCGGCCACTTGGCACTGGCAGCTCCTGAGTAAAAAGGATTCACCTACTGATACAAGAAATGGTTGTTGTTGCAGAGTGGGATATTTTGACTTAAAGAGGGTTGGTTTTCTGTAGAATGGGTTTTCTAATCACTTCAGTTAAGTGATATCTAAATGGCAGTATTTTTGAAAGTTAGACAGACACCGACTGTTCCGAGAGTAGTTTTTTTTAAATAGTGCTGTTCCCAGACAATACTTCTTCCTTATCTAATGCAAGGTCAGACAGAGAACCGGCTTCAAAGCTCTAAAGCTGTTGTGAAGTTCATAATAAAATTAAGGTTAGTCCTTGGAAAGGAGTAGAATATGTGTGAGATTGCCGGGAGAATTTATACACATACACGTAAGTTGGATATATACTCTGTCCCCAACTCTTGTCTTGCTGCGGGTGATTGATGGAAATCATTCCCTCGTGCACCTAGTGCTTAAATAAAGGATGCTGCTTCTAAAACTCCAAAACAAGTTTTAGAGAGTTTACTTGTTGGCATTTTTGGTAACACTACCACCACTTGCTTTGAAAGCAAGCACAAGAGCCCCAGCAGTTGTCTGTCATTTACAGCTCCATTAAGAGAGCAACCCTTTGAGAATGAAGAGACAATTAGAAGATCCATATGGTTGGTTTGATTCAACTGGTACCTGAACATGCGCAATTTTGGAAAGGGTGACGTTCTGCCAAGCCCAACTACTACATGAGGCAACAAGTGCTCGTTTGCAGCACTCTGATTACTGTCTGGCAATGTTTGTCCAGCATGGGTACTTCAACCAGGCTCTTGGATGTGCTCACACACAATGCTCTCCTCAGCAATGACATCAGCTTCAAATGTCCTGCAATTCTTCATCCCGATCCTTCAGGTCACTCCCACCAGCTGCTGCGCAGCACGATTCGCAGCACAGGGGACAAACAGGACAAAGTCCTAGGGCAGTGCTGCTGCCAAAGAGACAGAATGATGATCCCACCTTCACCACACAATGAAAAGCACCTAGAAATGGGTCCTTTTTAACTTTGTACAATTAACCAGATGTGTTCTTACAGCCATTTCTCTAACACACTGACAAAATGCCTACTGGGATATTTAAAAGTAAAGGTAAAACACCAAAACACAATGGCTGTGCACTTGCATTTGAAATGAATGTTCTTCAGTACTTGCAGGATCAAACTTCTGCTACAAGGAAGCAGAATGCTTTGGGAATAAAATGCTTTAACACCATCGGTACAAACACAGCCAGTTCACCCCCTGAACAGCCCAGGGAAGCGAGCCATGTTCCCCTATTCCTCCATGACTGAGTCACAGCTGCCATGAAGGAAGCACATCTAATGGTAGCAAGAACATACCACGGCTGCTAGAGAGCATTTTCTTTAACATCATCCACAGAAACTTAATCACTTGTAGGTAAGATAACCACATTACTTCCCCACTCCAGCACATTTCAAACCCACCCAAGCACGCTTTATCTAATTATTTTTTTACAACATTATGCAGCATTATTCCCATGATTTAATCCCATCTGAGATCATTAGACACTATGGTACCGTGAAGTAAGCAATTACGACACTAACTTATGTTCTAGGGCAGGCAAGTGCATTTGTCATCCATCAGAAGGCAATTTTCTGATTTGATTTAGAGCTGCTATAGCAAAAGATAATTTACTTACCCGCTAGCTTTCAAGGACCCCCTTAAAGTCTGATATAAACTAGGATACACAGAACAGCTTAGGAAAAAACCTATACAGAATGTCAGTATGAACAGTGTAAGATAAAACGATGTTAAATCAGACTTGGTCTGATGGTAAAAAAGCACAAGAATTATCACTAACAAAGAAGAGGGCACAGTCTTTGGGAACACAGTACGTCAACAGAGGGGGCAGTATGGGTTTAGGAAGTTCTCTCACTGCAGACACCCATGTCCCAGATAAGAGGACTTTGGTATCTCACCAGAACTCAGGTCTCCCGTGGGAACTGAAATCCAATGCAAATGTGCTACAGGAAGTTGCCCCCAGAGTTTTTGCTCATTCCAGCTGACAGAAAAATTGAGAAGAGGCAAACCTTACAAATTAACACGAGGTGCAATATCAAAGGTAACGGCGCTTTTCTACACTGCAGGGACAGGCAGAAAAGGCAATGGGGTACCAGCATCGGGCAGGATACTGCCCTGACTGCAGGCCACTGGCTCAGGCTGCTGCTTTTAAGCACAGTTGTTACTAAAACCACCTTCTCCCTCCCAGCACTGACAAAGGCAGCTTGTGAGGCAGGCAGTCACAAGGGGGGGACAGGTAGTTGAAGATGCAGGTAATGTGAGTGTCCTTCAAAGGCACACAGAGGCTCTGCAGCCGAGAGCCAGGAGGTCCTGTTGCTCTTTCTGCACTACTGAGGTCCTCCATTCGGTCACTAAAAATGACTGTTGCCATCACACCACCTACTGCTCTTCTCCATTCCCATCCTCCTTCTCCCCTTCCTCCTGCCCCTCTTCCTTCCCAGCTCTTGATCTGTACGAAGTCCAACACAACAGAGCCCTGGCTCAGTCAGCAAGGGAACCACAACATTCCTTGTTAAAAGACAACCATACTTACAAGGCCAACCGCTGAACTTGGAAATGTTGCATCAGAAAAGAAATCAGAAAGGCCTTCGGAGGGACAAGATCACGGATGACAAAATCTATAATCATCAAATGTTACTGTTAATTTTTTGAACACAGAGCTCTCTTTTTAATTGAAAGCACAAATTATGACTGTTCTGCTGGTACTGCAGCCCTTGCACAGGTCACTTACAGTCCCTGCTGCTGCCACGTGGAGTCTGCAACCAGGGGAAGAGAAGTAAAAATATGAGAGCTAAAAATAATTCCCGATTCAGCCCTGCTGGGTCAACAAAGAGCAGAATCAATGTGAGTTTGGCTGCAGGCAGATTTATGTGCAATGATGTTCTCTCAAAACACTCAACAGTCAAGGGAGACAGAAAAATCAGCAAAAGCAAATCAGCCATTCAAGGTTAGGAATTCCTATAAATTTACAATACAGTCCTGAATTTTTAAATAAAATGTAGTATTTCAGGGGGCAGGAAGGGTTACTGTGGGAAGTTCCTAGGAGTGGATGAACCTAGAAAAACAGTAGAGCAGAAATTTGTATTATAAACAACAAACCAAAGCATTACAGGTAAAGGTGCAGACTTTGCCAAAGGCACCCTCCATCAGTGAGGTCAAACATGCTGTACCTTCAGGGATGCGACTCTTGGGATGGTAACACTCAACGGATGGACTCCTCTTCTTAGTATGTGTTGATGAGAAGGGATAACAGCAGCAGATATGAACTGTCATGTGCGCTTAGAAACAAAAAAAAATACAGAAACCACTCTGGCATAATTCAGAGTCCAAGCTTCTTTTGTCAAATATAGACTGTAGTGTCTGTACGTGACCTCTGAAATAAGTGGCAAAAATCAATTATTAATTTATTCAGAAAGAACTGAACACCACCCCTTCCCTGCTGAAGCAGAATTCTGTGGCAGTTTAAAAAAAGGGGAAGAAGAAAACCCATGTTTAATTGTAAAAACTTAACCTAACCTATATAAACACAGGAAGGAACAGAAGGGTAACTTCTTTTGCTGTGCAGTCAAGTCAGGAATTATTAATAAAAGCAAAACTCCAAACTTCTGCTTTTGCAATTCTGCTCCACTCTCCAAAAAAGACCAGAAGAAATCCACATCATTTATTATCTGAATTATTTAAAATGTGGATGAACTTTTGACTTAAATGAATTTCAGCAGAAAAATCCAAAACATTTCACCCAGAGTAGGCTATGGTTTTGGGTTTTTTTCCTTCACATCACAGAAACAGAAAAAGTAAACCTCCTGTCTTTCATGCCAGATGCCTAGAAGACACCATTGATCAGTTCTCTCTAGTGAGGTACCTCAGTTCTCTCTACTGTATTATCAAATATCTCACCCACCTGGTGCAAGAAAGGAGTGGAAAGTTAAATAATAAAAACTGCAATTGGACTTAACACATGAACGTTCCTAAGTCCCCACCAAAGTGCCTGGCACAGAGGTCAGTTCCCGGCCTTCCCACTGCAGTCCCCGGGAGGAACCATTAGCAAGCTCTTTCATCTTATCGCTATCTTTGTTCCATCACTGCTTTGCCCTCCCCGTTCCTCACTCACAGTCCGTGGAGAGGGATGCCGTCTGCTGGCGATGCCAAGCAGAGTTTATAGACACTGAAGGATGGAGACCTGAGCCTACAGATGGTACAAATAAATAGTTCCAATGCTGCTGCATTAGGCTACACCCAAGCAGCAACACATCAATGGTGTTCCATAAACACTCCTCCATCCTTACTGTGCTGCTTCAGTGCATGATTCTTAACTTGAAGAGTTTGATTACTTCGGTATAATCTCCCGAGGAATATTTTTTCCTGTTGTTTTGCACCTTCTCCTCCTGCCTCCACCCCCACCCCGGGCTGCAAAGCCACCTTGGGTCCTACACCCACACTGCTTTCAAGAATTCAGCAGAAATCACGTAGGTTCATTTCTTAGATAGCAAATACATACCAGTGCCACAAAACTTTGGGCTATTACCAAATCTATCATTAAAATACTGTACTGCTCCAGTCATTTGATAGCACAGAATTTTAAGATGTTAACCTGTCTTACCAGCAAAATCCACAGCCATAAAACTGACCTGAATGCCATTGACACAGTTTCCTTCAGGAGACCGGTGGTATTTCAGGAATGTACTACTAGCTTCAAAATAACTCCCTCATCCTTTTATTTATAAGGAAGTTTCACACTTTTACAAACCAATTAGTGTCTCATTTGTCCTGCAATAAATTCACTAAAACGATCTTGCAAACAAATAGATTAATTTAACTTCATGTTGATACAGAGAGCTTTAACAGCAGGCTCTGTCATGCACAATTCAACTTTTTATATCATTCCAATTTTATGCTTGGGGGTGGGGGGGTGGAGGTTTTAAATATTGCCAGTATACAATGAAATACTTGAAAGCACATTAACATCACCACCTTAACTTGTGAACTACACAAATTTAACACTTATCTGTAAGCGAGAATTATTTCTGCAGCTAGAGCTACCAGGTGTAACAAAGGGGTTCTTATTTCTTCCCCTGAAGATTCTTCACAAAAAGAACTCTAAATTCAATTTAGTGTGCACTTCATGCAAGTACATTTCCTTCCAGACTCCTCAATGACAGCCCTACCCACTTTAACATATGTAGATGATTATATAGTCATCTTACCATGTTTTTGAACAGTTCAATGGACTAAAGAGGCCTAGAGAATTATTTAGTATTAATCAGCTTTATTAATTCTTCAGTCAGCTTTGTGACTATCAATAGAGATGCACAACTGAAAATTTCTCAAGCATTGATTTTATTTCATAACCTAGTGTAAAAAACTTCAACATACAAAACCCCCAAAAAACCCAGAAGTGAACCAAAGCAAGATCTCTCAATACTTTTTTTCCAAAAAGCTTTACCTAAAGGCTCAGAAGCAGTAAACATTCAACCTGTTTAAAAATGGGACTCAGAACAATCTTCATATTTGCAGCCTGCAGAGTTACAGATCAAACAGACTGGGTTTTGATGCCAGGTACAGTTGCTATAAGTGGTGGTGTCTGTGGGGTTTGTTTTGGTTGGTATACTTTTAATACCTAATTCACTTTCAGGATCACAATCAGTCTTGGTTAGTTATCCTCAGTGAAGCGAATATGTTTACTTGTTTGTTGAGTCTTTTCAAGTCTCATTCTTTCAGCTTTAGCAATCAACTGCAAACAAGAAAAACAATGCAGAAAAGATTAGAAGATAATTATATTGATCTGATTTTATATCACCATTTTCACTGATTTACCAAACTTCATAACAAAAAGCTGATCTTTGTACAGCTGATAAACAAAAGTTACAGCAGCCTTGATTTAATTTATTTTGGTATTGCCTCAGAACCATCAAAGATAGGAAGGCATCTCTCCAGTCTCTGCACTGCGCAGTACCTTTCACTTTATCCCTTCTTCCTCCCAATATGGTTGCAGAGAACAAAATTACAAGTTCTAAAACCTCAAAGGTAGTCTCATTAAGTTCAAGCCCCCACCCTTTTATTGGATCCGTGCTGTTACTGACATAAGAAAAACAAGGTCAGACCTTAAAAAATGCCTTAGGAATATCGTGTTATTTTCTACACTCCATTAGCCAAGAAACAAACCCACCACAATCCAGATGGGGCTCATCCTGCAGGACACTAGGAAAACAGCAGAGTACGTATAGAGAACAAAACACTGACAACAACTTCAAAAACATATTTGGTTTTAAAACGTCTGTACTACAACAGTCACAGATGTACTGCAACAAAGTCACACCAATACCCAAAAGGAGAGGTGCAAGATTTGTTTACTGCCATGTCCCTATTAAGATTCCATAACTCTAAGCAAGAACTCCTGAGGTTACTGTTATATGAAAAAAGTAATAATAAAACAAACTGTATGGAACAAGACAGGCTGCCTAACCTGAATAAAAAGTGAGAAAGCAGGAAAACTCCTGTGAACCCCGGCACATCTCAATCCACGCCAGCTCCTCTGATGGAGACTAACACACACAAGCTGAGGGCACTTGCTCATCAGTAAGGAGTTTGCCAGATTTGAAAAGTTTCACATATAAATCAAAGTATTACTATTTATCCACATGACTCTGGTCGCAGCTCTGTCCTGTAAAGAGCATGGCAGTGCAAGGGATGCCGCCGCACTGGTGGTGGCAGTCAAGGAATTACACTCTGCAACTGACGTTACATGGATCCATTGTCTGCTGTGCTGCAGAAAAATTACACTGCCACTTTCTCAACCATTCTCCAGAAATTAAATCTACAGATGTAACCGGGAGTTACTTTTACTCTCTGGTATCAGAAAAATTAATTAAAAGAGTAGAACTGAGTACAATAGCCCATTCAGTCAACACTGGAAGGAAAGTACCCAGTTCCTATACCAGCACCTCAGAGCAGGAAAATTTGCAAGAGGCCTCAAGGATTCCAATTTTCAGCTAATAACCCAGTACCAGCACCTATTTCTAAGCCTTTCATGTCTCCGAACAGGTACTCAGCCTTCCATAGGTATCAACTCCCTTCCTACTGGCACACAACTGGTCGCTCTTGCAAGGACACAGCCCCCGAGCCCCAGGCATATCAGAAGAAAATAGCGTGGGCTGTGCCCAGGCATTCCCACCGCCCTCCTTCCCCATATACTCTGCAAATTATTCCGCCTTTCACAAATACCCGATTCTCACTTCCTCCCCAGATGCTTTTCACTTCTACCACCACTCCCACCGTCCTTTCCCTCTGTGTAAGGGGTGTACGAGGTGTAAAGGAGGCTCAGCAGCACCTCCCCCAGAAGAGAAGCGCCCAAGTGGAAAGCTTCCAGGTTCTCAGCCTTAGCTTTGTGAGCAGACGCCTTTAAACAGCCTGGAGAGTTCAAGGCTAAGGACTGATGAATTGCTTCAGATCTGCATAAACCAGCCCTGAAGAAACAGTTCTGGATAGAAGGGTCTTAATCTGGATCACTAAATCACTAATGCTTTATCATGCAAAGGGTCAGCAGGCTGAAGAGCGAGGATTTGGAAGGAGCAGAGAAGAGTAGGGGGGCTACAATGAACGACCAGGCCTGGGGGAAACCCCAATGCCAAACTTCTTTTTAACTCCAAAGGATGACTGGGCATTATTCACAGGTTCTAGGGAACCCTGGGATATCTAGAATCTTTCGTGCATTTCGTTTATTACAAGAACTATGCATGGAAAATAAAAGCCACCACTTTTTTTTTTCTTGGAGTGGGCTCGTTATGCCAGAAACCCTCAGCCAAAGCGCCCACTAATCCTTATCCTGGTGTGCTGCAGGAAAGCCCAGTGAGCCTACACTTTATAGAACACATGGAAAAGAATTTCAAACTGCATCATATTCCACTCAAAAGCATCTCTGTGCTGTTGCTGTGCACTGCCTGTAACATGACGCAGTCCATGCATGTTCATTATTACTATAAATACATGGACATCACCACACCTATATAGCTTGTACGAATGTAACTTTTAAGCCTACAATTAAACACTAATTCAAATAAAGTATAAGTATAAAACAGTTAACAGGCAAACGCTCATCTTCAAAGAGATCTTGTAAGGGATTTAAAAACCTTTAGCAGAACAGATCTGCACCAGAAAGATACACTAATAGTAGCTGTACATGTTTAATTATGAATCATTACTTCTTTTTCCTTCCTTTTACTGTGGCCTGCAAAAGAAGCCAATTTATGAGTACTTCGGAAGAATTTTCAAACAAAACATTAAACGTAACAGAGAAAGAAGTAGTTTTTCTTCAGTCTATAGTTCTGCAATACAGCCTGTGAAAAAGTAAGGAAACAGTTAAGGGTTACTGACTACAGCCAGGCATTCTTCCCCCCCCCCAGTGTATTGCTTAACAGCGTTAGCATTTAAATAGCATTCACAGAGCTTTGAAGTTAACACCTCCCACAGCTGCAAGGTGCTGGACAAGGGTGAGGAGCAGGAGTTTGCATCCTAGCTGCGGCTATTGTCAGGCAGAAGTGAGATAGTTGGTATTTGCAGGCCTCGATGAGGTACCTTACTGCACAATTTACACCAGTCTGGTCAACAAGTACCCGTCTTCAAAAGATGAACATCAGAAACCTGAGAGCAGGGTACCTACAGCCCAAATCAAAGTCAAAGGAGCCATTGGCACCTTCTGTTTAAAGAAAGTAAAAGTACCTTTAAAAAAACTGGCAGCAGTCAGTAAAAGGTTCACATTCCCTTACTGCATATATTACAGAACAATGGCTGCAGCCAATGCCAGTTTTATGCTTTAAAAAAAAAATTAAATCAGTCATTTGGGGAAATTCTTCATGCGCACCTTTGTTTAAAAATTAGATTCATTTATTTATGGGATCTCTGAAAGAAGAGATCAACTTCAATTATAAAATTTTTTTAATTGTGTGCATCTAGGAAACAAAGTGTCCGAAGTCACCAGCAAATAATTAAAGTCAGATGATCCTGATGTTTTACAAGCAACAGTGTAAAGATCTAGGTTAAAGTCAACCCAGAAACCTTATCTGCAATGTGTCTGAAGCAAACCTAGCAATAAAATGTCTGTGAAACACTCTGGCTCCTCTCTGTCAGGCAAAAGATCTGACCAGCTTAATCATGAACCTGATCTTCTGGGGCAGGAGTGGAGACTGCAGCCTGCAAGTTCATTGCAACACTCCCTGAACACTGGCCCGACAGGCGCACCGAGGTCAAGTCTGGAAGGAGGTTTCACTAGGTTTGAGGCAGTTTTGGTCTGGAAGCAGCTCAGCTATGGATGCTTGCAGTAGCATTCTTGTTTGTCTGGATCAGGATACAGACAGTGGTGCACGGACTCTTGACCACACCAGGAGCACACCAGCATTCACCACAGCACACAACTATGCAATAAAAAAGTGTGTAAACCACGAGAAGGAGAGATTCATTCTGAAGAAATTAATTTTCTTTACCATACTAGAGAATTAAGACTAAAGCACTGGACTTCAGCACCCTAGAGCAAATCAAGACTACTGAAATTTTTGAGTTCATCCAGGCATGGTTTTAAGGAAATCCAGCCTATAAATTAACTTCATGCCTGTAGTTATGGACTTAACTTTCTCTGGTTGTCTCTGTAAATACAAGCTTTGCATCTGGCAATTGGTCCAATATAGCCACAAGTTCTCTATTTTGTGACCATGAAATCCTTCTGCAAAGTCAGTAGAAAGTGATTTAACTGACTAAATACAGAGCCAAATGTTAAAGTACCAAAAAATACCTACACAGAAACAAAGTCATCTTTTCAACCACCGCTGTACATGGAAAAAATTTAGTGGCAAATTACCTTCTCAGTGCCCCGCTTCTTTTCTCGGGGCTGGTTAAGTTTAGCTTGTCTGTCCACTAAAATCTTCTGCCAGTAACGTTGTTCATGGTCACCTTGAAAAATAAATTAACATTACAGCACATGAATAGAACTATGCTATACAAATTGATGTAGTGTTTTCAGCCACACTGAGAAGGGATCTTTTCTAACTAAGGTAAACGTGTGAAAATACCTGTTAGGGAAACCTAACGAGTATTTCGCCATCACTCTTAAAATTCATAGTCAGAGAAGTTGGTACAGCATCACAACATCTGACCAACACACACACTGAGGAGAGCAAAGGAAACCACTGTTAGATACAAACTCTGGGGACTTCCTTGGAGATTTGGAATATTTGAACATGGGGGGCAACATGAGAGAAAATAGTTTTGTAGCTTTTTTCAGTGGTTGTTTCACAGTAAGCAAACAGTTTGTACCCATTTCCTCTGGTTTGTGCTGTAACTATCATGACAGGAATTCTGTGATGTACTATTGTACCATCTTGTGGGAAATCTTCAGTTACAGGGAAGTTTCCAAGTGAACTTGGAAAACATTTCTACAAAAGTAATGGAATTAATAATTCCAAAAACCAGGTTCGCATACATTTTAACAACATTCTTTATACATTCAGTCAAAATAACATCTAAACATTAACATAGATGCTTACTATCTTGTCAGATAAAAGCTGAAAGTTTTTAGGCAAAGCCAAATCCTAAAAAGTGAAATATTACTGGGAAGGCTTCAGTCCAGGCAGCAGGGAGCATTAAAGATTCTTTCCTTATTCTCTCTCACCTTAAGTCACCAAGAAAGGCTGAAATCCTTACTGTGAGTCACTTTGGCACTCCTCAGAGGCCTTTCCATTCTCATTTCAATGAACCCATTTGAAAATAATTTGAACACTCCTACAATGTAGTCCTTACTCCTAATCTACTGCTACACTCTTTTATATAAGGGTTCAAACTCAGAGACAAATAGATACAAAGCTCAGAGCTATAAAATGCTGTGTTTCAAGTTGTTTCTTGATCTTTGGAACACAGAGCACTCCAGAGACAAATCTATCACCAAATGACACTGGCAGCATTCAGTGAGTCTCAAATTTTAATTAACTTAATGTTACCAGGAAGGTTAATGCTTCCATTACAGCTTTTCCTCCTGCAATGCCTAACTGACATTAATGGAGGTTTACATCCCTGCATGCATGGAACCATGCAGGAGCATGGTAAAATATTTAAATACACAGATGTGACAATCTCATCTAGATTATTTACCTGTTTTTTGTGCATGTCTAAAATTTAAAAGTTTTATGAATAAATACAGTACCACAGATTAAGAGATTCCCCCCCATTTCCATAGAGGTTTCTTTGTACTTGGCAGACCATTCCAATCTAATACAAGGTATGAACTTAGAACAGCAGAATCATTTCAGAAAAAAACCCAAACCACACACTGGAATGAAGTTCTAAAGTAAGCCAGTAAAAATTGTAGTGCAAATATACTTTAAACAAAGGCATTACTCTGGCATAAGTTATTCCATTTCCTGAAAAAGAAAGATTAATTAGGAGGGAAGTGCTAAAAGCGCTGGTAAGTGCATCCATGCTGTTAGATCCTTGTCCTGTTGTTTAATCCATAAGGTCAGTATTCTCAAGAAAAATCTTCATTTAAAATTATTTGGCATCATCAGACTGTTACAGTCATAATGCTGAATTGTGAATTTAGTTCTGTAGCCAAAGTTCTATAATTACGTAAATAAACTCATCTCCAAAGAACAGAATTAAGTTGATAAAGGCAAGTAAAATTGCTATTTAGCTCTGAACAGTGGCAAAACATCTTACTGTCTCCTTTCAGTCTAACAGCAAAATGACAAGACTCAAGGGAAAAATACAGTCTCTTCCCCAGCTATGAAAAAACTTAAACATATCCACAAAGCTACCATGGCACACAATCCTTCTCACAGAAATAGGTCTTCTCCTGTGCCACTATGAAAAAAAAAGAGGTCTTACCAGTAAGAACTTCGAATTTCCAGTTGTTTTTGATCTGTATTTCTTTGTGTGATTTCACGACAACTTGTGCATCCTCCGGAGTTTTAAACCGGACATGGCATTCCTTGTCTCCCTCCAGCATGTCAACATAAGCAACATCAGCCAGCACTGCCAGGGCATCCTATCAGAGCGTGTGAGAAAGCACAGACCATAAACCAGGCTTTCAATAAGAATATAAAAGGACTGACTTTCCGACCATTCAATTTGTAGGTCACTGACATTTTCAAAAAGGTCATGAAGTAAAAGGCAATAACTGAACTTTTTCATTTAATCAATAAATCTCTTGTTTTATAATTTTGAATTTTTCGTAAGATGGTTTTAATTGAATTCTGACTTATAAGTTTCCAACATCTATTTCTCTCTTATCCTGCCCTACAAGAATAATTTAAAGCAGTCATTCCTCGAGGTGTTTATTTTTCCGCATAAGAATAATTTTACTAATGGATGATCAGTAATTATCCACTTATTTCAATGGACATTTTTTTAATCAGTGTACTACAACATTGATCAATGTTGGTCCAAAAGAAAATCATTTAACTTAATTCTATGGGTGAAATATATAAAAGCAGGCTCATTCACAGCATATTGAGAAATGAGTCATAGTAAATCAGCCCTTCCCAGCCTCATAAAGTGACCTCTGCCTGACAATTGTCTCCAACAGCTGAAGGAAGAAGAGCCACACATGCTCCTTCAACTGAAGCACTTCACTGGTAGTACCTGCTGTTCGGGAAATTAACTGAGACCACACAGTCCTGGTCAATTTTGTTCACAGCAGGCAGAGTAATATGCCTCTATTCAGGAACTACACACTGCTTTTAACCCTCCACTACCAGGGACAGCCTTAAAACAAAACCCAACACGTAATATCATTGAGCTCATCTGAGAGCCAAGGAAAGCTCCTTTCCACTCTTAATTCTGGTATCTTAGAGACATGCTTACATGGAAAACTACAACAATCTGAACAGTTTACTGAAGCTGGCAAATGTTATGATCTCTGAGGAGATCTTTATAGAAAACCATGGAAGTAGTGAAGTAAAAAATTAAAACACCAAATAATACTCAAACTACTCCGCAAAGACCTTTTCAGCATGCAGAAGTAATTGAGCCTGCCCCAATCAGAAACACAGATCAATTACTTTGAGACAGTGTTTGCCATAGTGATGACCATCCAGAACACAGGCAAAGCGAAGTATGGTTGAAGAGTTGCCATAAAAGCAACCAGCATAGCCACAAAAATCCAGTCAGTGTCAAGTACAGGTTGCAGCATCTACTACTTACCCATAAAAGAGCTGGTACCTCTCAAGATTATTGCTTCTTCAACTACAGTTGTATTTTGCAATTGTATGTCCCCTAAAAACCTCACCTTATTTGTTTGCTAACATTTTGTGTAATGTTTTGCCTATCTACTTATCATGGGATCCACAGACATGATTAATAACATCACAGGGCACCACAATCTTATTTTGCACTCACATTTTAAATCATTCTCTCAGTCCTAAGTGGTCTGAACATTTATTCCAAGTTAAAGTCGCTCAAATTCTTTCCAGTTGTTACTCATCCAAAAGTGCAATCTGGGAAAGAGAATGTCCCGTGTCGCAAAAAAACCTGTTGTTTTCTTTGGAAAACTTTTAATATTTCCATTTCAACAGGATGCAGCTAAAACATGCTAACGTGCTGTTTTCCTTAAAAGAAATATTCTACTTAACATGTGTAACCTTCATATCACGATGTGAAACAAAATTTAAGTTATCCTAAACATTTACTTGAAATTCAGACAAAAGAGCATTTGCCGGGGGGGGGGGGAAGAAAGAAATGGGCAAATGAATTATTGGATCAGATCTACCGCTGTTTTTCTACTGAACTCGAGTTTGGGGAATTGCAAATTTCTCACTGAGAAGACAATGGTTTTCTTATGCAGAGAGCATTCTCTTGCGCCCAAATTCCTGTTTAACTCAAAAATCCCAATACACTATTACAGATTTCTTGATCTGAATTCAAATGCAGAACACTGCACCCACTTTGTTTACAGTTTCTCATCTTAAACTGGGAAGAACTGCTCATACTCTAGAGCAATATTTATTTTTGTCATTAGTTTCATTACAAACTTGACATTGCTTGAAGCACTCTGAAGTCTAAGTCTGACTTTGAAACACCCTCTTTACCCTATTTTGCCGTTGTAAATCTGCCATTAGCAGGTACTAGAGAAGAATCTGTACGCAGCTACTGGCCAAACAAGTCAAAACAAAACAAAACAAAAAAAAGAATCAGTAGTCTTGTGTCAATGGAATTCCATATTCAAACATGTGGGAGGTACTGTAGGAGGAAAGGCTAACAGCTACCCTGAGGTTACAAAGGCATTACCTTGATCTGCTTCCTGCCCGGCAGGGGCTCGGTGCTAATGATCTTCACAATTACTCCGCTGACAAACTGGGGCCCCATTGTGTTCACCTTAGCAGGAGGGGCAGAGTCCTCCCTAGTGCCTGGGCAATGTGAAAGGAAGGGGGAGAAAAAGAAACGTTTTTACACTTATTAGTTTGACAAACTAAAGATGCTATGAAAGCACATAAACAACATTATGTACACAAGAGGCATCAAATATTGCTCTGTAGATAAAAGCTTTTTTAAAATCTATATATATTATCTGTGCATAAGGTAAGGTCAACGTGAACAAAAAAAAGAAAAAGGGAAAAGAAAGTAGATCCAAGAAAAGTCTTACAGAAGTTTTTACAGCCTACAGTGTCTCCTTATGAAAATAATTTATACTCTATTAATTATAGTTAACAGTTGAATCCTCAGATCCAGAGTGATTAAAAATAAGCAGCCAGGCCTCGAAATGTCAGTATTGAAGTTAGTGAAGTATAGAGGATGCAGAGCAAAAAAGAGCAATTCTGTCTCCAGAAAATGCAGAAATTTAACTAAGAGGTCACAATTACAAAGCTAATTTTAACCATAAAGCTGGTAAAACCCAATTGCAAGCCATTTTTTAATGCTATACTTAGAAAAACTGTTTTGTAAATCACTGTATGTATAGTTAAGCCGAAGCAGGCCCAAATTATGTCATCAAACAAGGTGATTCCCTCTCTGAGGGTTTTGGAATGCCAATTACCTAAAAAGATCCTTAAGCTTAAGAAATGCTCCAGGAATATGCCAAATCTACTTATTTAGTCTTTACTTCTAAAATTCCGTAGTCCCAAATCTATGTAAGTGAAGGGGGGGCTGCCTTTAATAATACTCTCTATTCAGAGAAAGCATCAGCATTATAGAAAATAAAAAGATTTTACACTGTTCGTGGAGGACCAGTGTCTTAAATAATTTATGTTTGTGTATTAGAATCATGAAGAAAACAAGACATAAGAACATCACAAACAGGATTACATTCGTCATTTTCAGATGGAGGATTTTTCCGTGCACAAGATTCTGTTTCCATCTCTCCCATAGGCTCAGGTTTGATTTGAGACATTGCTTTCTTTAAGGAGGCCATACTGGCTTTTTGAAGGGCCAAATATTCCTGCTTCAGATCCATCCATTCGATCCTATAAGTAGCAACACAGGCACAAGATGTCAGTTGTAGACAAGAAAATAATGTTTAGAAACTCAATAATAACTTAAGACAAACCAGTTTACAGATAGCTGAAGCTGAACTTGTGAGCAGTGCAGACCCTTCCAACCATTACAGACCTCCTTGCACTTAGGTTAAATTCAGCCTTGTCAGTATCTGCGTTTTTATTATTTTGCTTTAGCTTTTAAATATTCCAGGCAAATTCTAACAAGATAAACCCATCACTCAAATATAGCGACTCCCAAATTTGTTGTACATATTCAGAAAACGCATAGAACAGCTTGGTAAACTGTATTTTCTACTGTAACTAGAGTGTAGGCACTAAATTCAGAGTTAATTCAGAGACAGTAAACTATAAATTCACTGAGTTAGCTCAGTGAACCCGCTCCTGTGTTACTATATTAAGAGTCAGCCATTTATTTTCTAGAAAAATCATTGATGGAAAATCAACAAGTGGTTAAACTCACCAAAATCCTACCGAGATAAGAACATTCCTTCCTATTCAAATGCATCTGGGTTAAAAAATACCACCACATGGAAGCAATTTATATATTTACATACATTTAACATGGAGATGTTTCTGCAAACAGCTAGAGCTTTGCTCCACAGAAACACAATGCCTGTAGTGCCACTGTGAGAACGACTCATTGTTACCCTAATCTGTACTATCAAACAAGCTGATAGAGGATTTTTAAAGAGGAGGATATCTTGTGGTAATGGTTTTAGCTGTTAACATTGACAACTGTATACTTCAAAAAAGCATCCAGACTCACCCAGGATCATACATTCTCAACAGAGCAAAGACATTAAAATAACAAAAGACCCACGTAATGATTCTTTGAGATAAAAAGGCAACACCATTCCACAGGAGGTATGGTATAAATACAAGCTCAAGTAGGAGCTTCTAGTTAACTTGAGTGGAAGGAAGAGAAGACCCTGGGGGATGAGGCAGGCAAGTATCTACAACGCTTATACTCTTTCAAACTTCAAACTCTCTTCTTCCTTTGCTATTTTTAACTAAAATTTTAAACTCTTCCTATTTGCAGCAGCGTTCTCAGAACCTAAGTGGAACTGGAGAAGCATTCTTTTTTTGTGGACCCCTTTTACTTTAACATGGAGGTGCTTTCTGTGAATATAAAAAAGTAAGTGCTTCCATGTTTTAGTAGAGGTGAATCCTGATCGCAATACCGAACCACCATCCGGGATTTTACTTTTTGTCTAAAAGAGAAAAATGGAAGACTTTTCGCTGGAAGTCGATGAAGGTGTCACTAACCTACTAAAATGAAAAGCACCACTGTTACCGAACAGGATAATTTTTCAGCGGTCCGTATATTTAAAAATTTGACCTTTTTCTGAATTTTGAAGGACTCCCTTTGCTTTAACATGGAGGTACCTGCTGCCTAAAAAAAGTAAGTGCTTCCATGTTTCAGTGGCGGTGGATCCTGATGTTCAATGTATTTCTAGAACTACAGATAAAGCTGCCTAATAAAGTAACTGTATATACAATTCCCTTTTTTTGAACATTTTTGCCACTCTTGTTACTATTTCGTTTACTATCTAGTCTCTTCACTTAAGGACCCCCACAACTTAAATGTGGATGTACTTGCTTTGCTCCTCAATAGTAAGTGCTTCCATGTTTTAGTGGTGGTGAATCCTTTATGCTCAACTGAGTGCTTCGCTATTCGCTGGAAATACCAAAACGGATAACAAAAAACTTATATATTTGCTCTTCACATGTGGGCTCTGTTAAGCAAAGCACACTTGGCAAGGACCTCCTCTACTTTAACATGGAGGTACTTGCTGGCCGCTTAAAAAGTAAGTGCTTCCATGTTTTAGTTGTGGAGACTCCTGAGAGCTGGTCCGTGGTGAGGAACTAGGTGAACGAACATCGGTGATCTGCAGTGACTTCAACAGGCAGAACCTCTATACAGGAGTAATCGACCAAGTCGGACTTACGCTCTTGCATTTGAATATTTTCAGCTGCAGGCTAATACTGTTGCTAATATGCAACTCTGTAGTATAAAAATTGGAATTGCACTTTAGCAATGGTGATGGACTGTAAAATAACAACGGTTCATTGGAAACACGAAAATATTGTCACTGTATATGAGCCTGTAAAGCCACAAAATTCCAATAAAACATGCAACAAAACTTGTTTCCTGTAACTGACGAGTCATTTCAAGTAAACTAAACACCCCAATATTTCAAGTTTCCAAGGTTTAGAGAAAAGCTAACTTGCAACAGATCTTGCAGTTAAAAAAATATATTCAAAAATTCTACTCCCGAAGAAGCCCAGCAGATTTCATAAAAGTCTTTGTAAAAACTATGAATTCACAAACAGGGAAGTTGCACCCACCGGCATGGACTGGAACAGTCAGCTTTCCTTTTTTTGGGGGGGAATACTTGTTATTGCAATCCCCTTTTGAGAATTAAGAAGCCAGCCCCCTTCGCCCAGTATTCTCTAACTGTAATCCTCTCACTCAAACTACAAAAGGCTAGGAGGAAACTAAACGATAGACGGTCGCATAGTTTCATAACATACTTGGAGAGTACTCTGAGTGGAATGACTTCTTCACCCATTTTGTGCCTTTCTTTGTGTTTTTTCTTATGTTTCCTTTTTGATTTTGAAAGGGACGTGTCTTTTTTATCTTTGTCATCTTCTGCAGAAACGTCTATATTAAAAAGTCCAAAAGAAAAAAATGTTTAGGTCTAACACTGACAGATACTTGACATGATTTATATTTTTATCACCAAGTTTTATGAACACTGGTTTGTAGATGTCCACTTTCTCACCTATCTGAGTTCAGGCTCTAATCACAAATTACTGTCAACCCAAATGTGATTTCAAAGCAGTTTTTAATCCCATCTATAGCTTTTTTTTTTTGTTATCTCATGGAAGAAACTGGGATCATCAGCTTTTTCTTTTGTATTTTAATCCTACTTATCTGGATCCTTGTACTGTCGCCATTTGGCTAGGCTGTTTAATCCACACTTCAGTGAAGTTCTATTGAACTGTTTCTATTTCTGATGAGATTTACCTGCTTCAGTGCTGAAAGTTCTTTCCTATGGAATGACTCAATACCAGTTTTAAATTTAACTGCAGGGAACACCAGATATTCCTAAACTGACCCCTCTTATGCCTCCACCTTCTCAATCATTTTTCACCTATTTACACCCAAGCAGAACCATCCTTTACCAGTTTTCAGTCTTTCAAAGATGAAATTGAGTTACACTAAGGCACTGCCATTACACAGATTACACTTGTCACATTTCTTGCTGCTTTCCAGCCCCATTTTTCCATCTGTGCTTTCCTCTCTTGGTTGCTACCCTCTACCATATCAACATTTGTATTTACTTAATGAGGGCACTACAAATTCAATTTCAATTGCAAAGAATAGAGTTTAACTCAAACTATTTCCTTATCTAGATTTTTTCCTCATTACTAAGCCCACCATTTGTCATCTCTAAGAGACTTATCTGTCATACTAAAAAGAGATGCAAAAAACTTTACCATAGGAACCTTTTGGAGCTTCTGTTGTTTCTTCTTTTACCGGACAAGCTTCATCCTTCTGAACAGTTTTCTTGACTTTTGGAGTTGATGCCTCACCATCTCCAGAGCTGGTTCTTTTCCTCTTCCCTGGCCTGCTTTCTGAAGATACCTCTGAACTTTCCATTCTGTCCCATTTTCTTTTCTCTCTTTTTGAAGGCTGCTTGTGAGCCTCATTTCCCTCCATTTCTGAACACTCCGATGAATTCCTATGCCTTTTTGACTTGGTTACTTGCTCTGTCGTAGTGTTTGCGTTTGATTCCTTTGTCTCTACAGCTGCCTGTACATTGCTCTCTTTCTTGATTTTAGATTTCTTTTTTTTCTTCTTTTTCTTCTCCTCTGTATTAAAACCACAATATTTAAAACTACCAATGATTAAAAACTAGTTTGCATTAATTGAGCTGAGCAAACAATCATGACACCACACGTCATGATATCCTCGGATGTTAAATAAAAGGCCTGTCTTTGCCAACTCTAACTACAGATGCAACGTTGTGTCCCCAAATTCTTTCATTTTGAGCAGAAGAGGAAAAACCCCACAAATAAGACTCAGTGTCACGAAGTGAAAGAGACCTCTGGGTCACAAGGAAAGCTGGACTACAGGATTCCTGAAATATTAATCTGAAATTAAAAGGAAAGGCGCTAAACTTCTTTGCTTCTCCTTAACAGATGCACATTTTGTTATGTCACCTCTTACTTGTATTTGAGAAGAGATAACTTTCTCCTTCCACGCAAAACAAAGACCAGAAAATAGAAAAGACTGCCACTTTGTAGTCTGAGAATAGGAGATACTCAGCCCAATGAAAATCACACCATTGATGTAATGAAGTATTTGCCTGCTAAATTAAAGAATGATCTGAAAAAAAAATTATTTTTATTATTGTCTACTTGATTTGAAGTTGTCTTAGTCAGAGAGCAGCACAAAGCACAAGAGACTATCCTGAGTGATTCTGAAGCGGGGTTTAAAAAGCATGGGTTTTTCTTTGTTGTTTTTTTTTTGTCCTAATTGTTACTGGTGTAACAAAGACTCAGTGATGATAGTAAGGAATACAACACATGACTCATCACTATGCTCATGAGAAAGACAGGAAGATGTCTGAAGTCTAGGAAATTACACCTTCTGAAGTGAGGAAAAATGGTTCAAAGTCACAACATAATCCTGTTATGCTGCTTTGCAAGTTACAGTAGATTGTATTTATTGGAAACATGCTGAGCTGTGAAGTTAGGGTTCCTTCTCAGTAATATCCTCCAGTTTTACGAGTAATTATGAATCGTGTTAAGTGGAATTGTGAATATACTGTAAAAAGTTTATGTTGTTATAGCCTGCTCTCCTCAAAGAACAAGAGTTAAACAGGAAGAAAGGCAAAAATCCACTGCTTTCATAGTTCTATGACAGAAAGTTCCAAAATAGAGAAAAATACCCTGAAATGTGTCAGACGATCACAAACCCATCTGAACAGCACTAGCATTTGATTACAGTTTTCCTGTTATGTTTGCATCTCTCTCTTCAATACTAAATATTTTTAAAACAATCTGTGTCAAATTTGTCTTAGGCTAATGCTAAATGCTTGCATAATGCTTTATTATACAGTTTGAAAGCTGCTCTACCAGCCTAACAATGACTAATGGTAGTATCTGGCAACAGAGGAAAAAAGAAATTAAGTACTTCATCCAGCAGGAAAACAAAAAGGCAGAAATTGAATATATTTTAGCTTTATACTTCCATTTTCTTAAGCCTACATTGGGCAACAAACCAAGAGCAACATGCATTTTTAGAGTTATTACGAAACATGAGATTAGACTGCAGTAACGCAGCAGTTCAAACCTTTCTCTTCAGAAATTGAGGCACAAATCAGTTTGTTTCTTATCCCAAAAACTTAACACTCACCTACTACAGTGCTGTTACTTGTATTCAGTGAAGGAACAGGCTTATTCTTTACTGTTTTGGGGAAAATACCAGGTTTCCGAGGCGCTTCTTCTGGTGGATTATTCAAAAACTTTAAAAAAAAAAAAAAGAAATCCTCAAACCATTATTAAAACCCATATTTTCTTTTTAAAAGTATCTCCACTCAAGTCAAAATCAGCAGTCCCACATTCACTCAAGAACCATGCAGTCCCTCCTGACTCCAGAAGTAGACACTTTTGCTGTTGGCTTTTGAAGTGCAGAGCGTGCTAGACACTTCATTAGTGTGGTATCTTTATGCATCTGTTGATGCATGATGATGATGAAACAAAAATGTTTTTAAATTTCAAATTACACTTAAGTACAGAAAATTAGGTGCTTGCCTGATGAAATTTAATAACCACTCTTCTGTTACATCAAGATCTATTTCTGTAATAGATGCCAAGAGTGGCCAACCACATTATCCCCAAAAGTACCCACTATGCTTCCAGTAAGTCTCCGGGTTATTAACAGAATTATGCTTTTGAAGAATTGTGGAATTGACTTGAAGTCTGGGGGTGGGAGACAGGACCACAACTCGTGCTAAGTTAAGTTTTTAAATTATGATATTTTAGGAATTTCTCCAAGATTCAGGATGTGAACTAGTAAAAGCTACACCATCTCTATCTAACCACAAAGAGACACCCAGAAAGAATGTCAACAGACCAGAGGCACTGTTACTCACCTCTATAGCTTTCTCTGCTTGCTCTTTAGTTTCAAATTCAACAAAAGCAAATCCCTTTGGATCACCAGAACTTCTATATCGGGGTATACTGACGTAAACTACATTACCACACTTCCCAAACACCCGCTCAATCCAACTGTGATTGACGTTTTTGGGAAGCAGCTCCTGAAAAAATAACAACGAAGAAATGTTATTTTCTCACTACTGTTATTACCCTTGTATCAGATGCTTTACTGCATCTTCTAATTAAAATGTTGTCATGACAAAATATATTTAAGTTTGATGTGACAATGTTGAGGAACTGCTTTTATTTCAGTAAGCATTCTTGTTGAGACATCACAGTAACAAAATAGTAAAAACAGTGATTGAAGTACTGGATCGCTAACCATTCAAATACCTACAACAGATGAACATCTAAATTAAACAAATAATTTATCTTCTTTGTTTACTACAAACCAGGCCCTTAGCATGGCTTAACATCTCTGTAATTGCTGTACAAAGACCAGATACCTCATACACTGTCTTTAGAAAGGAAAACACCTCACCTTTTCTGGTAGCAGTAAGAGAAGATAACAGATTGCTACATGTTCTCTAAATAAGATCTCTAGGAATTCAGCAACTCATAAAACACACCAATTACCTATTTCGGTCTTACAGAAAAGCTTAAAAGTAAAAGCCGTTTAGCTACGTATAGACTATGTAGCTCAATAAATTTAGAATATCTTTTTCCAAAAATTATATAGACAAAGCATTTGAGAAGTTCTAAGCAGTCCCTGTAATCCGTTGGGGAAATACCATGATTGGCATATTGTACTTGAAAATACTAATAACTTTTTCTGGACTTTTTTAAAGAAGGTAATGATCAGAGTAACCCAGCTTCTTCTTTCCATGGATGGGCTGGCATTTTGGGCATGATTATTATGTGTCTTCATCATAGAAAACTTGGTGCCTGCTTGAAATTACTAATTCAGCTGCTAATAGCTACAGGCACATAGCTAAATTGACATGAGCCATGAAAAGCTCTCTTTAGGACAACAGGAATTCCACATTGCTTCAATTCTATTTTAAAAACCGCAAAGGATTTTAAATATAAGACAGTTCAATCATCCGATATCTTCTGTGCTACCACTTAAGTGGATATACAGTATGATAATAGCTGTTCCACTCTGACACATCTGAAACACCATGTCAAGATGTGGATTTTTTTCCAGCAGCACAAGCTATTTTCATTTAAATTAATGACTCATTTCAGTATCAAGGTACCACAAGACAAGATTAAGAGGATTTGTACTTTTTTTGAAAGCCCCATAACGTGAGACTAGCTCATTTAGGTACATTCTGTCCTTGAAAGAATGCTTTTGTGTCACAGAACTTGCCTCCGATTTCATTAACAGACTGTAATTCATAAATAACCCTGATTATCTTGCAAACTCAGCCAGTTCCTGTTTGATAAAAATAATAAAGTTATTATTCTAAAGCTTTGACTACATTAATATAATCTGTAAATATTCCTTGGTGCCACTGTTACTCTTCTAATGAACTTAACTAGAAAAACCCAGCGGAAGCAGTAATAGCTAAATGAAGAGTGTCTCTTTTATGGTTAGTAGATGAAATAGCTCTTTGCACAGAATTTAAAATGATTTACGCTGGTACAAGAAATCAGTGTGCTAAACTGATCCCTTTGCAATGGTCACTGCTGGCACTCACCTGCCTTTGCTTCATTTATTTCCCTTAAGAACACTGCATAGGCAACAGCAGCAACCTGCCCAGTCCCTCCCTGTGTTCACAAGAATGCTGATGCACAGATACATCTCCGATGCAATGAATATTTAGTGCATTAAAGATGTACATCATCACCAGTCTACTGGCCTCAGCACTGCCAGTTCAGTACCCCTGTAATGCATTTTCCTCCCTTACACTGTCCTTTTCTTTTGGATGAAAAAAAAGGGACAAGTTCTATTAGATTTTATATTTCATGTAAATATTTCTTGTACTAAATCCATAATATTCTCAAAGAAAATTTTGCTGCTTCTGGTAAAACAATGCGGATACTTTGTTTTTTTTGTTCCTAATGTCGCAAATAACACTGTGCACTGAGACAGTCACAGACAACACACAGTAGGATTTGCACTGAAAGAATTCACAGCAAGAAAGCTTAACAAAGCTTCCAGAGTTAGAAACAAAGCGCTCTGCCAGACACAAGCACAACCTTACCACATAGACTGTTCGACTGTCCACATCCTTTGGTTGCTCACCCAGTGGCTGGCGTCTTCTGATCCTAGTTCCTTCTAAATCCAACTACAAATAATAAGAAATGAACAAACATTTTTCATAAGATTATTGCCTGCTTCAGCGTCACTATTATTATTAATTCAGCATCAGCAAATACAAAGGTGAAATATTAAATACCTCAACAACAGATGAGCTTTTAACTGCTCGAGCTATCAATTTTCCATCCGTTGTCAATTTTTTCATTTTGTTGAAAGAAACAAGAAGTGATATGTCAACATCTAGGGATAAAATAAAGGTGCAAAGGATGAAATCCAGAAAGCAATTGTTACATGTTCTAATCTGACAGGAAGACTAGCATTTTTGCAAAACAATGTATCCAAGCTGCCAAAGATTTACAGGAAATTTTTTACCATGAAAATTAAAGTTTTAAGTAAACCTATATTTAATTTTCTTTTGGGCAAACCTTTACCAAAGGAATTTTGTTCTTTCACCTCCCCACTGATAACTATTGTCTTTGAAAAGAAAGGAAGAAAATCCTCTTTCTGATGTAGTTTACAATACAAAAACAATTTGCATTGAAAACGTGCCTCTCCTTCAAGCACTCTTCAAGCACTCAATTAAGTGTTTAACCCAGTCTTCCAAAGAAAAAAGAGCCCCTGCTTGCACTTCACTTGCAATGAGTCATGCTGCTGAAACCTTGACAGAAAATTATGTAGTATCAGTCTTAATAAAAAAAGTTAAGATATTCAAGCTCTAATATCTCTAGAAAATGTAGGGTAAATTTTATTCCTCTGAAAGCCCTT
Organism: Dromococcyx pavoninus; assembly: GCA_033558185.1. Classification (NCBI taxonomy): domain Eukaryota; kingdom Metazoa; phylum Chordata; class Aves; order Cuculiformes; family Neomorphidae; genus Dromococcyx; species Dromococcyx pavoninus. The sequence continues at coordinate 5,773 of JAUMJL010001158.1, read as the reverse complement.
TTTAAAATCCAACACTAAGTTCAATATAACTGAGGACTGCACTAAGCAGTCAGAAAAGGCTACACTTTTCACCAATGCAACTGGATTAATGATTTACTCTTCAAATAAACATGGACTCCTGAAGAAAAAAAAAATTAGTGCTAGACTGTATTTACCACACACTCAGTTTTTTTACAGCAAAAGTGTGCTATTCGCTGCAGCTAATGTGTAAATGAACATCTTCAGAAACTGGCAAATAGTTTCAGGATCAAGCTCAATTTCCTACTCTGATGTCAAGTCAACCATGTCAAAAGTCGTGTGAAGGACAGAGACCCACAAGTAGCCCTACATGCAAACTCATATCAAACTCGAGCAGAAAACATGAAAAAATGGTGTCCATATCTAACCACAAATCCAAGTGACATTTTAATTTCTGCATATATCTACCCTACAAGTAAAGTACTTTACCTTCAAGGGCAAAATGAGCCTTGTCTGTTTGCTTATTGTTAAAATGATACAAAGTTAAAAACAGAAAACTAGGTCTCACAAACATTCATTTGTACCCTGGCAGATGCCTTCAACTTGTATTTGGTAGTAAAGGACGGAAGAGAGAAACACTATGTACAATTTCTAAACACTGGTACAAAGCTCTGCCTCCGGAGCTGCTAATCCTCATGCTAGTTTCCAGCATGAAACTACTGCCTTCCCCAGGAGCAGACATGCACCCCAAACAAACTTGTAACTGTCACCAGCAACACAGTGAAGGAGAAAGTTCAGCACATCCGTTTACTGAAATACACTGAACGTAAACTTACATCCGTCTCTGGACTTTTCTATTTGTTCTCGGAGAAATTTATCTTTGTGGAGATTAACATCACCAAACCAGAAATCCACCTGTTTCGCTATATCTGCCAGCACCTGTTTAACCCTTGACCTCTTCTTTTTCTCTCTCTCCTTCTTCTGTTCAGTGCTTTCTTCTTCCATGGCTTTGTCTCTTGCAGTTTCAGTCTCCATTCCTGTCATTCTGTCAACTGCAAATTAAATATAAGCCTTGAGAAAAATCAAAATATTCTTATTTAAAGAAGTAAACACTCTTGCTTTATCTGACATTAAAAACTTTGTGCTTCCCCCATGAGACTGTGTGCCATTCATAATTTGCAGTGTAGAAAAATACAAAGCATCACAATAACTGTGGTGAAGGCTAAGATAGAACTCATGTCTCATGGCACCTAGTACTGCCCTGCAGCCACAGAGATTCACTGGAGGCAACCCGATAGCAAACCACAGGCTTTTCATTTAAAATTTGTACTATTGCGTTAATTCAGAATACCTTGTGAACAGCTTGCTCTACCCATTAGATTATTAATTGCAGCTTCTCAATTTCAGCAGCAGTCATGGGATTGACGGTTCCAATTGCTTTTGCAGGTTATCAGACAAGCAGTGTCATTAAAAAATATATAAAGTCAATTCTTTAAAGTACTTCTGCAGGTCACAGAGTGTGTTTTAATAATACATAACTTCCCCGTTACTGCCATAGCAGCTGCTTACTAAGAGCCTATGAAAACCAGATCTAAAAAGCAATTTCCCTCATAGAAATAATTTGTTCTCCACTCCCCACATGTTCCAGAATAAACCATTAGAAAGAACACATAAAAAAAATTATGCTATAAAAAAATCACAGAATTGTTTTGGTTGGAAAAGACCTTTAAGATCATTGAGTCCAGCCCTAAACCTAACACAGTCAAGACCACCACTTATACTTCAGATAACCTTTTTATGCATACTTAGACACTGAGTTGATATTTATGGCAGGCTTGGTAACAGTAAAGTTTGTTTTGTGTCTTTCTTATGTTAGAAAAGAAAACCACTATTAATTGACAAGGCCCTACCAAAGGGCAGTAAATCAAAGTCTTACAATCCTGTCTTTGAAAATGTTCTGACACATTCTTACTCACAAGTCCATGTGGCAATTAGTGTGTGCTACACTTGGATATTTTTCCTTTCTTTGGTTAGGGCTCTTTCATCAACTGTCACTGACTTTAATGGCAAAACAAGTTCTGTCAGAGCCTCAGAATCGGACTCCATGAAATCAGGGATTAAGGAGAGGGAAGTGACTGGAATATACAGATTTGCCTTTAAAAACATAAAACCTTTTTAATGCATCAATTCATCTTTTTTTTTTCACACTTCAACTCCCCGTAGCTAGTCAGTCCTCCTTGAAAACTGCCAGTCAGTGCAGCACTTCATTTTACATAAGCAAAGCAAAGAGATACTGCCAAAAGTAGACAGCTTTTTGAAAATTAACACAAAAATTCAAGTAATTAATGTACCAATCACCATACGAAAGACTTCTCAGCTCTCTGCCAAGGCTACATAGTAGGAAACGTGAGTACAGTCATCAGAGAGGAAGCCCACCTCTACAAAAGGATGACAAAAATGGAAATGGACTTCAAATTATTGTGCAAATCAGGCTTCCTTAGCCGGATATCAGTGTCTCTCCCTGCTGTGACCTGATCACTCCCAATAGTGGAAGGTCAACAGTTACCTTGAAAAGATAAGCCAGGTAAAACTCCCACCAAAGCAGAAGTTCAAGTGGCATTCAAGGCCTCCAGCACGATATTTATATTAATAATCAGCAGAACAATATCCTAGTCACCTGACAGGTACAGTGAGTTGCACCATTAAAGGTAAAGCATCATTATGGGATACTTTTAGTAGCTGAACGGTATTAAATGGCCACACTGACACACAATGGATGTGGCTTATGTACAGCAAAGCTTGAAGAAGCCATCCAAGTGTTTAATGCATTTTGAGTCACTCAGCCTTGGGACTTCCTTCCCAGCAGAGAGGTTCTCATTCAAGCTTAAAGAAAACCAGCTGCAAGCTGTGTCCCTGGCTTCCCCACATCCATCACTTTGTGCTACTTGCTTTAGAAATGAAGCTTTGAGGAAATGAGGCTTTGAGAAGCCTGGAAATGGAGTCAGAGCAAATGTCAGCTATGAATCTATACACAATCTTACATTCAATAGGGAAACACTTATACCTGAGACAACACTAGGTAAAAACTCAGGATTTAAGGGAATACTGTTCAGAAGTAAGCATTACAATAACTTGTAGCACTCGAGTGGTATTTTTTTCATTCACAATTAGTCTTGCAAATCTCAACTCATCAAAGAAAGCTGCAATGCCACAGTATAAGACAGTCTGTGTTTCTGACTTGTCAACTTTAACACTGCAAGTGCCATTCTGATAAACAATTAAAATAAGAAAGCAAAAGCAGGGCGAAAACTTCACTCTGCTAAAGAAAAACAACTGTCATCTCTCAACTTTCCTGAAATGAAATACAATCAGTGTCTCAGTGTGTGAGTGAAACCAGGAAAAGAAGGGACAATTGAGCAAGGGGAGGGAACTCTAAGAAAGCAAACATAATAAAAATGAAAATAATACAGGTCCACACAACTCTGCAGTAACTTATCTACCCTCTTTCAAGGGAAGCACTAAACATGTCAGTGCTAACCTGTACATAGCTGAGTTCCAAAGCCAATTTCTATTGTTATAAAGATCTATGAAAACATAATAAAATTTAATTGTAATCCAGGTTCTAGAAGAAACAAGGCTTTAGTTATAAAATATCCTTTATTCTTTTATAATAAGCATTGATGCACATCCTTGTCTGCTCCAGCATTTTAAACAGCAAAATGGGGCAAGGCAGAGAAGGAGGAGAAAGAATAATTCAAAATACTTTTTGTAGAATGAAAATGTTTCCATAGAGTCAGTGGCGACACTTCCTCTTCTGGATATTTACTCCCAAATGGATGTAAGTATTCAGTAAACCTGAAACTACTTTCAAAGATGCATTTGGGCATTCTTACCCTAACATGCACAGGCAGAGCTGCCGCAGTTTAAGTCCTTATCCTGCCCGGTAACTTCACTCTAAAGACAGCAATCTAAGAAAAGACAGGCGTTAATACATGCGGACCAGTACCACTTTCTTAACCTAAACCCAGAATATCCTGCCTTTTTTTTCCCCATTTTAAGGAATAAAATATAACATTCCAAATCTATATTTAAGGCATTTAAGAGATGTCAGAAAACCATAATGCTCACAAACAGCAAAGGCTCTGCTTCCACATGACAGTGATGGGTGCTAAAGCTGTTTCCAGACACAGGCAGAACACATTGTGTCACTCCTGCTGTGGTTCCCCTTTCCTCTGTCATTACAAGAGGTGGAAAAGGATTTTTTAATAAAATGCAGGTCCACAGAACAACACTATGATGAAATAGATTCAGCTATACAAACCAACACTTCACTTATATCAAAAGGGCAGCCTAGCTCTCTCATCTTGCCACACAGTCTGCCCTCAGAGTCTTCCACTTCCACTCTGTGACCCGAGAAGTAAGTTACTGTTTTCTGCTCCTACCCTGCTGGATGCGTGGGTTAAACCAACATTAAGGAGCTGCATAAGCAGCAGAGCTGATGAGGGGGAAGCAGCAGAAATAAACCGTTGAGAGTAGGATAGAGGCCCGTAGAAAGCAAGACATTCTGCTGTGCACAGACTGGCCCAGAAGCCCTTCACATCTGTTAGAACCTCACCTTCTACTTTCCTTCACCCTTCAAACAAAGGGGAAACACGCAATGTGAAACAGATTTTACTCCAATTTAACCTTTGGCAGCATAGCAACTGGATATATTCTGGTATCCAAGAAAGCCTACTGCCATACGCTGGCCAATTGCACAGGTACTGACTCCTGCAGCTTTCAGCGATTGCTCATTGACCTTGTATACGTAAATAAAGTAAAGCAAGCCCAATGCCCGCTGATCCCCTTGTCCTCTCCTCAACATGGGGTTCTCTCCTCCACCGCGAGGTGTCAGCTCTTGGCCACGCGTGAAGGCACCCAGCCAGCACCGCCACCTGGGCTTCACCTGCAAGCAAAAGTCCACCAGGTGGACTCAAAGGGTTGAGGCAGGAAAACTCCAAATCGGTGCTGAGGGATCAAGCAGATAGAAAGCCTCGGGAAGAAACCAATACACGGAGTATAGCAAGGACCAGGAGGGAAGGACGCCCAGGAACCAGACACGGGACGGGAGAGAGCAAAGGGCTGCAGCGGGAAAACCCCAGGATGATGCTGAGGGAGTAAGGCAGTCAGAAAGCCTTGGGACGGCACCACATGTATCTGAAGAAGCGGGCATAAGGAGGAAAGGATGCCCAGGAGCTGCACCCCGACGGGCAAACAGCCACTGCAGCAAGGCCAGGCCCTGACTTAGGGTGACGAGTGCCGCTCCCCACACCTCGGCTGCCCCGAGGAGCCCAAAGGCCGGGTACGCGCAGCCCCCTCAGCCTAACGGCCACCGCCCCCACTCCTCCGGCGGCGCGAGACGCGCACAGAGCATGCGCACGGCGACAGCGCGCGGGCCGGGCGGAAGGAGGCGCGGGTTGCAGCGCCCCCTGCCTCCCCCCCTCCCGCCACCCCTTCACTGACCTCCCGCAGGGGCTCGCCAGGCGACGTCACCGCGAAGGTTGGGAACAGACGCACACCCGGCTGCGCCGCACGCCTGTCGCGGCGGGTCCTGCCCCAGCCCCTCCTTCCTGTCGTTATTGTTGTCGTCAGTCCCAGCACAGCCGCGCGCAGGGAGGAAAAAGCCCCCTCAGCAGCGCCGCCCGCGCACACGCACGGTGGCTCGCGGGGGGGGGGGGGGGGAGCGGGTGGGGGGGGGGGGAGTGGTGGCGGTCACGTGATGTCCCCGTGCCGCTCGCGGCGGGGCGCTGCGCCGGGAGGAGTCACGTGACTCACC